>OY744509.1:6125836-6163756 GCA_963556185.1 Pseudopediastrum boryanum | reverse complement strand
AGGCCTTGCAGCATGCCTGTATCCGAGATTGTCTGGATTTGAAATGTTCCCACATGCTTATCCCACATGCCACCATCTTTCAACTTTTTTCAACTTCTTGCACTAGCTGGTTCTGAGCCTTGTGTGTCAGAAAGATCGAGGCTAAGGTTATACCTCGAAGGTTTTTTAGGATACTCCCTCTCTTACCTATGGAAAAGTTGTGCCTATTCCCCTCCCTCCCCCCATTCCCAGGTGGTACCAAAGTGCTGCCATCTCCACCTTGCTGCAGAGGCCCTCATTGTTACACATGGAGTATGAACCCTTTCACTGCAAGCAAATATCTGCACTCATGAGCTCTCCCATACTTCGCCTGAACAAATGCAGTATTATTCCTGTCTGGTCCTTCCTAAGCCCTAAACCCTAGACTTTATATCTTTGCTTCTTTCTCCTTTTCTAGCACAACACAGCCAGACACATGCTCCACAAACGTGTGAGTCAGAAAACAATCGTGCTTGGTGTGTATGGCACCTGCACATACCTTGATGGTATGATTAATCTGCCATAATAAGTGAAATGGTCCATGCTTCTCCCCCCCCCCCCCCCCCCCCAGGTGGTACCAGGTGGGTGCCTTCTACCCCTTCTTCAGAGGTCATGCACACCTGGAGACCCAGCGCCGTGAACCCTGGCTGTTTGGAGAAGAAGTTACGGAGCGTATCAGGGAGGCCATACGCACAAGATATGCGCTGCTGCCTTATATGTACACACTGTTCAGGTGCGCAGTGGGAACAGGCTGGGGGCTTTGCGGCTGCCTGGCAAAACCCCACAGATGATATCTAGGGTTTAGGGTTTAGTGGGCCCTTGAGAGAGCTGGGGTTTATGGGGGGTGAATGATGCTGGGGAGAGCTGGGATGGCCACGGGGCGTGTTAAGAGGTAGGGTTTAGGCTTATGTGAGAGAGGGGAGGGGTTAGGGTGTCCTTTTGAGATGTCAGAGATGTATGTGGGTGAAGTGTCTATCTGGACCCCAGCCCTAAAGCCAAGACCCTAGGCCAAACCAATCACGCGAAATCTAATGGAGGTGGGCAAGGGTTCACGCTGCTGCTTAGTAAAAGAATCAAACTTGTATGTACATGGAGCACGTGAGCTTTTTCTGACGTGATGCGCACTCTTCCATATGGCTTGGCTGGATGTTCGTTCCCTTGTATCCCTCGGTTCCAATGTACATAAGCCGTTTGTGCTCATGGTTGATGTTCATGAGTCAAACAGTACCTGAGAGTCGCAGAGCAAAATCACTGATGTGATCCCTTGGTGGTCTCTCGCCGTTCAGGCACCCAAACCCCCTACCCCCCTATTCCCCCCCCCCCCCCACCCCCTACCCCCTATCGCCCCCAAACCCCCTATTCCCTATCCCCCCCAAACCCCCCATTCCCTATCCCCCCCAAACACCTTACCCCCTACCGCCCCCAAAACCCCTATTCCCTATTCCCTATCCCCCCCAAACCCCCTACCCCCTCTCTGCCCCAAACGCCCTACCCCCTATTCCCCCCCAAACGCCCTACCCCCTATCCCCCCCACCCCCCTACCCCCTATCCCCCCCCCAACCCGCCTATCCCCCCTAAGGCCTGAAACTTAATCTCATCTGCTGCTGCTGCTGTTCCTCCTTCTCCTGCTTCCCCAGGCATGCCAACCTGACTGGTGTCCCCATCATGCGCCCTCTGTGGTATGAGTTCCCTGATCAGGAGGAGCTGTATGCCATAGAGCAGGAGTTCATGCTGGGACCAGCTATATTCGTGAAACCTGTCACACAGGTGGGGGGGGAAGGGGGGTAGGAGGCGAGGGGGGGGGGGCAAGAGGGGAGGGAAGGGGGGTTTAGAGGTGGAAGGGGGGGGGGAGGGAGGAGGAAAGAGGGGGGGTGGCGCCCGGGGCGGAGAAGGGGGGTGGAGAGGGTGGGAGGGGTCTAGAGGCAGGGGTTGGGGGGAAAGGGAGGAGGCGCTACTGTTCTTAAGGCGGAGGCGGGGTTGGAGAAGGGCCACAGGGATAGGAAGTGTAGAGGGGAGAGGAGGGAAGGCTTAGGCAGGGAGGGAGAGGGGATGGTGATGTAGAGGGCAGCAGCGCATATCCTTGGGATGTAGAGGGCTGTGCAGGCAATAAGAGGGCAGGATGTTCCTCATATGTGACAGGTCGTTGTGTTGTAGTGGCGAAGCTTATGTTGAGGTTGTCCATACTTTGGACAAGTGTGATTTGGTGGTTTGCAATCGTTCTTGCTTAGGCTTGCTCCCTGCATGCCTTGGCTCAACGATTCATTCAAGTGTCACATTGGCGAATGCATTGGGCCCCACTGCACCTAAAATGAACCAGAACCTTAAACCCTAAAACCTTTGTTAGCTGCTTGTATTCATCTCCACCATTTTGATGCTGGTCCTGAGATCATCACCATGCAGCTTCTAACAGCTAGGGTTTAGGGTTGCAGGGTTTAGGGTTTGGGGTTTAACAGCCGCTGTGTGGTAACCCCTCATATATATCTGCATGGACCCTGCCCTCTGTCTGACCCCAGAGCCCCCTTTTGTTAGCTGCTGCTTTCATATGGCTTCTGTAGGGCTCCACTTTGAATAGCCATTACGTCTGGCTTCAACCAGTCTTCCGTTTTGATTGCTTGATTTAATTGTTGTTACATCTCCATCATCCTCAGGGTGGTACCAAGAGAACACACATGCAGTTACCCACACCATTCTATGCCATGAATCTAAACCCTGCATTACCCCCCCCCCCCCTTCACCCCTGGTACGTACTGTTCACCATCAACACGCGTAAGCACTACACCCGTCAAAGGGTCTCAAGACCCTAAACCCCAGACCCTAAACCCCTTGTTATCTGCTTGTGTTCACATTACCCTTTCCCAGGCTGGTGCCAAGGACATCAGCATGCAGCTCCCAGCAGCCACTGTGTGGTATGAATCAGCTGCAGGGCATAAGTACGAGACATCCACCATCAGCATGGTCACCACACAGAAGGCCATTCCCATACAGGTGCATAAAGATGCTATTCCAGTGTTCTACAGGGGAGGACATATCATACCGAAGAGGTAAGGGGGCAGGGAGCAGAGCTAGCTAGGGGTTTAGGGTTTAGGGTTGAAGAGACCTTGAAAGCTAAACCCTAAGCTAGTGCGATAGAAGGGATATGGTGGTGTGAATGCTGCCAGAGGCCAGGCTGCTAAGTTTGATCCAGGGTTTCAGATTTGGAGTTTTCTTTTGTGTTCACAGCTTGCTTGCTAACTGTCTCTCCAACTGGGTGAGGTGTGGGTCCCTTTGGAGTTGTTGCTATGGCATTTGATGAATTGCATCTGACTTTGGGCAGCCGTTCAGCGTAAACAATGTAGGAAGGGCGGGGCTGCACGTATGAAACCATTTTGCCCCAGGTTATAAATGAAAGTAGCTAGCATAGTCTCAGGTGCATCTTCTGTTCCTTTCCAATTTTCCTTCTTCTTGATTTCAATGGCTGTAAGGGTGGGCTTAGAGCAAACTCAATATGGCATACCATGAAATGTGATACTGATTGCATGAACATAATATCAATTCCAGCTTGCAGGCAATGTGATAACTTGGTGTGCATGGCCTCTGCAGCTTCTGCTGTGACATACATAGGAAATCTAATATTAAGAGGATAAACTGGACAGCTTCTTTCTTGTTGAAACCTGTTTGTAGTATCCAGATATGCTGCTGGCGTGTGTGATGACCTATTAATGACCTGTTAATCAGCAGCGTCTTTTGTGCTTGTTCTGCTGCTTCTAAAGGTTCTGCAAAGCCTGTAGCAAAGATACCATCTGCAGCAGCAGCAGCAGTAGCAGCAGGCATGCCAGCTATTATCCCACTCCACTCACACACTCAGGCGAAACCCTAGGTGCTAGACCCTGTATCCCCTAAACCCTAGGTGCTAGACCCTGTATCCCCTAAACCCTAGGTGCTAGACCCTGTATCTCCTAAACCCTGAGGTAGATGCGGTGGCCTCAGCCACCACACACACCAGCAACGGGCATGCTGGGTGACCATCACCCCTAAAGCACACACTCCGTGACGGCGCTTCGCATCACACACAATTGGTACTGCTTTCATCGGAAAGCTGCACCTGGCCTACCTAGGGGCAGGGATTTTGATTCTGGATTACCTACATGCCTCCCTCCTGTCATTGCGCCACCTCAGTGTGCCCAACAGAACAGCCCAGTGAAACATCCTGCTCAAAGTAGAAACCCCACCAGTCTGCCCAAAAACGCCTCTCTCAAAATGTATTTGGTCTTTCTGATATATGCAGGGAGCGTCCCCGGCGTAGCACCGTGACCCAGGCCAAGGACCCCTTCACCCTCATCATTGCCCTGGATAAGGATGGCAGAGCAGCTGGGGACCTGTATGTGGATGATGGGAGGAGCTTTGCATTCATCAAAGGAGCATACCTGCATAGACAGTGAGTAGTTAAGGGGAGGGTGGTGGTGGTGGTGGAGGGTTTGGAATTAATGGGGGCAGGTGACAGGGAAGAGGGAGGGGGGATAGTGCAGCTTTGCGCTCGTCAAGGGAGCAGATTTCCACAGGCACGTGTTAAAGAGTGAGCTTGTAACAGCACATGGTACCTAGCAGCGGACATTGGGGCAGCATTGAAAGTATCAGACATGCCTTACACCACATACATCCCTTCACATGTGCGCCTTACAGCATCTTATCCGCGATGCCATGAATGTGCCTGACTTCTACGTTACGGCAAACTCCTGGCATGTCTGTGGTGCCACGATTAGCAGTTTCTAATGATAATTTCTAACTTTCATAGCCCACAGAAACATAGTGGGATAGTTTGTACGCCCATAGCTGCTGTGCAGCAGTCCTTTGTCCTGAGTCTAAACATCAGTGCAGGTGCCGAAATAGTATGCTGCTGGACCTCATGTTTGCACAGTATCAGGGTTGCATGCCGACTACAACCCGTATTCTATTCCACCTCGCTGTTTTTTTTACGGCTTGAGGTGCGGGGCTTATGGCACTTTTTGCTATGGCATACCATGAAATGTAACAATATGAGAAAGGATACAAGTAATGTAGTACCTTGTACCCCCCAACACACACAAAGCATGCGGTCTGTACTGCTCTTAGCAATGTAATTCCTCTAGGTCTGGCTCTTGGTGTCCTATTAGTTTCCGCTCTCGTCGTCTTAGCTCTCTTAGCCCCCCCCCCCCCCCCCCGCAGATTCACCTTTGCTGGCGAGACTCTTACCAACAATGCCTGGAGTGTCCCTGAGCACCTGGTGGGCAGTGTGTCCTCCCAGTCCCCTCCCCCTGAGCTGCAGCAGCTGGTGATAGAGCGGCTGGTCATACTGGGCCTACCCCAGGGGAAGGACTACCATGCTGTGGTGGGCAGCCGGACCATGCCCGTGTACTCCTGGGGCGTGGGGGTTAATGTGGAGAGGGGGGACGCGATGGTGGTGCGGACGGTGTCGTTGCCGGTGGGGAAGGACTGGGCGCTGAAGCTGGTAGAAGGGGGGCTCAGTGTGGCGGCAGCTGCCGTGTAGATTGTGTCTCGCTTTTTGTAGACGGCATGTAGCACGTGCGGCATGCGTGGGGTACGTTTTGTTGGAATCTGCCAATGTTAAGGCTGTTGTAGTCGATCGGGGGTGCGGAAAGGCGGAGCGTGTGTAGTATCAGCAGTTAGGTTGTATGTTCCATTCTGCGCATGACTTGTAGCTTGGTCGCTGCATTAATACTACTGTCTGCGGTCATTGCCACTCCACGAGAGGTCACCATGTACCTTCAAGAGACCTGGCCTGCAGGGGAGGATAAAGAAGGGCAGGAGGGTGATCACTACTCCACACAAGGCAACTACTCAGATCTTGCACTGCAACGCATTCTGTATTGGTTTTGGTGCAGGAGGGCTTGCCAAGGAACTGAATTTTTGGAGATGCACGTGGTATCTGGCCATGAACAGCTGCAAAAGGGCAACTCTAACGAAGCAATCATACGACTGCTACACCAGGCCGAGGCTTTCATGGTAAACTATACAATTCATCCATCCGCTGGGCAGGATAGTGGCAGACACTGGCATGTTGTAAGAAAGGGAAGGACTGACAATGGCCCTACACCTGACTGGTATCTAGTTGACTCCCTGGACCAGGCTGCCCATCCAGGCCACGTGAAAGTCATGACGGAGGCCGACTGGAAGAATATCCATGGCACTCTATACATCATCAAACAAAGCACAGAAAAACAAATGCTAGATGCATGTGAATTCACCGATGAGGAACTACTAGCACATCAAGAGAGACTTGAAGAAGAGGAAGCACGAACAGCTCACACCCACATAAGAGAGCCAAGCAACCCGGCCCCTCGGCTACATATAGAGCAGGCTCAAGCCCAACGTTCAGGCCTCACCCAGGCCCCCATCAGAAAACAGAAGACGAACCCTCCAACAGAGCCGGGGCAGCGCAACAAACCTAGAAAGAACAAGGCACCAAAGCCAGCCAGCACTAATGCCAAACCCTCCAGTATCCCAGTCATAGAGAACTATTTTCACAAGCAAACACAGCCCACAGCGCACACTGAGGAGATATTGCACCCATCCCTACACTCACAGCAGGCACAGGGGCTCTGCACAGGAACCGAAACAGAAGCTCCCAATAAAGAGAGTGCTACAATCCCCAAGCTGAAAGTGATGACTCTTAATGTTCGGGGGCTGCACTCTAATCTTGAAGATGTCCTCGACGTGCTGCAAGACCACCAACCTGATGTACTCGTTCTGACAGAAACCAAACTAACAAGAAAAGCATGCAGCCAGGCATGCAAATATCTCAGTGGCCATGGATATGTACAACGACACAGCGCATGCCAGTACAATCCTAGAGCAGGAGTAACCCTACTAATCAACAAGAGCTTTGCAGACCTGGGAACTGTCGAAACAATTGACATCCCTGGGGACCTTGGTGGTTACATAAAAGCAGTGCAGCTTCGCATGGAAGTCTCTACACCGTTAACAATTGTTGGGGTATACATGCCTACCAGCCATCCCTCAGACAAGCTTGTCAGATCCCAAATCTACAGGAGAATGAAAGCACTGACAGAAACAGCCAATGACAAAGAGGAAGGTCGCCACAATATAATATTTGCAGGGGACTTCAATGCAACATTGAACAAGATGGATAGAGCAAATGGCAATACCAACCCAATGGACAATGCTCACCAAACACAGATTAAGGAAGCCAAACTCTATACCCTGGACCCTGTCCAGGCTGGTCACCCCAGGAACTACACATGGAGAAAGGGATCAGCTGAACAGCTCGCAAGCCGCATTGATGACATGTTCACAAACAATGAAGCCCTTCCAGCCTCTGCAGGCACACACATATGGGATATGACCGGCAAAGGCACAGATCATGATCTCTTGGAGGTCTGTGTTCCCTACCACAAGCTCAACATGCTCCCACCCCCACCAATCACACCTGAGAGTGCTGAGAAGGCAACCCTTGAAAAGCTAAAACGACTGACAAAACTCACAAAGGAGGAGAGGGAGGGCCTTAAGAATACAGTGGAAGAAAGGCACGGTGCAGCGTATCACCAGCTTAATGAGCTTGTGCAATGCTTACTGCATACTGATGTGTACCCACATTGGGAGCGCCTATCTAGTGGAGACCCCGCAAGCATGGAACCCCTCCGCACGCTTCATCTTGGAAGTGCAGCTGACCCTGCCGCTCAACGGGAGCTTATGGAAGAGCTGAACACCCAGATGGCTGACCTGCTGCTGCAGACTCGGGACACCATGCTAGCAGAAGGTCCAACCACCATGACAAATCCAACAGGACACCACTATCGGCCCAGACTTGTGTCACTCCAACGCGATGGCCTGATTAAGCTACGCAAGAAGGTAGTCCACGCCCTGAGACAAGAGAATGTGGAGGAAGCACAGCTGCCCGCAGAAGTGTGCAAAGCAGTTGAAGCACTGAACAAAACAGATGTGCGCAGCGGCAGTTCTCCTCAACCCCTCAAAGACTCTCTCAAACAGATTAAAACCAAAATCCGCAAGGAACTACGGGTCCTTGACAGTGAGCACCAAACAAAGCGCAAGCAAAATGCCATTGCCAAAAGGCAGGCACTGTATGACCAAAGGCAGAAGATAGGCAACCAAATTATTACTGGCCAATTCAAGGGGCGCAACAGCATGCAACTTAGAGCAATAAAAACTGGAGAAGATAAGGTAGTTTCAGACCCAAAGGGAGTCATGGAAGCCATCACAACATGTTATACGCCCAAGCTGATGCCAGCAGCAGGTCCTGGTAGCAAAACTGGACTGTACCACCCATCAGAGCAAGCAAGGTCATATCCCTGGCTACAACCCAACGCCCCAGATACCTTTGACCTGAACACAGCCATCACTAGCGGTGCTGCTCCACGACGATGGCTGCACAATGAAATAAGGGACCAGCAAGCTTTTCAGGCCTGCCTCAAATCCCTGGCTCGCGGCAAGGCCCCGGGACCCGACCAAATAACAAATGAGATGCTGAACATGCTGCCTCCCCAAGGACAAGACCTCCTACACGGTTACATCCAATTGATGTGGGCAACAGGCTACACCCCTAAAGCATGGAAAGAGAGCACCACAGTGCTCCTGTTCAAAAACAAAGGCACACCCCTCAAACTGCAATTCTACAGACGCATTGGCCTAGAGATGACAATATACAAACTATGGACCAGAATGATCACATGGGTCCTTGCTGACTATGCCGAAAGACACAACATTCTGAGCTACACCCAGGGTGGGTTCAGAAACAAACGAACCTGCATGGACCAGCTGGAGCTGTTCACCCTCCTGCTTGAGGATGCCAAACTGACCCGGAAAGACATCTATCTCCTTATGGTTGACTTCTCCGAGGCTTTTGACACAATTGACCATGACAAGCTGCTGCAAATCATGTATGACCTGGGTTTCCCGACAGATGCCACAGAGGTGATCAAAGACCTGTACACGGGTGCAACAACAGCATTTAAAACCCCATTCGGGAATACCGAACCAATGCCCATGGACAGAGGGACAATTCAAGGTGACAGCCTCTCACCGTTTCTGTTCATTTTATATCTGGAGCCCCTGCTACGCTGGCTAAGGGTAGGTGCCAGAGGATACATCCCAGGTGCATACAACAACCGTGATACGCTTTTCAAACTGAAACAGCAGATCCCAGATGTCACATATGCGGATGACCTGAACCTGATATGTTCATGCATTGGGGATTTAACCAGCCAAGCTGACAAGGTCACCCTGTATGCTGACTGGGGACACCTAAAAAAAAACACAAAGACCCTCCTCACAGGTGCCAGATATGGGGCTGACACCAAAGACCCTTTTAATCTGGAGAAGCTCCGGCGTAGCCTAACTGATGTGAAGGTCCAACGATCCCCTGCAACATTCCACGACCCACGAAAACCGTTCCGTTACCTGGGCCTGCAATTCACCATGCACCTTGACTGGTCAGCCCAATATCAACTGACCAGGGATACCATTCGAGACATGTGTCACAACATGAAGCACTCATACGCTACAACCTCCCAAAAGATGCGCACCCTGAATACATGCATACGGACAAAAATTCGGTATGCATTCTGTGTGGCCCCTTACACTAAAGCTCAGCTCAAAGCGTTAGACAGCCCCCTCTGTAGGGCAGCCAAAGAAGCATATGGTCTTCCCAACAGTACTGCCACGGCAGTAGCACATGAAGACGTCAGTAAAGGCGGTCTAGGGTGCCCCTCCCTACTAGCAGAGTACAACACTGTACAAATACAGCGGTTGACAGAGGCTCTCAATGACCCCGGACCAGTGGGAGAGCTCAGCCGTACACGCCTGCAGACAGATGGCAGCTGCCTGGACAAACTGACAGCAATGGCTCGCCCTGCCCTAACACACCACAGCCTGAGGCTGAGGCAGGTGATTGCATGCGCAAGCATAGATGTCGAGCTCAAAAAGCAGGGACTTGGCCCAACAGAACTACCCGATACCAGCCCACTCTTGCAAGACCTGCAGAACATGCAGGCACTTACAAGCCCCCAACCACCAGACCTCCTCCTAGCTGACCTTCACCAACTCAGACAAGTAGGTATGCACCGACTTCAGGACATTATGTCTTCCACAGGTAGAACTGTCCTTACAACAGGACAGCTCATGTTGAAACTGGACAAGGCTATCACCGCTAGGACGCTGACCGCTTTTAAACGTATTGCATACATGCTCACTCTCCCGCCAGGCATAACAAAAGAAACCTACTGCAGCAGGCCACCTGTGCAAGCAGGACATGGTCCAACAATCCATCCGGAGTATGCAAGGCTGCTGAAGTTCCACAACATCATCGATGACATAGACATACGCAATGCACCTCTCCCAGCATTGTGGGCTGCACAGACACATGCCCCAAGCACAGAGCAAGCCCTGACAGAGATACAGGCTTACCTGTCCTCACTCGGCGCACCACCAAGAGGCCACACTAAAAGCAGCAGTGTGCGCCAGACTGCAACAGACATCACAGCCCCACTGGTGTACCGAATAGAAACAGGCTATCACGTTTACCAGCGAATCAAAGATGAGAAAAGACAGCCCTTCAAAGATATGCGAGAGCAATTATATAACAACTTTGCAGAAGGGCAGGACAAAGTAGAAGGTATAGAAGGTCTGGCAGTGGCGGCACGCCACACCGGACGAGGGCAAAAGAGAAAGAAAGTAGCAACACAGAACCAGGTCATTGTGCGATGGGCCCCAACAGTTATGCAAGGATGGGTGGTGGAACTGGCTAAGCAAAAGGGCTATCACATTGATGATGCTCCAGAGCACGTTCTACAGCCAATGACCCATCATGAAGTCTGCAACACACCAAACCTCCCGACTGAATGCTGCTGTCCTAACGCCCACCTGCCAGCACGACGAATCCCTGCACGTACAACCCTAGCACATTGCAGCATATGTAGCAGACGATATCATATTGATTGTCTCCCGCTAACCCATCGCCCTGCAGGGGACATATTGGAAGAGGATGTCACGACAGGCTGGACCTGCATTGAATGAAACAGGGATCAGTATGCCACTAAAGGCCTCCCTCTTCATATGAGGCACTACAACGTCCATTGGAAGCCCAGTCGAGAAAGTGAGAGCGACCTCATCGCACATAATCCAGTTGTTGCTGAGATGATTGCTGCTTACCGGTTGCAACAGGCAGCAGCAGCAAATGACCGGTCCCCGGCAACTCCTGCACTTGGCGAGCTGGCTCAAGCTCAGCAAGGGTTATCGGCACTGCGGCAACAAGGCGACTACTACCCCGATCACCCTCAAAGATACAACATCAACATTGGACAGCAGTACAGCAACATTTTCGACATGGACACATCACCAATGAACCCCCATGCTGATATCCACCCCACAGGAAGACACGAAGTCTATATTAGAGAAGTAGAGATGTGCATAGATGGACAACGGTGGATAAAAACGCTCGCCTGCATATACACACCAGATGGCAAATGTCGCTACACCCTCACCCCTGAAAGGACAGCAATACTGTACCAACAGTACTGCCACAGCACTCGCCACAAACCAAAGGTTATGCGGAAGTTGAAGGCATGTACCTTTCCCCAAGAACTGTATGCCCTCATGTGCAGGTACAGAGATGGAGCACAGATCAAAACTCACAAAGCCATTAGGAAGGTCCAAATAAAGAACCACTGGGCCACTCCCCCTGAGGTGTATGAGGCTCTCAGGCAGCTCACAGACATAACAAAAGAGAGATTCGCAAGCCCACTCAATTACAACCCAACATTTACGATGTACTGGAGCGCCCACAAAAGGGACCAAATCTTTGGGGCAAAATGGGATAGCTACAGATATAGGTGGACCGGCGGAAGCGTGCACAACCCAGAGTATGAGGACGAAGACCTGAATAAGAACATGGCTACTGCCATAGCAGCGGCCCGTAACACAACAGCCCCTGTCTTTGGCATACATATCCTGCCTGCCTGGTCCGATGCAAACAGAACTGCCTACCTTGCATGGCTACAACACTTCCCAGAAAACTGCATGCATCTCCTACAAATACCCCGAAAACACTTCAGGTTCCAGAAACCCACAACTTGGGAACGGGGCGACATGTATGCAGGAAACCCTAGATGGGACGTAAATATCATTGTCACAGGCAACGCAAAGGGTTTTGAGGCCCACCTCCCTTACTGGGAGAGCAGCTACATGACCAGGTTTCTGCAAACGCTGCAGGATGCCATTAATCAGTCCCTGCCGGACGACAAAGAGATACAAGACATCAGCATGTACTACAACCCCCCAAGCAGCAATGCCCCGCCCAGCACATCTCATCAGCCAACATTGCTGACGCCAAAACAGCTCAGCAAAATGGGTTACCCCAAACAAACAAACGGCTCTGAGTCCCTCCGGGACGATTCTGCCACCAGTCAAGACCCTCCAGCCATGGTTGACGCCAGCACTACACTGGATGACCTGGAAACGCAATTAGCCACTGCCCTACCAACAGCCCCACCCCTCCGATACAATTGGAAAAACTATGTCTACACAGATGGTAGCTACAAGCAAACAAGCCACAAAGCATCACCAATAGATGCAGAGTGTGATGCCCCAGGCATAGGGGCAGGAGTGTACTTCCCCCCACAAGCAGCCAATGAGGACGATGAACGTGGGGTTCCAATTGTCCCTGCAGGCGACAGCCATCCCCAGAACACCATAAACAGAGCAGAACTGGTTGGTATCCTTGCTGCGCTGAGGCATGGAGCCCACATGATAGCCACCGACAGCCTCAGCTCAATGTACCAAATCAAAAAGATGCTGAGACGCCCACAAGATCTCCTAAATCACCAGCACTGTGAGCTAATCAAAGAGATAGTAACCGAGATCGTCAACAGGGGACTGAGGACAACCCTTCACAAGGTCAAGGGCCATGCTTCCATAATCGGTAATGAAAAAGCGGACGCAATCGCTAAGGCGGCTGCGACAGGGGACACCTCCGACTATGAGGAATGTGAGAAGTACGAAAGTCCTAGTAACAACAGGTTGACCCAATATTGGCCATACAAGACCCAATGGAACAATCGTTGGTCACGGACCAATGATGCAATGGGCAGCGCACGTTGATTGACCGTTTCAAGCGGGTGAACCCTTTGACAGACCTTCACGATTCGGTACGTCATTACTGCCACCAAAAGAGTCGCTTTGGGATGGCAAACAGAGCTACCTGTTATTTCGAGGCTTTTAAAAGGATTGAGGAAAGACTGGACCTGCCTGCTAGCAACGAGTACATGACCTCGGGAAAAATCAAGTATGCAGAACGAAAAACCGCTTTGCGCTACCGGTACGGGACCATGTGGACAAGGAAGATGGCCTATAGGTGTGGACATGCACCTAGTAGCAAATGTCTCCTGTGCGGTGACGAGGATGGCGGACACCACACAGCCTCAGGATGCCCAGCTTTGAAAAGAATGTACATCAACAGGCATAACAAGGTCGGCCGACTAATCATGACAAGAGTGTTAAGGGGACGCAAAGGAGCATTTGTCATTCAAATGGACCTTGGATCAACTGAAAATTGCGCAGAAGACGGCATCATGGCCCACCAGTCAAGAAACATCCCGTGGGAGCTCCTTCCAAGGGGACTAAAGGAGGCAGTGCAACAAGCACAAGGCACCACCGATAAGCGCCCTGATGGTATGCTCTACAAACCCAAGAATGGAAACAACCCAGCAGAGTACTGGATAATAGAGGTCAAGATCTGCAGGGATTCAGACCCAGCAGGCCAGCAAAGCAAAGCTGATTATCAACACCAAGTACTCATTGACAAAATCAAAGACATAGACCCCACTGCCAAAGTATGGTACTATCCCTTGCTTGTCGGAGTTGCAGGCACCATATACAACAGTACCACCATGAATCTTCAAGCCCTCGGTATCAAAGGGCAAGCTCTAAAGCAATGCATTTCAGAAGTACATACTGCAGCAGTTAAGTCCTTACACAGCATATACACAACAAAAAGAAAACTGGAAAAGCCCAAAGAGCCTCAATGGCACAGGAGGAACTACAAGAAAGTAAGCTAACAAAGGCGGGTGGGCGGAAGCCCACCCACGGATGTAACTATCCTATGGTAGGCTGGCCCAGTGTAATCCTTACACCAATGGGCCCCTCCCTTAATCTTACGCGGGAGGGCACCTCACGCCCCTCCTTGCGTAGCTCTCTCTCTCTCTCTCTCTCTACTGTCTGCGGGAAAGTATAACGGTACTATTTATAGATTCCGTGCCAATGGTGCTGTCAGTAAGCAGGTTGGGATCCGCCGGCAGACTAGTCTAGGCCATTACGCGGCAATGGCATATGCGTCAGGGCATGCCCCTGCCGGCACAGTCGTCGAACTCTGCTTTGGAGCAGAGGCCCACTCTTAGCAGTGATGACGGTTCCGGGGAACCATTGCTGAATTATCTAAGCATCACGCTGGGCCACCTCGTGCGGGTCCCGCTACTACAAGCAGAAACGCTTCGCTCCTGAACATGCCGACTTAAGAGGTACCCGCTCTTTACGCCATGTGCCGACGTCAGAGAGCTATGAGGTCTATGCAAGACATAATCATTTTTCTACAACTACCAGTAAAGGTGCAGCAACCGCAAGATGGCTGCTACTAGGGCGAGCCGACCGTTGAATCCAACATGAACTACCACACACCAGCAATCGGTATCAGGACTCAAACAATGTTCCCAGCTAGGAGACCTTAACCATTTCCTCATCAGACAAGTAAACACAACGGTCTGGCTCAGGAATCAAACATTTCCAAATCTGACCATCCAGGAGCAAGACGTCCACCATACCAATATGACCCGCACCAGACTGGTAGCAATACCAACAGACACGAACGCACACGACAAGCTGAAATACACCACAGTGGAGCTAGGCCCTAGCATCACTTGTGACACCTAGCCAAGACCATGCAGCAAATAGAGGGTGTCTCCCATTACGAGCTGCCACATAAATAGCAGCCCATCCCTGACCACTCGCTGTCAGGCCGATGGGTTTGCCAATGTAAGATTCACACTCTCTAGCCAATGTACGCCAGGATGTGTTAGGCCAGCCCAGGATGTGTTAGGCCAGCCCAAGTACACGACTTGCCATGCTCTGACCATTTGACCCAATCAACAGCAAGCCAAGCTGTCTACTGCCTTCACATGCTTATCTTTATGCCAAATGTTTATGTTGACAGTACACTGGTCACTCCCATTAAGCTCGCGCATGCACGCACCAACGGTGGATGGAATGCCTTTGACAAACTGACAACGTACTAGCCCACACACGCATGACCACACATCACACATGACATAACAAAACTGCATCAAACCATGACAACAAATACCCAGATCAGCTGCCGATGCCCACATAAGCTACAGCAATACAACATACACAGCCTCAGTGGTTGGATGGAGTCATGCTGGGGTGCTGCACGGCCCAGAGGGCTGATCACTGGTCTCTCTGAACAATACACAGCCACAGACAAAGCCACTCACGCTGCATCACATCATGTCAGCAGCTTCAGCGATTTTGATTTGGAACACCTACATCACAATCATGACCCCGCCCCATGCTCAAGGTGACAGAAAGCTGGCTTACCATCCTAGGATTCACAGGGACACCAAAATCATCCTATGGACCACTTGACATGCCTACCTGATTTTGCGAGGCCTGCTACATGCGGGGGCATGACAAGTGACAAGTAAGGTCCGACTGGTTACTGCAGCTTCTGAAAGCGCATTGACCAGCAAGCCGCACCCGGCAGTTTTTGTCTGCTACCATTGCTTCAGGGCGGGAAGCGCAACACTCCACAAATGTGCGCCACACACCCACACAAGCTGTTTGCACAACCAGGTCAGTCCCAGATTGCTCCTCAGCATTGTACTTTTAAGATGCCTAAACCCCCCTTGCAGACGGAAGCTGGGGATACTCCAGAATGCCTAAACCCTCTTGCAGAAGGTGGGGGTCATCCCAAACATAGTGCAGTTTGGCAAGCACAGGCGGGCCATTGCTGGCAGGGTAACAGCATTACTGCCCATCGCAACCACAGGAGTTTCAATTTGAGTTAACGCACCGGCGCAGTTTAAAAAGGCTCACAGGATCACACAGTCCCCATCTCTCTCTTTTTCCAGTCCACCATGCCACTGCAAACCCCAATCCATTCTCCTTCGCTTGTCTCGTCAAATTGATCATCAGGAACACCGTGACCGTGCATCAGGCATAGGCATAGCTGGTAGTATAGCAGTAAGGCAAACATATGTATATAATCCAACTAAACCAGGTAGTTCATACCGGCCTACCCATTATGGCACAGAGACTCCCCTGCAGAGCCAACACGGGGTTTAAGGGAGACGTTCAAGCCCACAATACGGTACCAATATGCCACTGATAGAATGATCTATCTCATACATATGCCACAGCCCCTGCGGCCAGAAGCAGGATCATGCACTTAACAACACATAAATGTTCATGTCACAGGCGCTGCATGGCTGCAAAGCTCTGATGCGCATTACATCATCATTAGACCATGGACTGAAACACCTAACACATGTTTTGAGCGCTGGATCCTGGGCAGAGCTTTACCCATATGAGTACTGTCAGCAGTTTATCTGCTTTATGAGCTCCCCTTCCCCATATCACACTATATAAGTTCACCACCGTTCACATCATGGAGATAACAGCAGAGCTTCGCAGCCAGGTAAAAGCCATACAATCCCATGAGAACACTCCATTCTAGACCTACGCAGCGCACCACTATGGCTGCCTGCCGGATCTTTCCAGCAGTAATGTTCAAAAACAACAGTATACCCCAAGTAGTATCATCAGCAAGAACCCAGCCACATCTGGGAGAACTGCCACATCTGCAGCAGCTCTGGCTTCTTTCCAATCACAGTTCATACCTCCTCAACCTGGCTAAATCATTGTGATGGCAACAACTTCCAAAACGAGGGTGAGGATGAGCTTTGAAAACCACAACCACCCATGTGGCTGTTTGGTAGAGAAGCAAGGATGATCCCACAGTATGGACAGCTAGGCCGAGTGACCCTGGATGAGATGGCCTCCCATTGCAAGTAACGTAACAGCCAGTACATACCCACACAGCCCCAGCTAGCCTCCCAGATGACATACAAGCTTACCAAGCATAAGCCTATAGCACTGCTGCATGACAGCAATCGAGGAGCTTGCAGTTAGAATGTGGCGGCACAGCTGCGCATGGGGTTTGAGGGCCATAGGGTAGCAAACAAATAAAACTTCAAGGTGTAGCTGCACACTAAGGCAGCCAGGTTGACGCGACCAAAAACACCGTTGGGGAGCTCTACAGCCCATGCAAGCCCGCCCTAAGCTGATCTGGATGCAGTTTGATCCACACTTTCAGTGCCGCTTAGGATCTCCCAAAGGATGCTGTGCTTTCATAATCCCCTCTGACAAAACAATGCACTTTCAGTCAACAAACATCGGCCATATATTTACCTTGCAACACCTGCCATGAGGCTGCAAGTAGCTTGTCCAACTAATATCACAGGATTATTCTTCACGGGACACAATCATTTATAAACTGAAAAACACAAGCTGGTGAAAGCATAGATCCCTAAAGGTGGAGCCACTTTTGGTTGTGGCGAGTTGCAGCAGCACACAAATTCTTGGTATAATTCATATAGGGACAGCAATGGCAACGCAGAGGAGACATTTGCCAGCGTTAATCAGGACGAGACACTTTGGGGGACGGATCTCATACATTCAGCGAACAAGATGAAGGCCCACTGTTGCTGGGCTGCTGCTCGACTCGGACACACATCCCTATCACCATTAGAAAAGGAGGCCAATACACTCCATGCGAGCTGGACTTAATTCAGGAAAATATGCAAAGCCAGGGACTGCACTGGCTTTGCAAGCAGGCGCATTGCTGAGTGAGGAACTGAGGACATATGGATGACAGCTGCTTGACACACACTGCTTCAAAAGACCCCCATTCTGGGAGACAAGCATCTTGTGGTTAGGAGCAGAGCAAACCATCTTATAGCCATACATGTCGAAACATTGTTCATAAGGCTGCTTGACTGCTGCTCTGTGCTTTGAACATTGCAAAAAAGACATCTGCAGCTCACTTCACAAGGTTATTCGGGAAACTGAGAGCAACAACACATATGCATCCAGATACTTTTAGACTGCTGTACAAGCCATTGGCTTTGCATATCCATAAGAACTAGCTCAGCCGACGGATAAGAGCAGTAGCAGCTCGGTGTGTGCATCAGATCCTAAGTAGATAAGAGTCAGCATAAGCAAGGCCTAACACGTCCCGCCAATCCCCTTTCATGTGTATGGATGTCGTTCACATACAAGAGCCAAATGCTTCCCGTTAACAAAAGCACTGAAGTCACGCCCTGCCATTGACAGGGCTTCACAGCATGGAAGGAGACGATAGTGCAATCAAGAGACTCGACAGCCTAAATGACGGCGGCTGCCACTTACGTTAGTGGCAAGTAATCAATAATTCCACTGCTTCAAGAAATATCTTTAGCCACAGATTCCATGCATGTTCTGACAACAGAGGCCCTGATTGAACTGGCTCTGTCCCACTCTTCTGCCGTCATTCATTCAAACAAACTCGAAGCAAATGCGATCCTTTATGGACGGAAAGCATACCCACAATAATGCGCAACTGATGCATAGCCAAGGCTTAACTCCGCCACTGACTACTAATGCCCCTTCATGTCACCTTGGCATGGCACGGCGACCAGCTGCTCCCGGTGATCCTGCTCCTGGCATGCATTTTCGCACCAAACACCTCACATATTCTGCCAGCTGTGTGCAGCGTGGAGTTAGCACTGCAAGCCTGGTGGCGACAGCGGATGCATGGGGACACCAGAAGCACCAGTACCAGCAGCAGGAAGGGTCGTCAAGCTGCCACGTTTGGAGTCCAATGTGCTGGTATTCGCTTGGTCATGGCTGTAGGGCTGCTGGTAGGAACCCAAGGGGCACAAAGTGCACGATGCTACCGCCGGTATAGGGACCATGTAGGGACCGGCCGGTGCGCGGACTGCAGGCAGCCAGAAACCACCTTGCCCGGTCCAGATGAACTGCCAGGCATACGTATATCCGTAGCTGCTAAGATGGGGTGCTGGGCTTGCGAGGGAAGCATGATCGATGCTTTCACAAGCAGCGTCGTCCGAGAGTCCTTGGGCAGAGCCCAGGGTCTCCATTTCGTCATGGTGTTCGGTCTGCGCTGTCCCTTTTTCACCGTGAGTTAGATCACTGCTCGCAGACTGTGACACCTGGCGCTGTTGCCTACGAGACTTCCTCTGTCTCCTGGGCGCAGGGAGCGACGCCGATCTTCTTTGCAAAGCCGTTGTCCTGAACGTCAAAGGCATGAAGAAGCCGGTCCCTTTGCATACTGCTGTTTCTTTGTCCATTGCAAGCGGACACGCCTGCAAAGAAAGCACGAGGTCAGCCTTTCTCAGCCTTGCGCATCCGGCCCAGAGAGACCAGCAAAGGTATCTTCGCCCACCCTACAAGCTGGCCGTCTACAAGCAGTTAGCCTGAGCAATAACGAACATTAGGCGCCCTTGAAGGGACGCGCAGCCAACTCTCACCTAGAGCAAGAAATGACTTTTTCGCACAATACCGTCGAATGCTTCGCGGAGCCTGGCTAAATAGTGGACAACGATTACCTTCTTGCCCGACCGTTTAACCTATTTAAGCTCTTGTCACAGTCGACTCTCTTCTCACGTGCATATGGAGTTACAGTCACGAGATCTTGTAACCGCTAGTGAAAGATCTAGTCATACGGGTAACCGGTACCGAATCACGAGTTCCCGTGCAACATGTTTTGCAGCACAATGGAGTTGGCAAAGAGTCAATGGGGAGGGCGACTACGTAGGTTACTGCTTTCCCCAGGCCGCGAGGCCTGTCCGCGATAGCCTTGGTCGACGTCTCTGCATACATTCCATCCATAGCCAGTGAACTACAAGCAAAATATGTCCCACCTGAAGACTTTACAACCAGCAGATCTAGAAATGGCAGTTTCTGCACTCTTAGCAGCCCATTTACACAGCCCAAAAAATTTTAGGTCAGCCTGGCGCCAGCTACATAGGTTAATATGGTGGGACCTCAACCAACGCTTTTCCATAGGTTCCCTGCACATCTCCCAATGCAAGATGGTGGGTAGACACATTCTTTCTCAAATGCCCAAGCTGTTCTGGGCATTCTGGACCAGGGAATGTCCCATACCTGATCAAGACCTTGAGCCAACCGAAAAGCCCAGTGGCCAGACCTCACCACAATATTAACAGCAAACAAACAAACATTAAAGGTGTGGCAACCGCAGGAGGGACAGGCTGCTACTACCAATACTCCATAACCTGCTGCACATGAGAGGAGGACATAGGCAGCTTCACCGTGTTATCATCTCTGGCATTGGTGTCAATATGGAGTTGGCATCACTGCTGCCATCACTTGAGGAAGCACATCATACCCCTTACTGTTCCGCGCATGTCTTCGGGCGCGCATACGGCAATAGTCGCTGACTGCCCTGAAAGCTGTGCCACATACAGTATATAACCATTCTAGAGTACGCGACCCTGTTTCAAAGCCAGAACAATCGCCTTCGAAGAGCGAGCGCAAAGTTGACCCCGCCATGAGCGGTCGACCCTCAGCTATGCTACCAACCGCGCCCATGAAGGGCACCAGGATGGCGCCCAACACTGTAGCCTAGAGGCTACGAGCGGTACTGTTACAGGCGAATATGGCTAAAGCAGAGGCCAAGTCATTCACGCCCTGCTTCCCGCCATGAAGCGGCCCTCAGCAGCTGACCCCGTTCCACATGCTCACTGTTATCTTTAGCAGGACAGGATGAAGCCACCGAACACGGTTGTCTACTGTTCTGCTAAGCATAACATCATGCGACCTACTTTCCGGCTGGATTGGTCTTCAGTCTCCCTTTGTACACGGAAACAGACCCCACTGCTGGCCCCTTAAGCGGACCTAACCACTCTCCTGGACTTCTTGAGGCGGATGTTCAGTAGGGTGGCATGGCAGTAGCTTTCTCTGTGTATGAGCAAACTGCCAGGGGGTTCTCCCCTGGTAGAAGGGTAGTTGATTGACTAGTTCAGCTTCTTCACCTCCCTCCGTTATGTGGTTCTTTCATGCAGCCTACCAACCCCTACTCATGGCTATTCTGGACCTGTCAGGGCACAACTATGGACCCCGCAACCGGCCCCATATGCGGACCTAGCTATCCTCTAAGCCCTCTTGAGGCGGAAGGCTATAGAGGGTGGTTGTGGTACTGATCTTGTCCCCCATGCCCAGCTAGGGTGCACCTACCCTCTGCTGACAGCAGATGTCCCAAACAGCCATCATCATCATCATCTTTGAACAGTTGCCCCGAAATTGCCATGCCTGTTTCAGACCGCTAGATATGATGCAGCAATCAGGGTGTGACCCGAGTATGGCAGCCATAGGCATCCAGCATAATGTTTTCCCCTTAGAGCATTCTCTCAGGGGTGACCAGCAGGATGCCATCCCTAGGCAGCCACCGCTGGTCACCCCTGCTAGTGCTGCATCACCATTCTTCCTGGCGTACATTCCCTCCCTGGATACATGCATGCCCATTGACCCGCAGCAGGTTGGAGCAGGACCCAGTAGAGCTGGGCCCCCGCCCACTAACGACTGCATATGGTTGCATGATGCATGGGTTCCATTTGTGCGCGCTCAGGATGCCCAAAACCCTTCTTATGCTCAAGTTGTAGGACAGGAGACAGCCACGTCAAGTCCCCCAACCTGTCAACAGAGCACCCCCCCACCACCTACCCCGAAGGAGGGCATTGATGAGTTCTGCTTGCTCGTCTTTGGTCCCCACCCAAGGCATACCAGCCTCCGCAGTGCAAAGTTTGCAGTAGCTCAGGTGATGCGCCTAACAACCCCCCCAATTGTGCTGCCTCTGCTGGCTGGCAGGTGGCACCAGCCCAAGAAGCCATCCAAGAAATCAGCCAGATCCTCCATCTGCATCAATGTTGACCGCTCCCACGCAGTCCACATCACTGCTCAGCAGGAGCAGCAGCTCAGCAAGCTCCTACGCCAGCAGTACAAGTGGAGGTGCCTGCTACTCAAAAACAAAGATGCCTTCCACCATCAGGAACTGCAGGAGCTGCAGCCAATTGCAAATCCTGCCCAGCTCCAGCTCAGCAAGCCCAGCAGCAGCTCCCAGCAACTAGGCTTGCAGATTCTTCAGCAAGGGCAAACAGCAGCTGCACTTATGGGGAATTGGCAGCATCCAAGGGCTGGCCAAAGGGCTTCACTCCAAGCAGCAGGTTCAGCTGCTGCAGCCACACTGCCACTGCAGAACCGGTTTTCAGCACTCCCAGTTGACGAACCTGGTCATAGCAGCAGAGGGGAAGCGACTCCAGCTGTAACTCTAGCAGCACTTACAGCAGCAGGGGCTGCAACTGCAGCAGCGCCACCAGCAGCAGAGGACATAGTCACAACAGCAGCAACAACACCCGCCGCTGTAGCAGCAGCAGCAGCAACTCCTGCAGCTGCGGTAGCAACAGCAGCAGCAACTCCTGCAGCTGCGGTAGCAACAGCAGCAGCAACTCCTGCAGCTGCGGCAGCAACAGCAGCAGCAACTCCTGCAGCTGCGGTAGCAACAGCAGCAGCAACTCCTGCAGCTGTGGTAGCAACAGCAGCAGCAACACCTGCAGCTGCTGCAGCTGCAGCAGCAGCAGTAACCCCAGCTGCGCCTTCTCCTGCCGTAGCAGCAGTAGCGACAGCAGCAGCAACATCTGCAGCTGCTGCCGCCACCGCCGCAGCAGCAGCAACCCCAGCTGCGCCTTCTCCTGCCGTAGCAGCAAATGGTCTGCACCCCCCGCAAGAGCCAACATCAAGGCCCAGGAGGCGCAATAACCGTCGTGTGGTCCGTGCCCGCAGAGGCCTGATACTGGCATCCCTGAATGCTAGGGGACTTTGTGAGCTCACACGAGGTGAGTTGCAGGCTGTCATGGATAGCGAGGGTATTGACATACTAGCAATCCAAGAAACCTGGGAGGGGCAGTATGTCATTCCTAACCTCCAAGGCTACAAGTGGTATGGGCGAGCAAGGGAAGATAAAAGGGGAGGGGTAGGGTTTTATGTCCATGCTAGTCTAGGCAACAGCATCCAGATCTTTAGGAAAACCTCTTTAGCGGATTCCATATGGGTCAAAGTCAAAGGTGAAGGCAACACAACTGCTATGTGCATTGGATGTGTCTACATGCCAGATTCCAGTAAGCCTGCAGCACAAAGAAAAGCCGCATTTGAATCACTCCAGACTGATCTGGAATTTTTCAAGCGCAAAGGCGAGGTGGTACTCTGTGGAGATTTCAATGCGAGGGTGGGCAAAGGCAACAGCATACATGAGCATGTAGGAATGTTTGGAGAAGCAGTCGATGTCAAAGACAGCGGCAAGCTGCTTAAATCGTTCCTAGGTGTCAATGCAATGTATACACTAAATGGCCGTAACCCCACAGAAACCCCTGAGTACACCTGGGAGGAGCAGAGCAATCGCGGTAGGGCAACTGTTATTGACTACATTGTAGTTGAGGCAGGCACCCTGTTCGGTACAGCACGCCCCTCATTCGCAGTGCGGTCAGATCTTGATGGGGCTATATCATCCGATCACAAGCTGTTGCTGGCTGAGCTTCCACGTAGGGCTAAAAGGACCAGGGTCAAGGCTGCCCAATGCAAGAAAGTCTTTAATGTAGATAGGTTCCACGACCCAGAACATGGGGAGAGGGACATTGGTCTCTACATGCAATGCTTAAGACGTAGGCTGCCAGAGTTTGAGGCTTTTGTTGAAGAGGCATACAACCAGCAGAACACATGGGGGGCACATAAGGCAGTGCGGGAGAAATTCCATGTACTAGTGGAAGCTGCCGCAGAAGAAGCCATTGGCTCCAAAAAGGTTGTTCCAGGGATTTCAAAGTCATGGTGGACCGCAGAGATTACAGATGCTATCAAAGCTCGAAGGCAAATACATGCTGAATGGCGCAGCCAAGGTGGTACAGAAGCATGGCAGGCTTATGAAGAAGCAAGAGAAAAGGTGCATAAAATGGTCAAGGATGCAAGGTCTCTCTTTACAAAATCTGCTGATGAAACCATTTGCGAGGCATTTGACGAATGCCAGTCAGAGCGGAAAACCAGAATGGGAGACAAGCGCCTCTGGCAGGCGTTCAACTCTGCATACAGACCAAAAAACGCACAAGCTTCAGCCCCCTCCTTGCTTAAAAAGCAAAATGGTTCATATGCATGTGGCGACAAACCCATCGCCGATGCCTTTGGAGAGCATTACAAGCAGCTCGGGAATTCTGCCACCTTCAATGCTGATGCTGACTTTGACTCTGCCTTTCAACAAGAAGTCCAAGCTGCTGTAGCGCATTACATCAATGCATCAGCAGAGCCAGAAGGGTCAGGGGATGAGAATTTAGATGCTGACCTAACAAGCTCTGAGGTTGCCAGAGCTAGACTAAGTCTCAAATCAGGCAAAGCGGGTAGTCCTCTAGAGAACACTTCTGCTGAACTTTTAAAGTATGGCGGGGAACCCATGACAGACATGCTCCTATGCATGTATCAGAAGGCCTGGGAGCATGAATGCACCTTCCAACGCCCTGGGGTAATAGTCAGCCTTTTTAAGAAAGGGGATAAGGAAGATGGTAATAATTACCGGGGGATAACGCTGCTAAGCGTAGTAGACAAGGTTTATACCAAGATCATCAACAACAGGGTAACTAATTTTGCTGAAGCAAAGGGACTCCTTCACGAGAGCCAGAATGGGTACCGGCCAGGCAGAGGCTGCATTGATCATGTCTGGACATTGCATGCAGTCACATCCGGACGAATGCGTGCAGGACTCCGGACGTACGCACTGTTTGTAGATGTGGTCAAAGCTTTCCCATCAGTCTGGCGGGACGGGCTCTGGTACAAGCTCTGGGAGATGGGCATTAGGGGTAAAATGTTTAGGGTTCTTGTACATCTATACGATAGCCTCTCTAGATGTGCCTTGCATAATGGAGAGTCATCAGAATACTTTTCTAGCGATTTAGGCTTAGCGGAAGGGGACCCGCTATCACCACTGTTGTATACTTTGTTCATCAACGGTCTCCTAAAAGAGATATGGGAAAAGCACCCGGGGGTTCCCCTACCAAAAGAGGTAGATAATAGTGGTAGTGGGGAACAGGGCATAGGAAGGGCTGATGAGAGTAACATTGAAGGTAGATCAAAGTTGGTAGCACTAATGCTCGCTGACGACCTTGTAGGGCTTGCAGAATCGCAGGAAGAGCTTCAGAAGATGGCTGACACGATTCATGCCTACAGTCGTAAGTGGCGTTTTAAGCTGAGCCCAACTAAAAGTGCTGTTGTTGTGTTTGGTCCTTTGCCCCCCAATAAAGAGTCCCCAAAGGTAAGTTTTAGCAGTGAGAATTTGCCAGTACTAGATGCATATACATACTTGGGGATTGTTTTCACTAGTGATTGCAAATGGGACGCTCACATTGCAGGTATGATTGAAAAAGCTACAGCCTCCATTAATGCATTGCAAACATTCTTCCAGAATCGTCATGTAAGCTTTGAGGTTAAGAGAGCCATGCTGCTGGCTTTGATAAGACCAAGGGTTGAGTATGGTTCTGAGGTATGGTGGGCATCATCCCAGCAGACAAATACCATAGAGTCTAAGATCCAAATAGAGGTTTTGAAGAGATCACTGCATTGCAAGCCAAACATCTGCCATGAGGTATTGAGGGCAGAAGCTGGTGTTAGACCTCTATCTAGCTGGTTGGACCAGAGGAAGGTTGAATGGTGGTTCAAATTATAGCAAAATGATACTACTAGCTTTAGCAGGCAGGCACTTGAAGCATCTTGGCCAAGCCACAGGAATTATACTTCTTGGCAGAAGAGGTTCAATAAACTCAAGGCTGAACTAGGCATGCAGGAGGAAACCTTACAAGCAAGAGTGAGAGAGGGACACCTACCTAGCTTCAGGGCATATGTCAGGTGGAGTATATATGAAAGAGACAGGGCTGTTCGGGAGGAGGGTGCTAGGAATAAATCTACTTTAGCGACATATATGCAGCATTACAATGACGATATCAATTATTTCAAGCCGCAGCCATATCTGTGCACAGGCCCTCTGAGCAAAGGCATGGAACTCATTATGCAGCTGCGTGCAGGTATTCTTCCTCTCAACGCTATGACAGCAAAATTCGGTAGGCAGAGCGCTAGCAGGCAAAGTGCACGTAGGGAGTGCTGCAAGTCCTGTGATCTTGGCCCTGAATTGGGAGGTGAAGTTGAATCTCCTGAACACTTCTTGTTTGACTGTCCTGTTTACCAGGCACAAAGGCAAAAGCTGTGGGAGAAGCTGACTTCTGACCCTGATGTTGCTGCAAAATGTCAGATATTGGATGGCAAATCTGATGAGGAGAAGCTGCATAGCATGCTTAATGAAGAGTTCTGGGGTGTAGACGTCGATGAGGAGTCTGGCTTAGTATATGGCCCTTTCAAGCATGCATTTAAGTGTATAGCTAAATATGCTGCAGCTGCTTGGAAGATTAGGAATGCTTATGCTCACCCTTCTGATGTGGCGTGAGGTCCAACCAATGGGGTTTGTTACCAACTATTGCTTGCACCCGGGCTTACAAGCCCTCCTTGCTTTCTTAAGTAGGAGGGAGGCTCTTAACCCCATTGGGGCAGTGGAGGTTTTGGGTGATTTTGACCTAGCTGCTGGACCTCATGTTTAGGCATGCATATATTGTCATACATGTCGAAGTTTACCCGTATTCTGTTCCACCTCGCTGCTCTTTGTGACAGCTTGAGGTGCGGGGCCTATGGCACTTATTGCTATGGCATATCATGAAATGTAATAATAACATCTCTGGCCTCTGTTGCTCACTAACAGTTTCATGAAAGAAAATGCCCAAGTATTGGACTTGATTCTTGTGAGAGCTGGATCACTGAGATATCATCGTGCCAACACTGCTCCAGTGAGAGCCTGACACCTGGGGCTCAGGTACCACAAGTTCAGATTTAGCCAACTTCACATGCACTGACCAGAGCAAAACTCCTGAAGCAGATCCAGTTACGCTGCAGTTGCTCAGGGGACATAGATAGCACCAACATATTGTCTGCATATAACAGCATCGGAGAATTACCAATCACAATTACCAAAAGGCCCCGTCAAAGTGGGGCGCCGGTGGGGGCAGCGCCACCCACAAGGAGCCAACTTAGGCTCCAACGGCATACTCAAGTTCCTGTCCAAAACTGACACAATGGCTGCCACCAGCCCACCCTCGATCCCTTGCTAGCCAATCTATGTCAGGCCAGCCCATTTCGACTTGCCATGTGCTGACCAGTTGACCCAGTCAACAGCAAGCCAAGCAGTTTAGCCCCCATAGATAGCACCAACATCTTGTCCCTGCATTCGGTCTCTTTTCCCGCAGCCAAGACTCAAACACGTCAACAAACACCCAAAACTGTTGTGGGGACAGGGGATCTCCTTGCTTCAGTTGACTCCACATGTGCTGTCTACGCTTGGTCCGTAAGGATCACCTTGTTTAGGGAGCAGCGGGACAGACCGGTACATCTCATTGCTTGCTTGCGACATAGGACTCACATAGGACCATACATGTATACCCAATTCTGCAAGCTGCTGGATAAGAAGGTCTCTACGCACCTCATCGTATGCTTCCAGCAGAATCAACAAAAGAACAAAAATCACACCAGCCTCTCCAGCTGGGTTGCTCCAATCATGTGTCGAAGGTCCAAATCATGACCCATCGCACTTTCGCCTGCTCTGAATCCAGCCTGGCCTTCTGCCCCCCACCCTTCTTCTCAGCACATACAGAAGGGCGAGCATCCAATAATATGACAGCATACAACTTTCCCAAGTACCGAAGCAACTGCAGTAGCCATTTTGATGTCAAGCGAGCTGGCATACCCATCTTTGGAAACCACACTCAGTGTTGCGCTGGATATTAAACTGCTCAACATGAGCTTCTACCTCAAGGCATATGTAGGCATTCTTCGGAAACCCAGCTCTTCATCATCGGGACCAGTAACCCTCCCAGAGTATATCTTTTTAAAAGCTGACAAAACCTCTTCCAGGTCCCAAGTGAGGTCCATTAGCTGCTATACTTGCAGCACACCTTGACCACTCGCTAGCCAAGGTACATATTACAAAAGGGCTCGCTATGCACCAACCAGTTGACCCAATCAACAAGCAGTAGCCAAGCAGTCAATAAAACCAAGATGCTTCCTTGTATGCCAAATATAATTACAGTAGTACCATGGCTCATTTCCATCAAGCTGCAACATGCTCCCGAAAACAAAGAGGATGCCTTTGCAAAACAACACATGTGACGACATGTACCTAGCATGGAGGTTGGTAAAGGTAATCAAAGCAGGGGAGAAGAAACCTAATCGAAGCACGACAGCAGACGCCCAGATCGCTTTGGATGCTTAAACAAGCTACAGAAAGACATTATGCAGCGACAGAAGCCAAGTCACCCACGCTGCAACCATGATATCAGCAGCTTTTGCCCTTTTGTCACGTGACATGTGATGCACGGACTTAGTGTCATGTGCACAGATAAGTGTCATGTGCAGTGCACGGATAGCTGAATACATCACAATCATGACCCCCTGCTGCAGTGATAACATGGCACCTTGTCCACCCTTTTTTCCACCATTGCTTCAAGGGAGTCATGTGCAACAACATACAAGCTGCTACCCTGACCATGCCAGTCCCAGAGTGTCCTCTCACCACTGCACTTAGGTGCATTTAACCCCTTGCAGAAGATGGGGCTTGTCCCTATAAAAGCACAGTTTGCCAACCATTGACAGGCCAGCATTAGCATGATAGCACCAGTATTGTTAAGCTTCATGATATGCCATAGCAAAAAAGTGCCATAGGCCCTGCACCTCCAGCCGTTCTCTTAAAGAAACAGCGAGGTGGAAGAGAATACAGATAGCACCAAGACAACCACACCCACCGCAACCACAGGAGTTTCAAAATGAGCCAAAACATGGGTGTGGTAAACATCTTCATTGGGCCCACATGCTCACAGTCTTCACCTTCCTTTCTTTTACTTCCAATCCACCATGCAATTGCAAACCCCAATCCCTCTGCACATGCTTGCTCACCCAAAAGTCATTGCCAAACATGATGTAACCCTCCGTATGGCATACCTGCCTGGCTGACAATATATACACCAGGAAGACAATATGTGCTTTTTAATACTAAACAAGATCGTTCACTAAGTTTAGTTTGGGCCCACCATACAGTATCATGGCCGTGGCGGCACATGCCCCAGCCCAGCGGCCAGAGGCAGGCAGGACCAGATACATCAAAGCCACACAAGGTAGGGTTCATGCCACATGCGCTGCACGGCTAGAGCATCTTCCTTCTCAGAACCTGGCCGGCAGTACCATCTGCACAGGACATAACAGCACAAAGAACATCTAAGCTGCCGCATCAAAGGCAAAACTTCATGAACACAAAGGAGCCCTCAAGGGCTGCAGCACCACCAACCCCCACCACCACAGTAGTATCATTACATTGTGTGATGTGTTTAGCAAAAAGTGTCATAGGCCCCGCACCTCAAGCTGTGACGAGGCCACCACCAACATGCGACCGATCTTGTCCTGTACAGTCCCCACTAGCTTATCTGCAGCCACTGGGTCCCTTGCTCGTAACAGATAAATCACAGCTCAGCCTTACAGCCATGCAGATTATGATAGCATCCCAGGAGATACCTCCTTTCTTGAGTGCAAGTAGCCCGTCAGTATGTGTGGGCTGCCAAATCACAAACACCAGCAGTAACTTCAAGAACACAGCATACCCTAGCAGTATCATAAACACAAACCCAGCCACATCAAGAAGCACACATCTGCAGCACTTGTGCTCCTTTCTGAATACAGTTACCACCCCTACCCTCACTAGCTCACTGTGATGGCAACGTACAAACAAACGTTTTGAGGTGTGGCAATCGCAAAGGGCTGCTAGGTCAAAACGACCAAACAAGAACTTCCATAAGAAAGGTCAGAACGACTAGCTGTGGAAGCCGCAACAACCCATGTGGCTGTTTGGCAGGAAAGCAATGAATACATTATTGAGCTGAGTGGCCCTGGCTAAGATGGCACCCCCGTTTACTAGCTCTGCACCCACCTAACCACCACCTCACCCACAGCCCCACCTTCCCCCATAGCCCCATCCTGCCAGATGACCTACAAGCTTACCATGCATAAGCCTATAGCTCTGCTGCATGACAGCAGTCAAGAAGCCCAGAGTTCAATTGTGGCGGCACAGCCTCGCATACGTTTGAGGACCAATGAGATTAAGGTAACAACTCATCAGAGATGCAACGCCTAGCTGCACACGAAGCAGCTGGGTGGAAACTACTTGAAACACCAAATAAATCTACAAACCATGTGATGCAAGCTAGGGACACAACCTAAAAATATGGGTGCAGCTTGTTCCACACCTTTGTTGCAGCTTAGAATTCTCCAAGGGAGATCCTGCTTTTATCCTTCCATCTGACTGAACAAAGAGATGCATTTCATTCAACAAACAATAATTGTGATTGTACTCTGTAACACTTGCCATGAGGCTGCAAGTAGGTTGTCCAACTGATATAAAAGGACAATTCCTCATGGGGGCATGACCCCTCATAAATTGGGATCCACAAGCCGTTGAAGCATAAATACCTTAAGGCGAAGCCACCTTTGGTTGTGGCGAGTTGCAGCACCACGTACACAGTATGGAAAGTCAGTACCGAGACAGCCAGGGCAACAGAGAAGAGACCTTCAGCACAGAAGGTACACGAGGAGAAGGCCCTTAAGGAAGGATATCATACATTTGGCTACAAGACGAAGGCCCGCTGTTGCTGGGCTGCTGCTCTCCCTGGACTCTCACCCACATCACCATCAGCTTGCAAATAAGAGGCCAGTACACTCCATGAGAGCTGTACTTATTTCCAGAGAATATGCAAAGCCAGAGAATGTACTGGATTTACAGTCATGCTGCAATGAACGCTTGGGCCTTTGCTTGGTGGAGAACTGAGGATGTGTGGATGACTGCCGCTTGACACACGCTACTCCAAAAGAGTGTCATCACTCTTGAAAGAAAGAGCAACTTGCACTCAGACAAGGTGCGGAGAAGACAACCTAGAAGCCATACATCTCAAAAGAATCTTTATTAGGCTGCTAAATGCTGTTGGAACTGTAGTACACCCTCTGTAGCTCACTCCACAAGGTCGCCGTAAAACCAAGAGAATCAACAAACAACATACAGACACCTTCAGACTCTACAGGGAGGCCATCTGTTTTCTGCATACCCATGAGAATTAGCTCAGCCAACGGCTAAGGGCATTCGCTCCTCTGTGTGCATCCAAGCCCAAGGAAGAATGAGAGTCAGATACAAAGAATAAGCAAGGCCACACATGTCCCGCCCATCTCCCTCGTGTCATGGAAGCCTTTCACATAAGAGAGCCATATGCTTCCCCGCAATCTAAATACTGAAGTTCTGCCATGTCATTAAGCTTTAAGAGCAAGGAGGAGACAATACTGAAATAAAGAGACTTGACAGCCCATGATGGTTCCAGACGGTGGCGGCTGCCACTCAGGTCCGGCAATAACTAACTGATATTTCCACTTTTTCAAAGAAGTCTCTTCAGCCACAGGTCCCGTGCATGTTCTGAAACAGCAGGCCCCGCTTGACCTGCCTGTGTCCCACCCTTCGCTTTGGGTCCATCTCAATCAACATAAACCGATGCAACTCATTATGAACAGAAATCAATCAATCAATCAATCAAATGCAAACCAGCTATGCCACTCAAGGTCACTCAAGGCCACCCAAGCAGCACACGACCCCTGATGAATAGAGTCACACAACCCCATGCTGGCCAGCCGTACATTACCCCTCGTACAGGTGAACAACTTAGACCACATAAAGCACTGCAACACAGAGTTGAAGCCAGATGCAACGGCGTGCACACCAAGAGGGCTATGCAAACTTGAGCCCTACACCGACAGAACCATGGGTAGAGAAGATCCCTCCGGATTAAGCAAAACCCTACTGGGAGCTGGTTATGAACAGAAGCATACCCGCAATCAGGCGCAAGTGATGATCAAATTAACTCCGATACTGGTGAGCATGTGCCCCCTCATGTCACCTGGGCACAGCACGGCGACCAGCTGCTCCGGGTGACCAGCTGCTCCTAGCATGCAATTCTCGCCATAAATCTCACACATTCTGCGTCCAGCATGGAACTACTGCAAGCCTGGTGGGGACAGCTGATGCATGGGGACGCCAGCACCAGCAGCAGCAGCAGGAGGGGTCATCGAGCCGCTGCGTTTGGAGTCCAACTTGCTGATCATCGCTTGGTCATGGCTGTAGTGCTGCTGGTAGGAAACCCAGGAGCACCACGTGCACGATCCTACCGCCGGTACAGGAACCACGTAGGGACTGGGCAATCCGCGGACTGCAGGCAGCCAGAATCCACCTTGACCGTTCCAGACGAACTGCCAAGCATACGTATATCCGTAGCTGCTAGGATGGGGTGCCGGGCTTGCGAGGGCAGCATGGTCGCTGCTGTCACGAAAAGCACTATCCGACAGTCCTTCAGCAGAGCCCAGAGTCTTCACTTGATCTGGGTTTTCCATCTGCGTTACCTCTCCTTCATCGTCAGACAGATCCCTTCTGACAGTCACGAGGCACTGTTGCCTCCGAGACTTCCTGTGTCTCGTGGCCGGGGGCGACACAGATCTCCTTTGAGCTGCTGTCCTGAACGTCAAAGGCATGAAGAAGCCAGTGCCTTTGCATACTGCTGTCTGTTTCTCCATCATAATCGGGCACGCCTGCACAAAAATGACGAGGTCAGTTCCTCTTAGCATCTGGCATAGAGAGACCAGCAACTGTATCTCCGCCCACTCTACAAGCTGGTCATCCTCAAGTAGTTGCTTTGAGGAATGATACGGACATGAGGTGCCCTGGAAGGGACGCATAGCCAACTCTCACCTAAATCAAGAAATGACGATGCTTTACGCGAGACAGAATTAATGTTAATGAACGTTATAGAATGCTTCGCGGTGCCTGGCTGAATAGTGGATGACAATTACCTTCTTGCTCCGCCTTGCTAGCTATTTAAGCCCCCATCACGTGCATGGGCGAAATCCCTCACAAGATCTCGTAGCCCGTAACCGCCTGTTAAGGGTTAGTTTAGTCATCATTGGCCAGGTGACAACGTGACTGAGTTCGTGACCGCGTGCAACTATGATTCACTGCACAGCCCTCGGACCGTCCAGTTGGCAAAAGGGTTTGCTTGTCGCATCACTCTACCCTGCTTTAATTACCTGTACCCAACCTCCGAGGGGTAGGACTGCACGATAGACCCCTGCTTGCAATGACCCGCACTCTCCCCTGCTTTGTTGATTCTACCAACTTCCAGAGTTGTGAACGTGTACAGCCACTACGTAAATTGCAGCGCCCTCCGTCGCGAGAGGACCGTTTGTTACGAGTGTCGACCCACTTGCGACAAATTTATGCATCAAGTTGATGCCCACCCCTAGGCAGTTGCTTAAGATCACCTGAAGACCTGCACACCAGCAGATCTGCATACGGCAGTGTCTGCCCTTTCCGCAGCACATTCAGACAGCTCCTTCAAATGCATACTGTCAACCTGGCGCCACCTACATAGCAGCCAGGGTGCTCAATTCGCGGGCTTCGTGACTTTGAACAGATTGGCACAATGACCACATGAACCCCACCATGCGCAGCCACTGCCAGGCCCGCATCATGTCTACAGCACACATCCTACTCATTCCTCGTCCTCCTCCTCCTCTTCCTCTCCATCCGCCCTCTGCCGCTGCTGCTGCGCATGGTACTGCCCCTGCGCCTGCTGCTGTTGCTGCTGCTGCCCCCTCCCCCTCCACCCCGAAACCTTCTCCCACACCAGCGTCACCAGCGGCACCAGCCCCACCAACCCCAACCACGTATCCCTTGCCGCCCGCACCTGCACATTCATACTAGCCACCCCTCTATTATTCACCTGCAGTTTCCCCATGACTGCCTTATGACTATCCCACTGGCCCTGCATCCCAGCAGACACAGCAGCCAGCTGCTCCCCCTTGTGACTCATCACACTACCACTGAGGCTCAGCGGGGTGCTGTACCGCCACCCAAACACGGGCCGTAAGTCTGCCCTCAGCTCTGCACTGCCACCTAGAGCATCTTCCTTCTCAGCACCTGGCCGGCAGTACATCTGCACAGGACATATCAGCAAAAAGAACATCTAAGCTGCTGCTATCGCAAGGTGTGGGAATGACAGCAGAGTCAGCATAGCTTGAGCTTCCATGTCACCAGTGTGATGCTGAGCAACAGGCCCGATGGTGTTGTTATAAAGGACGATTTAATGCAAGCGTTAAACCATAATACCACAGGCAGTAGCGAAATGTACCTGAATGCCGCTTCCAAAAGTTGTTGGCAGGCACGAGGTGAGCCAGTCACCTCTTCAAAAGTACTGTTCAGCTTATGTTCAGCAAAGCAAACAAAAACAGAGCTGCAAGCCAGCCGCAAGGCGCAAGATCAAATCAATCAGACACTAGACAATGGGCAGTGTGCTTCTGGCATGAGCTACAGGGCTCCTTCCTATGGCTGCAAAATCATGCAGTTGCACTACTCATATGCATGGAGCTCCCAGCATGAGCTGGACCGAGGGACAGAAAGGGCACTGGTCCATGTTCCTATACCTGTCCAGCATCTTCACGCAAGTCCACAGCCCCCCAACAACAGTGGCACAAGGTAGCGACCTCCCTCATCCCGCCCTGCCTGAAAGTCGGGCTGTTCTGCTACATCTTTTCTTGTAGACCTTCTGATCTTTAGTTATTTCTACAGAATTACCAGGAAGTCGGCAGACTAATTCAACTGCCTGTCACCTCTCCCTTGTTAGACCCCAGCAGGCTGCACCAGACCCTCAGGATCCCTTGCAAATCGAAAGAACTGCAGTAGACCCAGTATAATGGTCGAATAGTCCCTTACCCACCTTAGCTAAGGAGAAGTCCATGTCAATGGGTAGCCCCTTTGGTTGTAGCCTCAGCGAGTCCTGCAGCCGCATGCCTAACGCCACAGGGCCCCTGAGCAACAAGAAAGCACACACAACAGACTTTCATCACAACACTGAACATAAAAAAGGAGTTATAGAGTACGCAAGCAGGCTTTCATCAAAAACAATGCGAGGAACAGTGCTTAGAACCCCTAAGTGCTGTTGAGCCTCATACTTCTTGGATTGGGACCTAATGGCCAACCGCCTGCAACGCATAATCTCCATGCGCTTGATGTAAGGACTGACTATCAAACAAAGCAAGGCTCTGGCCGCGCCTCTTAGCTGCCAACCAGGTAGCTACAACGATCAATATTCAGTGATGATAAATGATGTTGATGTTCACTCCCTGGCTATGGCTTAGCAAAGATTTCAACGCCACAGTGGTCTGCTCAACTGTAATCTTAATCATATTGATTCAGGGTTGTACAGTTTGAATGTTGGGTGGCTTTGTGATGGGGTGCCCTGACAAGGATACGACGACAGCTAACAACATACGATAGTCAAGGATGTCCCAAGCCGTATATTAAAGAGATGGTGTAGTGTTATTATTACAAATAATAATGTAAATGCACAGTATACGTACATCTACATCTACAGTATCAGTGTCCATATATCCCTTCGCCATTCTCCCAAATGGGCGTGCATCATGTGACACCCTGCAAGTGTGTGCCAAGTGGCTGTTTTGTGGCTGGCTGGCCTAGTGGAAGGAGGGGGGTGCTGGTCACGCCTTCCGGAGAAACTACAGCAGCAGCGGCAGCAACAATCAAGGGAAGAGCCCAAGTGGCTGCTCTTTATGTGCCGTTGTGTTCGAATGCCCCGTATTGACTCATTTACATCCCCCCTATTTAAGTAAGTATGCCTGCTTGTCTCATAGCATTCTTTTTGCTTGCTCCTATAAATCAACATACTTAATTTAGTATGCATTTGGACTCGTCTAAAAATCGAAGTTGTAAATTTAAGATGATTCTCAAATCTAACCTACGGTCTGCTTGTCTCAGATTCTTGTGATTTGGCAGCTATGCGTCTCTCTATCCCGCTCATTGTCTCACCCTCACCCCAGTAACCCACTGGTTGGAGTCATGCTTGGGTGCTGAACGGCCCGGAGGGCTGTGCAGTGCTCTCTCTTGACAAATGGACGTGCCAGGGCCATACTGAGTATATAGTCATACATCCAAGCCTGTAGAATGCTGTTTAGTGCACGCTTACCCTTTCATGACACTCTATTCGCCACAGCATGCTCATTTGCAAATACAATGATATGGCACCAGCAGCTGGCAGTTTACTGGCAGTCCTCACAGGACCTACCAAAACACTTCGTACTACCCATGAAAACTGTGTATGGTATGGATTCATACCTTTTAGACTCTCGTTTGCATGCTTAGAAGATATGCAGGCACCACTAAACTGCATCCCACACACCCCTCTAGCAGCTCGTGTCCCCATGAGATCATGTAACATGAGAACATGGCACGGATAGCTGTTAATAGCAACCACATGGATGTATACGCCGGAAATATAATCGCAAAATTGAAGAACTTGTGAAGTAACGGTGCCAGAAAGGCGCATCCTGCGCCAGTAGGTATGTCATTTGTGCGCATGCATGCGCCGAGTGCCTGTCGGACAGTAGCACTTGGAAAAGCCATGCAGGCATTCGCGCTCATGCTTATTGTTCTGTTCTCTTTGTGAAACTTGTAACTTCCATTTGAGCTGCTTTATGTAAACTTGTCTGGTACTCGACTGCCATGTACGGCGCCGTATACGACCGTACGGCGTAGATATATGGCCATCTCCGATGCTCGTATACGGATACGCCTGTATATACCGTGCATCTCCGTGAACTTCTAGATACGGATGAACGGTTGCTATCTAAGCTTTTCATGTTTCTGCACTTAAAAAAGCGTAGGGTTATCACACGAGCAACCAAGGTTCAACTCCTATGTAATGACCCCATGACTACTCAGCACACCGTATCAGACATGCACGCATTCGTTTACCTACCATAACCCCTTGGAGATCCACAAGCAATAAGCATAGACAGTAAAAGCCCTTGATCCTCTCGGCCAACCCCCCTTGCCCCCCCCCCCCCGCCACCCTCCTGCCCCCGCTGGCCCCTTTCTGCCCCCCCTCCCAACCTATCAGAGTTTCCCCCGCCGGTCCCCTGCGCCCCCCCCCCTCCTCACCTATCCGGTCTCCCCCCCTGCGCCACCCTTGCCGCCATGATTGCAGCAGAAGGTGTGTTAGCATGAAAGGGAAAACCACGCCGCTGAGTGTCCGCCCGCACCACCAGCAGCAGATCAGTGGGACCTGACAGCAGCAGAGAGGGGCTTAGGGTTTAAAGTTTAGGTTCTAGGGTTTAGGGTTCAGGATACCGGAGTGGGACCTGACAGCAGCAGAGAGGGGCTTAGGGTTTAAAGTTTAGGTTCTAGGGTTTAGGGTTCAGGATACCGGAGTGGGACCTGAGAGCAGCAAATCAAAATGGGACCTGACAGCAGCAGAGAGCAGCACGCAAAGGAGCAGGACAAAAATCAAACCAATAGACCCAGCTTTTGGCATCGAGTTGGTCTCAACTTCAATCTAGTCTTTAGCATATTTATCAAATTCATGACAGAGGCCAGGTGCCACCCTAGAGCTCGGGCTATTCTGCATCTGCTGCTGTAGCAATGCCCTTTTTGCTACATAAAAAATGTCCTCCCCTTATGAGCACATGATGAGCACATGGAAAGAATGTAGGTGCACACACAAAAAAAACTGTCCATATATATTGCTG
>OY744509.1:5825410-6125636 GCA_963556185.1 Pseudopediastrum boryanum | reverse complement strand
CTTTAAAACGCCTTTCTTTGCTGCTATCTCACAACTCTATAATACAGTGTTGCACACACGGGGTATAGTAGAGCAGGAAAACACATCTGCTAGGAACCATTGCAGCCTTCCCCAGGTCCTCCTCAGGCCCCCCCCCGCCCCCCGCCTCCCATGGTGCCCCCCCCCCCCGGCCCTCCTCCCTTGTTCTTGATGTGTACCCTCCCCAGGTCCTCCTCAGGCCCCCCCTGCCCCCCGCCTCCCATGGTGCCCCCCCCCCCCCCCCCGCCACTCTTCACTTGTTCTTTAATGTGTTCCACCACCCACCCCCAGGTCCTCCTCAAGCCCCCCCTCCCATGCGCACCCCCCCCCCTCCCGCCCTCCTCCTCACTTGTTCTTAATGTGTTCCACCACCCACCCCAGGTCCTCCTCAAGCCCCCCCTCCCATGCGCACCCCCCCCCCTCCCGCCCTCCTCCTCACTTGTTCTTAATGTGTTCCACCACCCACCCCAGGTCCTCCTCAAGCCCCCCCTCCCATGCGCACCCCCCCCCCCCCGCCCTCCTCACTTGTTCTTAATGTGTTCCACCCTCCCCAGGTCCTCCTCAGACACTCCCCTTCCCATGGCCCCCCGCCGGCCTCCTCACTTGTTCTTGATGTGTTCCACCCTCCCCAGGTCCTCCTCAGCCCCCCCCCCCCGCCTCACATGCCCCCCCCCCCCCCCGCCCTCCTCACTTGTTCTTGATGTGTTCCACCACCCTCCCCAGGTCCTCCTCCGCCTCCTCCCAGTCCTCCTCAGGCCCAGCATCCAGGCGGCTGAACTTCCCATTAGCTGCTACTGATGTCAACCTCCGAGTGAAGTCAGACGCAGATGCAAAGAAGGTCAACATAGCACCTTTTAAGAAGGTGTCCTGCAGGGACAAGTAACACACGCAACACAACAACAGGTCTCAATAAAAACGATATGCTTTTTCATACAAGCAAAGGATAACTCCCTTTAAGGTGGTAAAGAACATGATACCTTATACCTACACCGTAATGATGGGCAGGGACTCCCTTCAGATACCTCAGACGGAGAATGCTGGCCTTGCGTGGTACATTTCTAGCAGCTGCTAGATGCCAAGCAACCTGTATCAACAACACAAGACCAAGAACCATTGGACCAGCCACAGCCACACTACACTAAATTGGCAACCCACAGCACCAAAAGCCAGCTATAGCAATAAGGCATTGAATTGTGAAAGCACTCTTTTTGCAATCCCACACTGCCCAGGCTTGACACTCCCCCCACCCCACCCCAGCCGTAAACCTCTCCAAACTGCTGCCTAGCTGCACTGCCATCCAAACCCCACTCGACCATAGCCCCAGCCTCAAGCCTAACCACACCCCAGCCCACCCCAATCCCAGCCCCAGCGCTACATAACATGAGCCTCACCCCCCCCCACACACACCCACATCCGCCCCCACCTTGCAAGCTGTATCCAAATCCCACTTGACCATAGCCCCAGCCTCAAGAATACCCCCTCCCCCCCCCAACCCACCCTCAAGTGCTACAGGACATGAGCCTGACCCCCCCCCCCCCGTCCCCCACACCCACCTTGCAGGCTTTAGCAAAAGCCCTTGTCCTCAGTGAGTTAGGTGGTGCGGGCTCAATGACCCACTGATAGAAGATCAGGAACGCCGCCGTCCCCAGCCCCGCCAGCCCCCCCATGGCCTTCTGAGCCCACCGCACAATGAAAATCTGCTGCTCAGGACTGGGTGTAGCCTTCTTCAACGTCTCACTGGCAGCAGCAGCCAAAGACTCAGTCAACTTGTTCCCATGCTCCGAACCCTTGCTCACCAACCCCTCCCCTACTGTCTTCCCTCGTGATGCTTTACCCATCTTCAAACCCCCGTTGCCATCAGCATTTGAACCAGCAATACTCTCTGCACCATCCCCATCTCCAGCAGCAGCAGCAGCAGGACCAGAAGATGACAACTGCCCCTTCCTATTCTTCCTCCCACTACCGCAGCTGCTGCTGCTAGCCCTGTCCTTCTCCTCCTTCCCTTCTCCTGCTGCCCCTGACTCCTCTCCTGCTGCTCCAGTTGAGGTGCCACCCCCTTGCACACCCCCAGCCTCTTCCCCTAGCACCGACGCCTTAGCCCCCCCATCTTCTCCTGAGTGGTGGTGGTGGTGGTGTGCCATGGGTGAAGCGCCCACATTAGCTACAGTAGGGAACCAGTTCCGCACTTCAGGCTGCATCTGCTTGCTGGCTTCAGCTAACAGCTTGGCATTCTCCTTGTAGTAGTCATCCTGCAGACATAGCACGCACGGGCCCCACAACATATCAGCATATACCAATTCCGCGCATCACCATGCACCCCTTGCATAGTTGCCTAACCACTTGGCAATTGCTCCACTAGACCGGTCCATGGAGCTTGTATCAACTGGTAAATCCATTAAATTCCCACTACCAGTAACCTCAACTAGGACCATCCTTCCCATACTTGTCCCACTATATGCCAGTGGCTGAGCTCAACCCCCGCCATGCCCTGCAGACTTCACAGTCATGTATCTAGGAACCCTGGGGGTCAGGGCCGAGGCACTTTCAAAATGCCTAAAAACGATTCACCTTGTTGCAGTAAAAAAACTCACCTCCATCTACAAAACAAAACGCAAGTTGGAAAACAAGTCAGAACCCAGGAAACGCAGTGGCAAAAGAGGATAACCGCGGTGGCAAGCCCGCCCACTCCTTCATCTTAATGGTAGGGGTTCGAATGTACTTTGTACAAAACGGCCCCTCCCTCAACCCCACGCGGAAGGGCAATCCAAGCCCTTCTGGCGTAGATCTCTCTCTCTCTTTGCAGACTTCACTTGTCTCTCGACACCCTTGCACTCTCAATCCCTGTGCTCCCTTGGCCCATCCCTTGCTTGCAAGTGTGTACATACCCCACCGCCACCCAACTTCAACTATGCCAAGCTGTTCTATTCACATGCACCTTACCAACTTCCACACCCTCCCACCTGTCTTTGTCCAGCTGGGCAAGACATGGGGCTAGCCAATATCATGCTTATCTCACCATAAAGCATCCACCACCCCTGACTTGATCCAGCAAATCCAAACCCCCTCCACCTCCTTTTCACCCCTTCCCCCCTTCCTCTCTCACCTGTGTGACCTCCAAGAGCTCCTTGGCATCATCAAGCAACTCCTTTGCTGTTCCCTCCGCCTTGATCGATTCCACCACCTGCACCGTCATTGGAGCATTGTAATCAGGATCCACATCTGTCATCTGCCACCCATCATCAATAATCAGCAGCTTAGGGTTTACACCGCCCGCCTGCAGGCTGGATAAACCCTCGGTTAAACCGCGAGCTGACACTGTGCTGTAGAAGGCATCCCAGGTGCACCAGCCGAAGGAATCCAGGGAGGGAGGGAGCTCCTTCACGCTGCGAGGGGCGGCACCACCGGAAAGGGCGGCAGCAGCAGCTACGGCAGCGTCTGTGAGGTAGTAGGGGTCCCGGCCAGCCACCATGAGCAGAACACCTACATGAGAAAAGAGGACAGCAAAAGTCAGAAGCCAATCCTTAACAGTCTAATTCTATCGTACAGAATCTACTATGCGGAGAGGTATGACAATCGAGTACGCCAGGAGGGGTAAGCAGCATTTGATGGATCGCACGAAGGACTGACAATTGTGTCCTGATGTCTGCTTGGCTTACTGCTTAAGAGTCAGACAACCAGAGCTGCACAATAAGATAAGCCAACACTCGCAAGCTGATACAACCTGATAGGTGACCAACTTCAAAACTGATGCGTGCATCCAAGATGGTTCCCAGCCGAACCTACCATGTGCTGCAAACGACTTACATGGGGTACTGCTGTATTGAGATGAACTCTTATACACAGACTGGATCTGTCATATTCATATAGCAACAGGCTGCATTTGCATACTCCGCAGCGCTGATAGGCCATGTAGCACCACGTCCCTTCCATGGATCAACACTAGAGATAGCAGGGCTATGGCTGAGACCACTTGTCACTGCTTCATAGGGTGAGTCCAGGTACTTACTGTCCCATGATTCTCCTGTACGGAAAGGGTCTCCACTCTCCACTCGTATGCAAATCTCATCACCTTGCCTGCAAAGCAGGAACGGGTGCAAGGACGTTACAGCTCATGCCAACATACATAAACATATGTTTCTTCTTTAAGCCCAATGCTGGACTAGCACTGTGGCAGTGCAGAAGCCCCTACAACATGTGCACAGGGGCATGCCTCACAGTGCGGGAAGGCCACCACCAAGCATGGGTGTGTAGCATTAGGACTTAGGTCCCAAGCAGGAAATCCTCGTCACCACGGTGACAACAGTCACCAGGTCACTTCTTCGAGCGCAGTGCAAGTTTGCTTGAAAAGCCAGCAAACAGCTGCCATGTGGTACGCTACGTCATGCCCAACAGTATGAAGCTAGTATCATAACCTTGCCTGGGACCAGCCCATGCCACAAGCGCCAAGCTGACGATCACAGAAAGGCATTCTCAACAGGGAATCAGAGAGGTACAAGCAAAGCGGACACTCTTTGAAACAACCGGCGCACATAGCCTTACAGTAGAAACTAGAAGGTCCATATGCCGACCATTTTGTAAGGAGCAGACCAAGGCCATGTCCGGAGTACGCGATGGTGTTACGGCCAAGAGGCTGAGGTTCAGTGGTATTTCAGACGTAGCCGGTGATTTGATGGAGGACAGGTCCGTCCAGGCCACCCACAGGCTTCGAGCGGTTGCAAAGGCGCAATGACCAACCAGGGGCATCCACGCAGGCAAGGTTCCGATAACGTGCTCTTGGACTACATGGCAACGCGAGGTGGACGGGTAAGACCCTCAGAACCCATTGCTAAGTCAACACCTAGTCTTTACACACGGCGAACTCGCACCATTGCAGGTCCAGGAGCTGGAAGCTGAAGTGCAGTCCCTACAGAAAGAGAAACAGCAAATGCTGCAGCAGCTGGACAGCAAAGACGCCCAAATTAGCTCCCTGCAGAACGAGCTAACCACATGGAAGAACATCAAGGAAGCAGAGACTCAGAATCTCGCCAAAACAGCACATCAGCTCACAGAGCAGCTATCACAGCAGATCATCAAGTCCAAGACCCTGGAAGCACAGCTTGCCAAGACACAATCAGAATGGGTAAGCAAGCAGCTAAGCCCTTGAAGAAACCCCGTCGGCCACAGCAACTTTCCCCCTGAGGAGTACACCTGTCAGCATCTGAAGCGCTCAACACCCACCCTTGCAAAGCACCTCCAAGCAATGTCCAAGCAAGCATGTAAAACAGAACAAGCCCTTGATTATGTGTGTACAAGAAGAATTTTAAGCTGTCTGCATTTCCCTACAGGCCATGTGCAAAACGGAGCTTGGGGTGACACAGAGTCGAGCAGAATATGCAGAGGCGCAGCTGCAGCGTGCACAGAGGAGCGCTGGAGCAGAGGTAGCAGACCTGCAAGCACAGCTAGCAGCAGCACAGCAGCAGTCACAGGCGCATGAGCAGCACCTGCAGGCCAACCTGAACCTGGAGCAGCAGCGCAGGCTGGGAGAGGAGACAGCACACAGGTGCGAGGTCAAACCAACATGGAAAGCAGCACGCACAGCAGTGCCCAGCATCAGACCTCTCATAGCCTGCTAAGCCAGAGGGATGCAAGAAGGAAACAAACACGAAGCGAGTTTCAAAAACACACACTGCTAACCCTTTTGGATAACATGTCTGGCTAACGTTATTTCCCATGGCCACCAACAGGACGACCAAGCAGCGCCTATCTGAGAGCCAACAGTCCCTCAGCCAACAGCAAGCCACCCTGAACCAGCTGCATCAAAGCCTAGCAGCAGCTGAAGGCCGCGTGGCCAAGGCAGCAGCAGCAGCATCCAACCTTGGCACCACTGAGCTGCAGGTCATGGTGGAGTCCCTCAAAGACCAACTAAACCACCAGGTATGCGTCAGGTGTAATCAGATTAACATGCTTATCGCAAGACTCCACAGGCACTAAACAAGAGCGAAGTTTCACGGCATCGCACTGTTAAGAGCACAATCATAGACAGACAGACATGTACAGTGGACTCTGCTATGTGATGTCTTGCTGCTGACGTGGATGCGGGAGGACAACAATGTAAGGACACGTTACATTGCATTCCTGAAGGTGTTGCAATGTTTCTTTCTCCAAATCTGCTCCCCAGGCATTAGAATTGGCTCAGGCACGCAAGGTGAAAGCCCAGGCTGATACTGCTGGTCAGCTTGCTCAGGAGCTGGCTGCAGCAAGGCAAGAGGCAGCAGGTGCTATGGCAGCACTGGAACAGCTGGCTGCAGAGCACAAGGGGGTCAGTCACTTGCAGGATGAGGTGGAGCGCTGGAGACTGCTATTCAAGGTGATTGCAACCTAGGTTTAATAAAAGCTCTGCAACCTAGGTTTGAAAGAAGCCCAAGGAGCTCATGCTGAATGACTGGTTCAACGACGCAATGCTGCCCTGCCCTGTCCAGCACAGTAACAGTATATGCTTTTGGGACTGCCGCTGTTTTTACAGAGCTTACATGACTAACAAATTGCAGTATGCGTAAATTATGTTGCTGGAACAGTCACAAGAGCGTACAGCAGGACCATGGATGAGGGTGTATGTGATCAACAACAACTTAACATTTTGCCACTATGCTGCCTGCAGAGAGCCACTGGACTAGAGCACCCCAGCCCGCACGCCCTAAGCCAGATGCAATCAGAGCTAGTCCGCACACGGGAGCAACTAACCCTTGCTCGTGCTGACGAAGCAGCAGCCCGCAAGCACCAACAAGAGCTCGCAGCAGCACGCGACAAGGCACAAGCAGAGGCATCAGCAGCTACCGGCGACCTGGAAGTTGCACGGCGACAACTAGCAGTGCTTGAGGGGCAAGTGACACCCCTCAAACAGGAACGGGACAGCTTGCTACGGATGGGTCAGCTACTACAACAAGCACTGGTAGAGGCCGAGAAAACACCACAGCAGCAGCAGGACGGAGCAGCAGCAGCCACAGGGCCATCTGGAGCTGTTAACCCTGAGATAGATGCTCAGCGGGTGCAGCTCTTGCAGAGTGTTGCAGCGGATCTGCGCAGTCAGCTCCAGGTGGTGCAGGTGCAGTATGAAGCAGCCACAGATGCAGAGGTGAAGCAGCGGCAGCGTGCAGACGAGGCTGAGCTGCTGGCAAAAGCCTTGGAAAGAGAGGTGGACGGCATGGCACAGGAGTTAGCCAACCTTGAGGTAAGCAACATGCGTATTTGGGTGGGGTTATGCTGTATCTAAAAGCTTGGCCCAACCCAGGTCATGGTCTGCATGCATTGCTCAGTTGTAAGTCCGCCATAGTTGCCTCTTAACTGGACATGACTGAAAATCAGGATCATCTTTGAAAAACGGGACAGTTTTTCATGTGTTTTCATGTGTTGTGCACACTCTGCCCTAACAGAAGCATGCCTATTGACTGTATGCCATGTTTTATTGTGGGTTGGTGCAGTCAAGGCTTGGTGCAGGAGACTACAACGCTGGTGAAGTGCGTGTATTGCACATGGCGGTCAACCCTGAGAATGAGCTGGCCCGGCTGGACCAGGAGCAAGCATTGGAGCGCTTAGAGGCTGAGAACAAGGCCCTCAAGGCCAACATGACTCGCTTGGAAGGTGGGATCCTGACTGTAACATTGCATTTGGCCGGTGACATCAGAATTGTTTCACAGGGTCCATAGCTTCATGACCCACACACAGGTTCTAGATGCATGTTCTGTGTCCAACTGAAGGATCTTTCGATCTTGATGCAGGCATGGCGGGTGGGCAAGCAGGTGGTGGCCTGGACATGGCTATCAAGGATGCAGAGATTTCAGTACTGAACAAGCGCCTGGAATCAGTCAACAGGGGCCAGCAGCGGCTGCAGGAGATGTTCAAGACAAGGATTGCTGCATTCAGGAGCGCTGTCAAGTAAGTTACCATGATGTTACTGGTTAACACCTCCGCTCTTGACTGCAGATGGCAACAACAGCTTTGTTTTCAAACGAGCAATTCAGTTAGGATTGGCGTTAATTCAATAGTGGGTCATGACACAAACCTCAGCAGTGGGTCATGACACAAACCTCAAAGAACATGGTGAAGGTGTGAACGATTATTCTGCACCTTGATCATGCTTTTGTTAAGATTAGTCCTGGTGCCAACTCTCATGGTTCCTTTTTGACAGGCTGCTGTTTGGCTACAAGATCGAGATGACAGCAGAGGCAGCCAAGGACATGAGCACAGCACCCAGCACCATCAAACTGGCCCCAGCTCTTCATGGCGCAGAAGCAGAAGGCCACTTGATGTTCAGGTACGTTACAGAGGGATGTGATTGTGCCCATCTGAATCAGACAGTGGGTGCCGATCACATTTTGCTGTTTGATTACAATGCAACGCTTGCACGAGCTCTTCCGCTGATATGGCACCTTTGCTTTTACATAAGTTTTATTGTCCACTTTAGGCATGATAAAGGAGACATTTGCTGTGCTGCAGGTACACCCCTGGTGCTGGTGTAGCACTGCTGCCAACGCCATTGAGCAAACAGTTGAGCAAAGAAGTGGATACATTTGTCAACCGCTTCCAGTGCATCCCTGCGCTCACAGCGAACCTGACCATGGAGGGCTTTAGCAGGATCACACGATGAGACAATTAGCAAGATGTTGTGAGGCCATGTGATTGGAGCCATCAGCAGCTCGCTTTGCGTGAAGTAATGAAGTAGCAGCATAAGGTGTGGCACATGGGAAGCCTGCCAAGTACGGTGACAGTGTAGCATGGGCAGATACAGAGCAATGGAGATGATGTGTTGGTCGTGTTTGATGCCAAGCAAAGGGTACAGTTGATCCAGTGCCCTGCAGCATGCATTTCATTAAGCCTTGTGGACCCTTTGCACTGTTGCTTCCCTTAGCACATAAGTAATCCAGCCTTTGTAGTGTGAAGGACTGGACTGGTGGCTTGGTGGCAGCTTTTGTTGTGAGTGTCATGAAACTGTCTTGTTTTAAACATCCCATTGGAGCCTCTAGTTGGCTCTTTGCCAGTGGGGCTGCCCCTGCCCGCGCCCTTGTTTGATGAGGCCATCTGAAATGGTACAAATGCTCCTCGCTGATACATGTTTGGGTCCAAATACTGGTTGGTTGTCTGGAAGCCGTTGTCTTTGGTGCTATCCAAGGTGTGTTAAGTCTGTTCAATCTAGCAATGCTCCTGGGGTTGGCACCCCCTGTAATGTTTGTCTGTATATGTTTAATGATTGTATTCGCCTTGTCTGGCAGCGGCCCCTGTGTGCTGAAGTTCCCACCTATGCTTCAACTTGCCCATTTCTGGCAAAGGGTACATTGTGGTGCTGACATCAACCAGACACTCTTGTGCGATGCAGTGCTGAGAAGCACGGTTGCATGGCCTAAGGCATGCTTGGCTGCACCCACCGGTGCCCAACATGACCGCTCCCCCTGACATGAAGCCTACCATAGCCAAGAACAGAAAACCAGGTCATGGCCATAAACAAGTATGGCAAAACTGCAACCAACCGCATGCGAAAGAAACCTAATTGAATAGAACAACACATGCTGGAAGAAACAGGTTTGGTTTCTAGAAAAAAAGAAAACAATCAATGAGCACACAGCCCCAGGTGCAAACTTATGCAAATGATCAGCCAAGCCGGTTGAAATGCCTGCACATAAATGCCGCCACGTACTGGCCATGAAGCCCCCTGCTTACCTGTGTGGCCGCAACGTCCCTCGGAAGTCTCCATCAATCAGCGGGAGCACGGCAGCATACATGCCAGGCTCCTCTAGCTCCAGCAGCAGGAACTGTGTCTCAGGTGGGAGTGTAGAGCCCCTTGTGCCCCACTCAGGCGTCATCCACCAAAGCTTGTTCCGAGCACAGGCCATGTAGCGCTTAAATGCAAGCTGCAGCAACATTGCAGGTTTAAGCAGTTCAATAGGAGCTATCATTACCCCATGCGTCCTATGAGGGGGCATGTACTAGCGAGCAGAGTACCCATGCATACGAGCTTAAGTGAGCACAGCGCAGCAAGTCCTTTGTGAACATCGTATGATTGCAACCTACCCACAGTCCCCGTGCAAAAGGTTTAACACACAATATCCTGCAGGGCGCAACCTGGGTCCTGTGCTGATGTGGCTTACAGCTTATCTAGCAGACCAAGCCTGTGTAACATAGCTCACTACCAGATGGCTGCTGCAAGTTTTATCTGGATGCCTCACACACACCCTATCTCATTTGGCTGTCCCTGCTGCTAGCACACGCCTCGCATAAACCTGCAGTATGTCCATCCTGGTCATTGCATAGTTGCACATAGCTCCAAGCCAATCAAGCCCCTGCTTTCAACATAACCCGACACGAACACCTGGTACAGGATAGTGAATAGATAGCCTACACTGTGGTTCCTTACACAGCCTTCTGGCTTGCCATAATCCTTTGCTAGCACCCAAATCTCTCTTCCAAAAGGTGGAGGCTCAGGCAGGGCAGAAGAGTGCGGGTATCACAATGACACTGTCTAGGCCGACAATGCATCCATTGCATCCATCCGTTGCTGTGTGGTATTACATCATTACATGCTGAGTGGTATTACATCTGTACAATATATTGCACAGAGCTAGCCGTACCCCGGCAAACGATGACAGTGCAGGAAAGCCCCTGGGGTCATGCTGGAAGCTGAGCTCACCTGGCCAATAGAAACATTACACATGCTGGTAGGGCCCTCACTGCTAGACACGCCAAAAATCAGCGCGCCATCCTTTGAAGCTGTCTCGTTGAGCGTCAAGCTGCTCTTGAGTTTCTTCACCACCTTGCTCCCGCTGGTCCCTAGCTCAACTGAGCTGCCTTGTAGCTGTAGAGGCACTATGGATGGGTGCTGTAAGCTGGGGTAATTGCTGCTGCTGTTGCTCGGAGTGCCATTCGGGCTGTTTGTAGGCCTCGCTGTGGGATAAGGTGCATCTAATGGGGGTTGCCTACTCCTGGACTGCTCTCGCCGGGTAGTGGTCATGGAGCTGATGGCTGCACGAGGCAACAGCAAGACCAGAGTCAGTATCAGATATTGGCATCAATGGGAAGCCGTAAGGAGGTTTGGCGGTTGAACACCGCAAAGGCATGAACAAGCACATCCGGTAACAATTTGCCGGTTCCCTACTGTACTAATAGAACACAGCTTTGATACTGTTCTTGCTGGAGATCTGGGACAGCTGGTCCGCATGTGTATGAGCATGCATACAAGACATCATACTGGCCTGCTACTGATGGAGATTTGCAGGGAATCTTGCATGGTTGCACATCCGACAATGGCCAGTTGTAAGTGTTGATCTAAAGAACGACCTGTTCGGTCGTGGAACTGGACTTACCTGCTCGAAAGGGTGTCCTTCGCCGAGAGCCTGCTGCAAGCGTCAAGCCCTGCCCGTGGTTGGGGGTGCGAACTAGACCGCCTGCGCGGGAGCTAAGCCTGCATATGCAGACAGGCACGTACTAAGAGTCTGCTATGGTTCCCAGATGTTCCCTACCGCTTCCCCGCAGGCGAAAACAACAGGGGCTCGTCAAGGACCACGGGCTGAGAAGAGGTTCCAATCCTACTCCGCTGCTCAAAGACCCCCAAGTAATTGGCAGATGGGTTTTTCATGTGCTGGATGTCACAGAATGAGCACGCTGCAGATCTGCTGACGTGCTTGGGAGCACGCTGTATCGATAGCAACCATGCGGAACAGATGCACCAGGTATGCACCAGGATACTTACCTAACGCAAGCAACCCTGTTCCAGCACCTTCCCTGACCCCTGAAAGCTGCTAGGTCCAGCCCTGATGATCTGAAACAGCAGCGCAGCTGGAACGCAGCAGAGCAAGTGCCAAGCATTTCAAGGCTTACGGCTCAGCAGTGGCTGTAGTCCACCTACTATGGTGGGTGTTTCGTACTGTATAGTTACGACCCTATCCAAGATTCAGATAAAAATGTTGATCGTAGTTTACAGAGGAAAAACGCCTTCACATCGCATGTACGCTGAAACTCTTCAAAGCAGGGGCTTGGTGCCACATCGATTGCAAGCCCAACCAAAACTGGGAGAAGCTACTTGCCTGATTCAATTTGCCAGGTTCCTGTGTGCAGATTCACAAGTGTTAATGCTTGACAGATGATGCGTCACTAAGTCCGGCACCCAACACCACCCGAAACCCATTTTCAGCATGCTAGTATAGACCTCTGGCCCAAAACCTCTTCAACAAGACACGTTTTCTCCTTTCACACTTGCTGCTCACCAACCTCTTGTCCCCCGAATATGAGCCAGATGCATGCCCAACCTGCATAAGAGGACTACCGGGAGAGGCACCCTTTTAGCGTTAGCCTTTCTTTATATTATTTGTTTAGTGGAGCTGTCACATATGACGTCGAATGTTTAGGGAGGCTTACGTCGCCTCAGCCCCACAACCCTTACCCTGTCCACATCTGATACCCATACCAGGGCGGCAGCTGTGACCCCAGTATGAGCAAAGCCAGACTGTACGCAGACGTAAATAGTCAACGGCCTAGGGAGTACTGGGACTACGAGAATTACACGGTGCCCTGGAAGGTTAGTCGAGCTTCAGCTGGAACAGAAGCAAATCAATCAATATTCTCCCCCATGCATACTGCTGAGCTGCAGCGAGTACTAGACCATTCCACTTGACCAGCAGTGAGCAGCAACATTATGGAGGCAGCTGGGGACGGGGCACCTTGCTGGCTAGTTGTCAAGACTCCTGTTACAAGGGCCCTGAACACATGCCAGCAAGGAGAGCTGTTATCATGGAGATGCTCCTCAGTGAGCCGCAGAGATAGACCATATGAAATAGTTGAGCCTGCGACTCTGTGCAGCATGTTAAACTCCGTTGCAGTAACACAAAGGACTCCACGTCATGTCTTCCTGCCAAGCTTTACCTGCATGCCCCAATTCTGTGGTGGCTTTCCGACCATTTGGGGAGACCTGCTGCTAAAGGCAGATGATCTTGCAGCACATATTGCATCCTTCGGGGCAGCCAGCTCTAAATGCGTCAGTAATATACATGCATCTTGTCTTCTCAATAGTGCCTGCAGGCTGACACATTGGGTCCCAATCTCAACCTTAGTATGACAAGGACATGGAGCAAGTTAGAGGATGTTTGCATGCCCATCAAAGCTTGCTGGTAGTTACAATGGTAGCAAGCCTAGGTGGGAGATCATTGTCCTTTACATAATAGCTCCTCCTTATGTCTGTTTTGCAACAGGATGATAACCAGGACTACTATGAGATTGTCCGAAAGGTGGGACGAGGCAAATACAGTGAAGTATTTTCAGGCATCAATGTAGCAGTTGGTCAAGCAGCAGCAGCAGCAGCAGGAGCAGCAGGCACCCCTGGGGAGCCCAGCACCAGTGGGCCCTCTACCAGTGGCAGCAGCAGCCAGGAGCAGCGGGTCATCCTCAAGGTGCTCAAGCCTGTGAAGGGGAAGAAGATCAAGCGGGAGATCAAGATCTTGCAGTCCCTGAGGGGAGGGCCCAACATCATCCAATTGCTGGATCTTGTCCGGGACCCACTGACCAAGACTCCCACCCTTGTCTTTGAGTTTGTGGATAACATGGTGAGCACCTTGCCATCATGGCCAGACATGCACAGTAACTGCATGTAAGGTGTCAACATGTTCCAGATGAGAAATGACATGGTTACGGGCATGCCTAGCACCGTCTTGCAGCAGCAGCAGGGTTTGGAAACCTCCCTATTAGGGCCAGGCATGCTGTTATGCTTCATGCTCAAGCAGCAGTATGTGGAGAATCTGCTATGGCTTGTGCAGCTGCAAGACTGCCGTGCTGGAACTGCAAGGGCTCCTAGAATGCACATGTACAGAGCTTTGATTACCATGGCTAGCCCATGTTTGCCCCTGCAATCGGGTCGCTGGCTGACTCAAAGTCTGTGTTTGCTCTGCAGGACTTCAAGGTGTTGTACCCTACACTGAGTGATTACGAGATCCGGTACTACATCTACCTTCTGCTCATTGCTCTAGACTACAGCCACAGCCAGGTGGGTGGATGGGTCATTGCCTGCATAAGGAGGGGGTCAGATGATATATGTCCTGTAATAGCGCCAAGTATGGAGTGCAGCTGGGCTCAGCCCAGCTGCACTCGGGCTTCTTGTGCTCATATGAGCTTCTGAGACAAAACAAAGCACTGCAGACTGCCACAGCAGCAGTAGAGGAGGTTGTGAGCGGATAAAGGGGCAGCAGTGTGCTTGGAGTTATAGCTATGGGCCGTTACTGACTTCTCATTCTGCTGCGACATTTGCTGAAATGTACAATTACTGGTGACATCCTAGTTCAGCGCAGGAAGCGTAAGAGTTGCTGCAACATATGATGGGATGCTGATGATAGCAGCTGCCTGCTCCCTCCACTGATTACGCAGGGTATCATGCATCGAGATGTAAAACCACACAATGTGATGATTGACCATGCGAAGCGGCAGCTGCGTTTGATAGACTGGGGGTTGGCGGAGTTCTACCACCCGGGTACGGACTACAATGTGCGGGTGGCAAGCAGGTGGGTGGGTGGGGTCCTGGGGGCCAGCAGCGAGGAGCAAAGATGAGATAGTGTTGACAGCGATCGGCGGTTGGCAGCCAGTGCAAGAGACAGGGTCCTGCAGCACCAAGCCATTCCCCTGAAAGCTTTGTTGTAACTGCCCCGATCTTCCCTATTGCTGCTGACTGCCTGGGCCTCGATTTCCACACGGTGCATATAGCTCCACTATCTCCTGTTCATAGTTATCAGGCACATACCATTTTTCAATGTCACTGTGCACCGCCTTTATCACGGCATGACTGCTTACTCTACTCCAGAAGCAAGACAGAAGCGCCTTTCGCCGCATGTACTGCTGACATACATGCTTGTTTAGGGGTTGCAAGTCCGAGACTAGTCCCTAGATGAGTCTCGACTTGGTAGTTGCCCTTCATATGATTGCTTGTCATTCTCTATGTACTTTTGCTTCTTGTCCTGTCGTTCAGGTACTTCAAGGGGCCGGAGCTCCTGGTTGACTACCAGCAGTATGATTACAGCTTGGACATGTGGTCGTTGGGGTGCATGCTGGCAGCCATCCTGTTCAGGAAGGAGCCATTCTTCTACGGTCATGACAACGCTAACCAGCTGGTCAAGATTGCAGCGGTGCTGGGGACGGATGAGTTGGAGAGCTACTTGCAGAAGTATGAAATCGTGCTTGACCCAGAGGTATAAGGCTCTTGCATGATAGGTGGCGGAACAATTGACCTCTGGTAGCCTGTGTGACGCCTGACCAGTCATCAGAGGTCTTGTGCTGCATGGTCTTAAGAGACCTTTTGGCATAGCTGGTTTTGCGTTTTGATAAATGGAATCATCGAGCTTGGACAATGCTGTGGGTTCAAAGGAATTGAAATATGAGCGAAGCAACTGTGCGTAGCTAGCTGCAGCGAATATTGGCATGCTGCTAAGTTGATGTGGTAGGCACTATTTGGTCTTCCTGTGACTAAGACTGCTGTAGTGGCATATGCTAGCATGGGTGATAGCTTACCAGTGGCGCATCCCTTGGTGGCATGTGAGAAGCTCGTATGAACAGAATTGCTGAATTGCTTCTGAATGCTGGCAACTGTTAGACCTGAACTAATGTATCAGTCAGGCGAATGGTCTTGAGGTTGATGAAGGAAGGATTAGGGCCCAGAGATTTGGCTAATAGAAAATGCATTTGTGGGTGGTGCTTGCAGCTGGAGACCCAGGTTGGCTACCACAAGCGCAAGCCGTGGAGCAAGTTCATCAATGACAACAACAGGCACCTGGTCACCCCTGAGGCCATTGACTTCCTGGATGGCTTATTGAAGTTTGACCATCAGGTGAGGGGCAGCAAGGCCGCAGCTGCTCACAGCGTCAGGGTGCAGGGTGATGTTTGGGGCGTATATATTTCAAGGAGGCAGGGAGGCTTTTGCTTAATTCTTGAAACATCATGAAACACCACTGAGCCGGCCCTTTCAGCATGCTGCTCAGCAATTTGAATGCAATCTATCAAGTACACATTTTCATCCCCCCAATGGTATGGGTAGGGTTCTGTCTAATGACTTACCTGGCGTTTAAAATGCAGGCAAGGTGGACCACTCAGGAGGCTCTGCAGCACCCGTACTTTGAGCCTGTGCGGCAGAAGCTTGAGGCACAGCAGCTGGCAAGCAGCAGTAAAAGTGGTGCAGGAGCAGCAGCAGCAGCAGCGGGGACGACAGCAGCAGCAGCAGCAGCAGGGACTTCTACAGGAGGAGAAGGTGATGCTGGAGGGGGAGAGGCTGGACCTGTAGCCATGTCTATGGAGGACAGCAGTGCCTCTAGGAGGTCTGGGCAAGGGCGAGGCACGAGAGCAGCACCAGCAGCAGCAGAGCAAGGAGATGCAAAGCGGCAGCAGGGGCGGCGGCGAGGAGTGAAAGGCAGGCGAAGCAGCAATGACATGCAGGTGCAGTGATTGACAGCAGGGCAGTGCCAATGGAATTTGGTTGGAATGATCAGTGGTTCCGGCCTTGTGGGGTGGTGGACAGGGGGTTATGCAGCAGGTAGTGCATGTAGCGGCATCATCGCCGAGTTCAAAATTGTTCGAGGAGGGCTTGGGCAATGGGTTAAGCCCGCAAGCATTGTATTGGCTTGTTATGCCTATCAACTGGCAGAGCTTGTAGGAGATGAAGTAGGTAACTAGCTCAGGGTGGTCTAGGTCACTGGGTCTACCTTCAATGGCTGGCACTGGCCAATGTACATCCTTGACCAGCCTCTGGAGGGATGGTGCAACGTTTGGAAGGTCACTGAACAGCCGGTTCGGGAAGTGTTATTGGCAAGGGACAGGGCATGGGAAGGACAAAGTCGTGGATTTTGAGCAAGGCCTTTTCGCAAAGTGTCACCGCTTGCACAAGTACGGTGGACTGCAACTCGTTGGCCAGCCAGGCGTGTCTGCCAAGTGACGGACTGGTCCCGACAGTGATGGCCACCTCGGGAGGACCAGATCGGACGGCGTTGTCAGTTAGCCTGCCTGTATACAGAATTCCCCAAAATCAGTCATGCATCATTAACCCCGTTCCCACGCCCAGGATTCCAATTTAACTTTGTTCGCCGGCTATGACATACATCCACATCGAGCAGGCAACGACAACTACTGCTACTATGCAGATTAACATCCTACTCTTTTCTCTGTCACAACATGTATCGTGACCTTCAATCCCTCGATTCTGCCACCTCAAACTGCTAGCACCTACGATACAGAGACCAATACTGCAGCTTTTTCACAGCACTGCCAAAACCTATGCACATGTCCAAACACAAGTTGCCCAGGACCACCAAGCGGCCACCTAATTCGGCCAACATCTTCCCTCTGAGGCCCTCGACTGCACCCCTACTTACAGGCTGGATGCTCTGTGTGTGTTTCTGTACTTCCCTGCAGTACTGATGTACTGGTGGGGAGCACAAACTGAAACACAAACCGCCGGAAGCATGCAGATCACACATCCATCCAAGCAACAATGCTTACAAGAGAGCAGCCTGAGGACCAACGCAATCGAGCCATCTAGCAAGACAATTGCTCAGTATGTTCATCTCACCAACCACCATCAATCTTATTGATCGATCTCATTCTAACCATATTGCGGCCACATCAAATTGAACCCAACACGGCAGCTCCAGCCCAACGCGGCCCAGCAGCATATGCAGCACTTGACTGGCACTACACTGCACAGCCCTCCACTCGATCATGTGACTATATTGCTCCAACAGCACAATCGATCACCACCATGACCACGAATACCAGTCAGCTCTCTATCACAAACCCCTGCTGCTCCCCAACACACCTCCATCCACCATGGTCCTACTGCCTGTCCCTCTGTGGATACCCCATTGCTGTGGCTGCTGGTACTACTGCAGTTGTGTTCTATTGCTGGTGGTGTCAGGTTCTTTCTGTTCTGTCCATGTGTCCACATCCTCCTCCTCCTGGTTTGCTGCCAGCACGTCCTGAGCAGTCTCCTGATTCACCTCCTGCATTTGCTCTCCTGCATGATTGCATTGGCTTCTTCCTGTGCGTTTTGTACGGGTGCCACCTTGGCCCTTCCGTTATGCTTGGAGCCTCTGTTCTGTTATGTTCTCTGCTGTTCACTGCTGCACCTCCATCTCCAGCTCACCATCAGCAGCCTCCCCCTCACTATCCAAACCTTCCTTGCTCCCTTCCCCCTCATTCCCACTGTCATCCCCTGTCACATCACTCGCATGCTCACACAAATACGAATCAACCTCCTCCTGTTCGCTGTCACTGCCATTAATGCTGTAGTCCTGGCTGCTGCTGCCATCGTCGCTATCAATGATGGACACCTCCTCAAGGCCTTCTTTAGTAGCATCCACCCCTTTGTCACCCAGTTGCAGCCAGAAGCCTGCGTTCTGCAAGCTTTTGACAGCTGCAGCTGCATCTTGGTCCCCTTGACACCGGATAAAACTGAGCTGCCGTAGCCTTGGCCATGGGCCAGGAGCTTGCACCCGTCGCATCCATTCTCTTGATAACATACGAAACTGACCCGGTAACTGCCAGTCCTGGAAGACAAGCTTCCACAGCCCCGGCCAAGCTCCACGTACCCCGAGCTCTATGAGCATTTCTAGCTGGCTCAGCTGCGCTATTCCCGCAGACGCTGCTCCTGCCGGGCGTGCACCAGGGTTGTCACTGCCTGACCGCCCCGATGGCCTTCCTTTGGCCACAACACTGCCATAGCCGCTAAGCTTGTCCTGCAGTTCATCTTGAAGGCATTCTGTGCTGAAGCTGTCCCAATCACCGCCCTCAAAGTGTAGCTGCTGCAGCTGCGGCCAGGCCCCGTGCAACCCCCCAGCTAGCACCAACCAAACCCCCCAGGGACTGTCGCAGCAGCGGATGCAGCGCAAAGCAGGCAACCGCCCGTTGCGGCTACCCACCACCAAGGGGTGGCTGGCTAAGGTGGGGTCAAACATTGCAGATCCAAACAGGCCAGGCACAGCTTCGTTGCTGAACGTGAGCTTGTAAAGGTTCTGGGCAAAAACACCACAGAAGTCCAGGTACTTGGCAGCAGCTAGTGCCCACGACCGGTGGCTGACAGTTACACTCCAGTCCCTGACAACAGGAATTGACATGCGTGCCGGTCTCCCCCTCTCGCGCTCCCTCTCCTTTTTTAACTTCCTTTTCTTGACCTCCTCCTCGGACAAGGTCTCGACCATCAGACCCTTGAGGCGAACTCCGTCCAGCTCGTAAACTTTGATCACTATCCTCAGGCTGGTGGTAAATATCTTCTTCCTCCTAACTTCTACAAGCTCTGGCTCTTCATCCCATCCCTCCTCCCCCTCTGCCCCTTGCAGTGCCCCCGCCCCACCCTCCTTGCTCCCTCCACCCACGTGCTTCTCCCCTAGCATATCCTTAACCCCCTCCTCCTCACCACCCCTGCCTTCCCCAGTCCCCGCAGTAGAGCCAGCAGCTGCTCCTGATCCTGCCTCTGCTGCCTGCTCCACCCGCTGTCTTTTCCTCGGCGGAGCATCTGCTTCAAGCCCCTGCCCTACCTCTTCTAGCAGCTGCTCTACCCCCTGTGCAACCTCCTTGCGTGCATCATCAACAGCAGCAGCTGACTGGTCTGGCGCCGTTAGCAGCTCAACTGCCCCAACAACCATGGATTGTAGCTGCTGCAGCTGATCTTTCAACGAAGCTATGCTAGTTGCTGTGATAGCTAATTGCTCCTTGAGGTCCTTTACTGGCCCGCTGACAGGGCGCTGTAGCTGCTGCCTGGCCAGCTGCTTGTACTCCTGCCAAAGCGCCTCCTGCTGCACTGCCTCCGCCCTAGCTGCCTCGAATCCACCCCTCTCCCCTGCTGCTGCTACTGAGGCTGCTGCTCTCTCTGCTGGGGTAAGTGGTTCAGGTTTGATCATGCCCATGAGCAGTAGAGCTTGCACCTGGGCAGCTGCTGATTCCAAGTTAGCAATGCAGACCTCCACATCCGGGCCCCCAGACTTTAAGGCTGCAAGAGCATCTCGCACCTGCAACAGCCAGAACATAATACATGCCATTGTTAACTTCAAGGCCTTGGGCAGACATCAGTCCACCTCTTGAAGGATAGACTAACAGTATGCTTGAGGAACATGTCAAAGCTCCCCCCTGTTAGCCAGCTGCAGTACAAGAAGAGCACTGGATATGGGAATCAGGTGATAAGGTGTGTGTGCCACAAGTCTGGTGGCGGCTGGAGTGCGGCTGCATGGCTATTGGGACTGGATGTGACGGGGTCCAGCTTCAAACCTTGCCAGTAGTGAGGTAATATGTAGCCTCCTGCCACACTAGGATGCAGAACTGGATTAACCCAATAGTTATGCTTATGCACCGTCGACACCAAGTCCAAGCAGGAAGAGAAGAAATACATAACAGCAGATGAGCCAGGGACCTGGGCATCCCAAGTTACCAGATAGCAGCCGTTCTGCTGCCGACATATGTCAGTTGCCATCCTACTGTCTCTTTCGCATCCTTCTGTCGCCGTTTGTTCTTACATTACACCCCGTTGCAGCCCTTGAGTTCGACCTAGCCAGCAGAGCAGTAGAGCACCACATGCACATAATGCAAGGATGTGCCCTCTACCCCATCAAGGGAATCTCCTGTTTTCTCCAATAAAGACACAAGGAGAGCTGCCAGCATGTATACACATAGCACACACATTGCAGCTGCCTATAGTTGCCACAAGCTAGTATTCATTAGTATTCATGCTGGGGCTCTGAACCGACGGCCTATTTCATCAACCCCACAATGCGGAGTTCCCCCGTTTCAGCTCCCCATGATGACAAGTATGACTAACATGCATATATGCTGCATGCCCAGAGACTGCTGTTCCTGCACTGCTTCAGGCTGCTGCTTTTCGGTCATGACCACCTGACCAAAACACCGGTACCTGTGCTAGGCAAAGCCACACGTAGAAAACACCCCTCTACATACAGACAACCGGGGTATGTGACCCTACTTTTTATACGATTGGGCCTACACTGATAAGATATCAGCTGTCCTTTACACGTACCTGCTGTGCCAGCTTCCCCCTGGCTTCCTCTAACTGCTGCCCAGACTTGATCAAAGCCCCCAGCTGCTGCTCCAGCATTTCCTCCTCCTCATCAACAACCTCTGCCTGTGCTGCTCTCAGCTGCTGGTCCTCAGTGCGCTTGGCAGACCAGTAGCTGGAGGTACCGTAGTCAATGGAAATCTCCTCATCTACCGCAATGTCCCTCAGAGCAATCACAGCAACAAAGACTTCGCCGGTTGTGGTGTCTGTGAAGGACACCAGGCAGGCATTGCACTTTGCATAGTTGCCATTGTGCTTAGCGCGGTAGTCCTTGGTCAAGGCCTTGTAGTGCAGCAGCTCAGCCAGGGGATTGCCCTCCAAGCAGCAGCTGGCGTCCACTGTTAGCCTGTTGGGCTCTCCCTGGTCTGACTTGGAAGAGCTGTTTATGCGCTTTGCTCCAGCCGTTGGGGGCGTTAGCTGAACATCAAAGGTGTAACTGCATGAGAGAATCAAACAAGAAGCACATCAGAACCTGAGAGCAAAAAGGACAAAGGCATGACAGGGATATGAATTTATGGCATCAAAGCGATGCGCAGTACCGTTTGGGAAGGTTGGATAACAGTTCGTTCCCTGCTGCAAATAATGTGGAGCTCGAGTAGCGCAGCATCTTCAATTGCTCAGCTTAACGTTACATCCCGGTAGTGATCACCAGGCAGCCTGTCTCTAGAGGAATACTGTTTATTCGAGCAGTGGACTGACCTAGGGGCAATGAGCCCTTGAAATGGCTAGGTTGGTGGCAAACCGACATGTTCAGCAACATGCAGATATGTGCCTCATTATTGCGAGGAACTTCGGCCCCAGGGCCCTTTTTAACACCTACTTGTGAAAGCGACGGTCTGCAACTGTGCCCTCAAGTGCACGTTTGGCATCATCCTCATCCAGCACATAACCCAGGTACAAACCAATGAACCCCCCGGTCCTGAAACTGCGCCTGGCAATTACTTCACGCATCTGATCCGCAGCTGCTCTGTCACTGCTGTATGCTCTGTGACCTGGTCTAACCAACCGGACTTCCACATGCCTCAGCCAAGGGGAAGGCGACTGCTGCTGCTGCTGCTCTTGAGCACCACCAGTCAGGAGCTCTTCTAAGCTGTTCACTTCTTCATCAACCAAATGCTGTACTGCGGAGGCCAAGTCCTTCTGTAGCTGTTGCTTCAGGGCGCCCTGCTCTAATGTCTTCTGCAAAGCTGGGTAGCCTTGCAAGTACAGCAGGAACCGATCAGGGCTGGGAGTGGCAGACCATTTGCACCTTACGCGCTCGCCCCCGACACGAATGTATCCCCCTAAAGGAGTCCCAATGCGAAGGGGAAGGTTGAAGGGACCGGTCTGCAAAGCTGTCCTCTGGGTAGACATACTGGTCCCAGTATCGAGAAAGGACCTCGGAGCATCAGCGAAAACACGGAAAGGTCATGTCTAGTTGCTCTTGGGCGTAGACGCATGTGGATGAACCGATGAGAGGGGCATGAGACCTAATACCACCTAATACCACCTAATACCACCTATAAACACCCGCATCCATCCTCAACGGTCACTATGATATGAAGTACACAGGTAACCAGCAGGTAACTCAGTACTTCAGACCGACGGTAGCCCTCCAGATCCAGTTGTCACAGGGTAACATGACAGACAGGGTAGCGGACTAATTCATAGTAGATTGGCGATGCTTGGAGCTCTGACTTCTCGCACGTAATGGTCCCAGCTGCGATAGGCTTAGGCTAGGGCATCATGGGGTCGCTCAGAGGAATCTTGCTGCTTTTGGCCTTTTTGGCAGCCTGCCGGCAGTCCTCAGGAAGGCAGCACGATGAAGCCACTGTTCATGTCATATTTAGCAACCACCTGGTATGGAACCACAAACACTTCGACAGATCTTCGCTCGCTCAACCTGTGCTGTCCAAAGTTCGTACTGATGCAGGACGTGGGCTTCACAGACTTGGACAACGAAGTCATCAACCTATACTTCCACACGCATTACCCGCGCGCGGTAAGATCTCAGTGGCCTCGCCTCTGCCATCAACATCCTGACATGCTGCTTCCGCAACAGGCTCTTTTCCGAATTGTAACCTAACATGATGGGCTCATCGCTCACAGATTGAGCTTGCGAAGGCAGTTCAGGAGCAGGGAGAGCACGAGGAAAGGTTCCGCTACCTGACCCACAGCTTCTTGATCTCCCTCTTCTTCGACTGCCCTTCTGGGATGGGTATAGTCTGCCCAAATGCAACAGAAATCGAAGCTGTATCAGAAGCGGTCAAGCAAGGGGTCATTACATGGCATGCCGTGCCATTCAACCCCAATTATGAGGCATTTGATGGTCCGTTGCTGGAATTTGCCATCCAGCATACTCATGAGCTGGACAAACGGTTTGGGCTTCCACCCAAAGCAACAGCCAGTTTGGTAAGCAGCTGATAACTATAGAATCGTATGGGCGCACTCATGTAGCCATACTGCAGAAGGGGGGTTGTATGGGCGAGCAGCGCTCACGTTCTTCAGCATCTTCAGCAGCAATCCCATCTGTCTGTTGCCACTAGTAGAAGCTGGCAGTATGGCTCGACTGCGACCGTATGAAAATCCCGTCCATATTAGGACAATGCAGACTCTTGCACGTGCAGGCAGGATGCACTGTGCAAGACATGTTTATTATTGCAAACACGATAGCTCTTTGGCTGCTACAATTATTCAGCAGCAGTGGGAGATATGCATGTGGACTAGTGATGTCTGAGGCTAAAGGATTGCACACGGTGGTCCCTCCTAGAATCAGCATCCTCATGCCTTGCTGTGGCGGACCTTTTTAGAGCCTTGTCGTAGCAGGAGATGAGGCTTTCAACCCTTGTCTCATAATTCATGTTGCTCCTCATCTTTCCGCTGTGCCAGAGAGATGTGCCCGGTGCAACTCGTGCAATCATTCCCATCTTCAACAAAGCTGGGGTGAAAGCCTTATCAGGAGGTGTCAATGGATTCTCAGCTCCGCCCAGCGTGCCTAAGAACACCCCTTTCATTTGGAAGGACCCCGAGAGTAACCAGCAGATTCTGGCAATGTGGCACCCGGGTGAGCTTCCGAGTGTGTGATAGTCACCCCACGAATTAAGTAGTCAAACTTATTCATGAAGCAACCATCTCCATAGCATCTGCTGGCATGAAGGGAGTAGACGGGCCTGTTGATCCTGAGCTTTGCAGCAGTTGAGCTCCCATGCAAGGGGGTGGGGGAGAGGGAAGCGTGGGTGGGCAGCTGCAGCTCGCACCACTGGTACCTGAAACTACTTGGACATAGGGGCAGGGGTAGGACTCTTTGGGTGAGGCTTGGGATTATTGACCAGGCATACTGTAGGCTGTTTGGTTTGAAGCAGGAGCAAGGCTTGGCTTGTGGGAACCAAAGTAGTGTTTCTTGCTGTGATGAGGCTGCTAAAGGAGGCAAGGTAGAGCAAAACAATGTGGGGTAACGGGCTATGGAGATGTTAGGGATGACCTTGGCTGGGCATTGGATTGGAATGGAAGCAAAAGAACGCACAAACACATAGACAGGATGGTAATATGTGAGAAGCATTCTAGAGAGGCTCCCTCAGGCTGAAATGTCCTGATAGTGGAATTTGTATGGATTTCAGCTTGTGTGGTGTCACCATTGGTAGGTGTGAGCTAGGGCCCAAGATCGAAGGCTGCTGAGCTGTAACCACAACCCCTAGGACACGTCAAACTGCTTTGCAGCGCATTCAATAAATCTCACTCCAGGGCTGACAAGGCCTTTTCCTTGATTATGTGGGTCTCTACAAAGCCGGCCCCGACACATCTAGTAGACACTACCTTTGTCCTTTTGTTCTACGCAGGTGGCTATGGTGGTCGCCAGAAGGATGGCTTCCCTATAGCCAGCAAGCAGGATTGCATCCACCACCCAGGCTTCACACATCTACTGTGTGTATCCTGGAGAGATGATAATGCAGGTGGGGCAGCTACACACTACCCAGTAATTACCCAGTAGCCAGTAATGCGCTGTGTAATCCTTGCACCTAGGACCCCTTTCTCTATCCCACACTGAGGAACAAGGCACAGTCTCTTCGCATAGGATTTTTGTCTCTCTTTCACCCAATGAATGCCACCTTGTCCGCTGAGGCCATGTCAAAGCCTTATGGTACTCAAGTTGGTATTGTGATTATCTCCAAGGAACAGCAGCAGCTGTCTGGATTATGAACGCTTGCTTTGCCCCTTATTGCAAGTGACCAAACGCACAGTAGTCTAAAATTATTCTTTTCTGGCACACTTAAAAAGACAAGCATGGCTCGCCAGGTACTCTGTACCATTGCCCTCTCCCTGTGACAACAGCTGCTGACGTGTTTGCTTCCTTGTGCCCTGACAAAAACCCCAGGTCCTCCCAGCAATGCCTCAGAGGTGCTCAAGATGTTTAAGATACTCCGCAAGCAGTTCCCAGGTGCCAAGGTGGTGGCCTCCACATTTGATGACTATGTTGCTGCCTTAGAGGAAGCAGCACCGGTGCTCAACCTGCCTGTGGTGACAGGTAAGAAATAGAGGAAATCTTCAGCTCAATGCCAACCACAAAGCTTGTGTTGGTATATTTAACCCGAGAATTGAATGAAGAGATGAGACTGGGAGGTAATATAAGGTGAAACACTGCTGATGTGGATCTGGGGGGATTTTGGTCTGCAGCAATGTGTGTTTGGGTTTCAAGCACGGCCTCTCCTGCTAGGGTGCTTGCAGTTGGTGCTTGTGTTCCTGCCAATGGCAAGATGTAGTGCATTTGTAACCGCTCTTGGCAAGCACATCCAATGACTTGTGATGTACTCATGATGCTTTTGAACCAGTGCATCAAGTGGAGAAGCTGCAGCCTTGCCTTCAAATGTTTACTACCCATTGTCTGCTCATCCAAGTTCCAGGTGCACAAAATGGAATCAGTGCGGAGCAAAGTAATTAGGCAGATCCACAGCAATGCATATTTCCTGTGCACCATGCAGCAGCTGCACATTTGCAGCATCAACATCAACTCAGACACCCATTGTTGCTGTCTCTGGACCCCATCGCACTTGTGTAACTGCTGCAGGTGAGCTGGGTGACACTTGGATCCATGGCATGGGTTCAGACCCAGTCAAAAGTGCCAATTACAGAGCTGCCCTCCGTGCCAGGAATATGTGCATCAGAGACCCTGGCTGTGATTCACAGGTGGGGCTAGTATTTGGAAATGGGCCGTCACCTGTCACTCTGAGAAGACGCTTTGCCACCATTAGCCAATTTCCTAAACATTAAGTCAGCCATTGTTTGTTTTTCGAGGGATCTGAGTGTGTGATTACCTGTGTCACCAGATGAGCCACCGTGTGTAGCTCTCACTGTCTCTGTCTTTCTGCTTGCATCTGTGCTTCTTCCGCTGCCTTGACTGCTCATGTGCCACCCCAGGTGTCACTCCTCTTGTCCCCCAGCTGCCTCTCACCCCCCCTCTGCCCCCCCCCCCCCCCCCCGCACCCCGTCAGCAGCGTCCACCCGGCTTCCCCCTTCTCTCCCCCCCTCTTTCCCCTCTGGCCTGCCTCTCCTATCTCCCCACCCAGGCGGAGGACTCCTAAGCCCCCTTCTGCTCCTGGCCCCTGCCTTCCGCTCGTCCTCTGCATCATCCCCTTCAATCAAACTTTTCCCCAATCTTCATATCCTCTGCTTGGACCCTTCTGTTTCTCTTGCCGCGGACCACCTACTTGTTTCAAGCGATCCTCAACAGAATGAACACATAGGGACTTCATCGGGATGCAGAGTCTTATATCAATCGCTAAAGCTCATGTCCATTAATATAAACACGAATCTCTCCATGTGTTGCACAGCCGCCACCCTTTTTATAAACATGTCCTGCTTCCCTCCCCCCTCCCCGCCCCCCTCCTCCCCCCGCCTCCCCCTCCTCCCCCCTGCTCTTGGATTCCAGAGTTACGCCTTTGGTAACTTCAGCAGGCTTCTGATGAAAGTTGCTGAACACACCTGGGGAGTGGCTTTTAATCAGTATTATGGTGATACCAGTAATTACACCAATGGATATCTGCACCATCAATTGAGGCACCCAGAGGAGATACCTGGGATGGCAACTGTGATGGAGAGTTGGCAGAGGCAGAGGAACTATGTCACATGGGCATTGGAGGTAGCAGGGGGGGGGGGGGCTGGATGCGGGGAGGGGGGGTGATAGGGGACATGGAAGGTAGGGGAGGGGGGGCATTGGGAGGGGGAACATGAAGGGGGCATGGGGAGGAGGGAACAGGACGGGCATGGGGAGGGGGGGGCAAAAAGGGGCGGCAGGGGGGGGGGGGAGGACGTGTGGAGGGATTTCATCATTGTTGTGGCCGGTTATGGTGGTGAAGTCGGCGTAAACTTGGTGGGGGCGGGGGGGGGGGACCGAGGATGGGGGTTCAATGTGTCTGATGTCTGTACATTTGGCACATGCTGTGCTTGCCCAATTGCCAAGACGTGCAGGATTGGAGGGAATGGGGAGGGAGCCAGTGAGAGCATGGGGACAGAGCCTGAGTGGGGGAAGGAGATGGATCAGGAGTGACTATAAGTGAAAGGTAAGATGTGCAAACGGTTGCAGAGGAGGGAAGGAGGGCAAGGTAACGGGGCGGAGGGAGCTGGGGTTAGGGGTGGAAGCAGGGGTAGACTGGATCAGGAGGTTACACTGGTGAGGGCAGGGATGTTGCCGGGGAAAGGGCCAATGGGGGAGGTGAGGGAGGGGATAGAGCAAAATGTTCCTGAATGTTGAGGAGGCCGGGAGGAAGGGAAGAAGGCGGCAAAGAGGGGGAGGAAGAGGGTACAGGGGGAAGAGGGGGTGCGGGGGCGGAGGAGAGGGATGGCCCGTGGGTACATATGTTTCTCTATCGGGCAGATGCGGCAGGCGTTTGCTATCTGTGGGTGCCCTGAGGGAGAAGGTGGCTAGTATGGTGCCGCAGTCTTGGAGAAAGGAAGGGATGAAAGCAAAAGTGTGGGACTCTGTGGGTTAGTGGATGTGGTGAGGGCAGAGAAGCGTCATATTCTACAGTCTGAATGGCACTAGGAGCTTCGGCTTGCGCAGCCCAGTGCAGCAGGATACCTGCCAGAAGAAACGGATTGGCACATCTCTTGCCCTTCCTAACCTTGAAGCCCATCCCTTATGCCCTACCATGAATCAAATCCACAGCACAAACTGTCACTGTCAATTGTTACAATTGACAACACAGTGGCAGGTACTAGAACCATCATCCACCTCCAAATTCCAATAGTATTCCCAGTACTGCGAAATGGTGGCTCCTCCTTCCCCCAACCCCTTGATGCCCCAGGCTGTACCTCCAGACCACCCAGTATCAGTTGCAGTACAGCAGGATATTGCTGGACGGGCAGTACATGCTAACATGCGCACCACACACCCTGCCAAGTACTACACTGCTAGACATGGAGGCAAAGACCATGGGCAACCTCAACACCAGCAGCACGAGGAGCAGCTCCAGCAACAGCAGCAGCAGCAGTACCAGCAGCAGAAGCAGAGGCAACCGGCTGAGAACGTGAAGGGGTCAGGAGAGGATGTACAAGACTGGCAGCAGCAGAAGGAACAAAAGGAGAGCAGCAAGAGAGGTGCTGGATCTGGATGGCAGCGCTTGCCATTGACCACAGCGGCTTTGAGGTTTAAGACAGACACCTGGCAGTTTAGTTTGGACCCTAAGACAGGTGTGTAAGGGGCTGGTGTTGTTGCTGGCACACCATGGGTGCCCCTAAGCATCACTCATTGCTTAGTGCTCTCTTGCCTCCTATACTGCTAAACTTCTGTTGTATGAGGGCAGGGTTGCAGATGAGTAAAGAGCCTCCAACTCCATCTTCAGACATAGGGTTCTGCACTAGAAGATGCCCCGTGTTCCCTGACACCCCTTTCCCTCCCCTTTGATTGTGCGCCATGCGTCCCATTTGCCCCCCCCCCCCCCCGCCCCCTTCACGGGTGTGTTGGCTGGTGGGCCATGACCCCCCCCCCCCACACACACACACACCCCACACCCCCGCCCGTCGCCCCTCGGCGTGCAAGATGATGTACTAATGCATGCCATATAATGTTCTTAGTGTCTAAACATTGAATTATTGCTGCAGGTGGTCTGACAGGCCTGAGGCGGTTGTACGGCTCTGGTGCTTCACAGTGCCAGGGAAATGACTGGGTGGGAGGCCTAGCACCACCACCATCACCACATGCTGCTGCTGCTGCTGCTAGAGAGGCTGGAAGTATTACAACTGGCAGCAGCAGCAGCACTAGGGTTAAGATCTTGAGGCCAGCACACAACCCCATGGGTATTCAGAAGATTACCAGCAGCATACGTGGGATCAGCCGCAAGCTGCTGCTGCTGTTATCTCGTGAGCACATCATCAAGGACCAGCAGGAGCAGAACCAGCAGCAGCAGCAGGAACAGGAGCAGGAGACAGTAACAACAGCGGCAGGACAACTTCATTCTGCTCCTGCACCTGCTGCTGCTATAGAGGAAGAGGGATGTATGCAGAATCATGAGCAGTGCCATGGCTCTCATTCCTCTTTTGCTGAGCTGCAGTATGATGTGTATAATGAGGACGACTACAACATCATATGGAAGCACTATGCTTACATGCACCCAGTGTGGACCGGTGATTTTGGCAAGTACAACCTGTCAGCATCATCTAACCTAACTGGCAGGGCAAAGGTATGTTGGGGCGTGACACCAGCTTGAGCTTACATTCATGATCCCTGCATGTGCTTCTCCACTTAGAAGTTACTAAGCATTAGGATGTACAGTATGGACCTGTGCGCTCATTCATTGGGTGTAAGAAAAGGTTGTGTTGGGCATTACACACAAAGCAGGCCATTGAACCAAGAATTTGACTTGAATGTACGTATCAGCAAGACAGACAGGTGTAGCGGGCTACTTCATACAGGTTGCAGAGATGTGATCAGTTGCTCTGGTTGTCCGTCTAAGGGAGTGCATGTGCAGGCTGGGCAAGTAGTAACGTCCCTTGGACAAGCATATGCGGATATGCCTAATGCCGACATGATGAGAGCATGCAGACATCACACTGGTTGTTCTGGCCTACAGTGAAGGCAGCGACAGGACTATCCCTGGCCACATGGAAGTTCCCTGGCCTACAGTGGGCTGTGCCATTTAAGCCCACACACAGCATCACCTCAATAGAACCTCCCTATACAGCATCTATTTGCTCTCTCTTCTCTCCCCCAAACACCATCCCCACCACAAGCTGCATATCTTTGATCTACCACATGTCATGGGTCTCACGTTGGTTCCACCCTTGCTTCCATGCCCACTTGTGCAGCCCCACCTAGAAGAGGTTTACGTCAACCAAACCCCTGAGCTAGGCCTCCTGCTGCACCTCCACCTCACCTTCCCACACCACCTAGTGAAGCATGCTGGTGCCCCGGCTGCTGCCTGGGTGGTACTACACACACCTCCTAATTCCCCCAAGTTGAATATGACTGTGGTGTGGCAGAACAAAACCCCAACACGGCTGCCAGAGGCACTATGGGCGAGGTTTAAGCCTGGGCCTGGGGCTGTGGAGAGCAGCAGCTGGATGATGCATAAGATGGATAGTGCAATTTCTCCTAGTGAGGTGAGAGAAAGGGGTTTAAGGCGTTGGGCCTTGGGGTTTAGTACACCTAGTCCTGCGGCTAGTACTAGTACCCTCTTCTTGGGGGCCCCAGTGCACTGTTGCTCTACATGCCATAGCCAGTCAGCATGTGAAATACCTTCAGATTTCCTTTTCTGGCAAACCCCTTGAGCCTGGCATTGGCTCCAGCAGTTTTCCCTCAGGCTAAACTTGAGGTTAAACAGTCAATTGGGGTAGTGGGGCTGGGCAAATGCATAAACAGATTACAGATTACAAGTTGGCCCCACACGGGGGGCGCCCGTAACGGAGACAAACTAGGCTCCATGGGCATCTAACTCAATTTCCCGAATGTTTTTAGTTTAGTTACTCATCAACAAAGTCATCGTAATCAAATGAAAATGTATCAACCTTGTACTCAACCAGACCTAACTCCTGAACAAAATGATGTGGCATCTCATACGCTGAGATCGTATTGGGACTGGAAACGACTTCCATGGGGTATCCACTTGCTTGCCCTGCGTATCACCGCATCGGGTTGAAGTATGAGGATGCTTTGTTTTCCAAATTTGGTGGAGTGTCACGGGTTGCTAGGCCAATGAAGCTTCCTGGGAAGGTTAGTACTTTCATGAATCAGGATCCAAGAAAGGTTGCTGCCTTTGTCTCGGATTGCTTGGACTATAGGCGTTTTGAGGCACCGGACTTACATCCATATGTGACAAGTGAGACGCTTCAGGAGTTAGGTCTGGTTGAGTACAAGGTTGATACATTTTCGTCTGATTATGATGACTATGTTGATGCACATGCGAAAAGTGAAGGAAGCCAGGGTTCAACTCCCCTTATCATGGAAATGATAGGTGGCTGGGGCATCACATGGGATGATGTACTTAGCTGGGTGTGGCTAAGCTTTTCACATTGGCGCAGTCGGTTAGCATCCCTGGCTGTCACAGGACAGACTCAGGTTCGATTCCTAGTTGTAACGGTACTTTCTGTCCTAACCATAGAGTTTGCCTCGAGATATGATCGGGATACGTTCCTGTGATCTACGATGTAATGTACTATCTGTTCTAACCTAGATACTCAACCATGTTGATGAGTTTGGTCTTGAGTTAGATGCCCATGGAGCCTAGTTTGGCTCCGTTACGGGGCCCCCGCCCGGTGTGGGGCCAACTTGTAATCTGTAATCTTCTTCCCATGAACATGCTGTTGCTGCAGATTATGCTGAATGGCAGCCACTCCATGCATGCCTTGTCACCTGAGAGAGGCATGGCTGTTGCCAGTCCCAGTGGAGGCGAGGAGCTGCACATATTGGGACTTGATGCACCCTTAGTGGCTCTTGGACTGCCACGGCCTATGCCTAATGCCTGTGTAGGGCCCGACATGACCGAGGGGGTGTCTTGGAATCTGGTGAACAATGTGTGGGGGACTAACTACCCCATGTGGGTGCCATGGTCGGACGAAGAGGTCAACATGGCTTTCAGATTTGTGTTAGAAGTGCATTCGACTGCGGGTGAGGTTGGTGGTTGTGCACAGTTGGATCAGACCGTTTGGTAGCTTTTGTCAGGGCCACCTGCACTGGGTCGATGGTCCCAGTTTGCGGCGTTTGAGAGACTTGTTGAGTTCCAAGGTGCTCCCTGCACATTTTGATAATACAGGAGTGGAGCTTAATGGGCAGACTGTGCTGAGAGTGACTCGAAAATGCTGTCGGACAGCAACTGCAGGCACTGGCGGCAATGTTAAATGGGAGCCTACCATAGCGGCAAAATGTGTTGCCGTAACAGCCGCAACATTCTGACGTATGCCGCCTCATAAGACTGATTAGGCTTCGAGCGTGGACGCCGGGTCCGTGTGCATGCCTTTGTGCTTTGGTTGTTTTGGGAAGGAAGTGCATCCCCACCAGTGCTCCTTCAGTGCGCTTTTTGAAGGGACTTGCATACGTTGAACACATTATATACCACCCTGCTGTGGCTTTGTGCCCAATCAAGACACCCGCTTTCACCTCTGGCCCGAATCCTACAGGTGCATGTCCCCCTAGTGCCTCCAGCGCATCAGGCTCGGTGGTACGATATCCCGGCTTTCCACTTGTGCATTGACAGACAATGACATAAGGGGTGAACCCGTTTAGTGTTCCCGAGTAATTTCGCCTCCAGGCAGCTGGAACGCCGCAGCTGTAGCCACGCCGCAGTTGTAGCGTCCCAATCGAGTCGTCATGGAACGTGGATCAACAGAAGACGTTTTTGGGACGTTCCTTAAGCTGAAAGGAACACGGCATTAGGGACGCATTGCACACGGTACGGTCCAGAGCAACAGCTTCCGCACCCATACACCACACAGCAACAACGGTCTCGAGCGTCAAGGGCTCTGACAGGGGATGCCCTGTTCAGGGCGCGTTAGCATGGCTGGACGCAAGAGAAGCAGCGACGAGCTAAGCATAGGCGAACCCGAACCTGGCGAGGTCCAATCTGACCTGGCCCTAGCCCGGAGACATAACAGCGACCCACAACAAGCAGGCAAGAGAGCTCCAGGCAAAGCTCACGAGGCCCTTAATACTGCAAGTTCCCTTCGGGGCTGGGAGGAGGACTTGCTGGCGCTGGGCATAGGTAAGGGGGATGTCTGGACGGACTTCGCAAGGCAGCATCTTGGCTACACGATCAAGGATTGAAAGGGCCTTCTGGGCGCTGCGGAGTCTGCGAGCCTGCCACAAACTTATGCCATCTGTATCATGGTGGCTACATTATTGGTTGAAGAATCTTGGTGCCGTGTACCCCGACTATTCACTACTTCTGTGATGAACTTTGACTGTGTTGAGATCAGCGTACTGCTGCACATGGTAAGGACGGATGGTTGCCCACTGCGTGATACCCCTCACCTGGAACTTGAACACACTAACTATCATAATGGGTGCTCATCGTACCGGCGCAATCTAGTACTTTTATCCTAAGGGTTCTCTGACATACGCATACGCATTTGATCTCTTACATAGTCATTTCGTGCGTTCGTTCGCAGATGAGGACCTGTTTGGAGTCCTCGGACTTGACGATGAGCCTTGTCTGGACCGAGCAGCTGGACCACAGCTTCAACCGACAACGGCTCAGTCACCAACACCGTGCAGGCTACAGCTAATAGCGCGCCGGCAGCTGCCTTCCACAGCGAACGCCTGCAGCAGCAAGGGCGCAGCAGCGGCAGCAGGAGACACCAGCGGACAATGCCCTAAAGAAGAAGACAGCTCGTCCAGTGACACCGCCGGATCGCCAGGATGCCGCACAGCCCTCTCCAATCCTCAGCAGGAACCCTTGGAGTGGCCCCTAGGCCCTTGGACCCTGCCACCTCCGGGGGCAGAGCCCTCCCTTACGGACTTCGCAGCCACGGTGAAACGTCTGGTTAGCTGCCCGCCGGACCTATGGGTGCGCTTTGACTACAACTACTTCGGTCAAACTGTCCCCATCCTCTCAGACGACGCTCTCTCAGAGGCTTTCTCCTACTTCCGGCAGCAGCACAGCAGCCTACCACTAGCAGAAGCAGCAGCGGCTTGCAGGGTTTACATCACTGCAGTAGAACCACCAGCAGCAGCTAACAGCCTCACTAGCACCAGCAGCGAACTCCTTAGGCTATACCCTGGGGGTGCCCCTTGGCCTAGTGCTGGCCTAGTGCCACCTGCTCCTAGTGCTACACCTGGTGTGGCTGCTGTTCCGAATACCACTACCACAACAGGCACCAACAGCACTGGCACAATCGGTAGCGCACATGACGAGGAGCGAGACCATTCCTGGGACTCCCCCTTGGGAGGGGCAGCAGCAGGCCAGGGGCAGCAGCAGCAGCAGCAACAGTGGTGGCATCACAACCAGCACCCAGACAGGCAGCAGCAGCAGCAGCAGCTCACATGGCAGCCCACAGCAGTGCACCAGCAGCACATGTACCTGCACCACCAGCAGCAGCAGCAGTTTGAGGGTCATGTACAACAAGTACAGCCACAGCAGTACCAGGAGCAGCCCTACCAGCCACCAGTGTCAGCACCAGCAGCCATGCTTGACCAAGTAATGTACGTGGCATCCGGCGAACCTCCTCAGCTCCAGCCTCTTGCTACATCTGCTACAGCTGAGGCCTTCGCAGCAGCAGCATTAGCAGCAGCACTCCCTAATGTTAATGCTGCTGGTGCTGCTGTCCCTAGTGCACCCTTCGCAAGCTCTGCAGCCTTCCCAGCACTCTCTGCTGCAACTAATGCTGCTGCTCCTGGTGCTATAGACTTTGGCCCTTGGGACCTGCAACCCCTAGCCCGGGACAATTGGCTGCACCAATCAGCTCCATCCCTGCTGCAGCAGCAGAGCCTCACCCACCATCACCACCAGCAGCAGCAGCAGCAGCGGCAGCAGAGCTTACCTCAGCCAGGTGACATGTACAGCCTTGCACCTCTGGGGTCGCTACCTGTACTGCCACAAGATCAGCAACTGCAGCAACAGCAGCAGCAGCAGCTTGAGGGGCTGGTGGAGGTGCAGCACACGGAGAGGGAGATGTACTCATTGAACAGCCACAACCAGGAGCAGCAGCAGCACCAGCACCGGCAGCAGCACCGGCAACAGCCTCGGAGGTCTACTCGGAGGTCTCGCTCACAATCAGCTCCGCTAGCAGATGCTGAAGTGGTGAACTCGCTGGAGCTGGATGGGGGAGTGGAGGCAACAGCAGCGGCAGCAGCAGCAGCAGCGGCTCCGGCCGTGAAGGGCAAGCTGGAGACCAAGACCAAATATGCTGATGGTGAGTATTATCTGCCATAGCAATGGTGCCACGGTGCTGCGAGGTGCGAGGGCTGTGCAGTGACCTGTCTCACATAGCAATTGTGCCAAAAGTGGCGTGGTTACTAGAACAGGGTAGAATTACGACGCATTTTACTTGCAGTGGTTTGCATAGGGTAAGAGCAATGTGGTTGTCAAAGACTGCACCTGAGATAGAGTTGTACTGCTTGTTAGGCAGTGTTGAAGTGACTGCCCTTATTGTACGTCATTGTCCACCATACGCCTGCAGGGGCTTCACTGTTCCTGTTGCCACATGCAGCCACTTGTTATTTGTGCCTGCCAACACTCTTCTGGTAACAAAGCATTTGCTGAGGTGGGTATTGTTGTCCCCTGTAGGTCGTTTCCGTGATGAGGTCAGGCACCAGCAGCGCATGGCCCTGATGGACAAGAAGTGCCAGGACCTCTTTGGAGGAGCAATCAAGGGACACTACGTGGTAGGTGATAGTGCAAGATACCTTGACAGCTGTGCTTACTAGAGCAGCTAAATGTGGCAACTAGAAGTATGCTTTACACACCTTGCAAATTTGGTAAGGATCATCATGTGGAAGTGGCACTCGAGTGACCATGAGTGCTTACTTTACACTGTGGCAATGCTTTCAGCAAGGCTTCAGGCCCTCTGCGACCTGGTTGCGAGTGGTTAGTTAACGCTCTGCCAATACTCTGTCATGTGAATGCTGCACCAGACTAAGGAGATCCTACCGTGTGCTTGATATGATCTGAAGGCAAACAACGTATGTGGAGATTCTAAGGTAAGCTTACAAATGCCTATTGATGCCCTGTGGCTGCCAACCTTCCCATATTGCTAAAATGTTATCCTCACTCCTGCTGATCCTCCTGCTGCCCCCCTCCTCCTCATCTCCCGCCCCTCCTGCAGATTGAGCACCACAAGAAGGTGACCTGCACCCTGTGTCACCAGAGTGTCACCCCCTATGAGGCATACCATGTGGATGCAGTACGCAAGCACTACGTACGCCACCATGAGGAATGGCTGCAGACACAAGGGGTGGATGTGGAGCTCTGGAGGCATGGCTGTGTGGCTATGCCTCGCATCACTGATCACAGGAACACTGGGCCGGGCAGCAATGGCGGGATGTCTGAGGGAGATGGAGGGGTGGGGACAGTGGTGGGGTCGTCAGCGTCCGGGGCGTATGGTGTGGGAGGGGAGGCGGCTGGGGAGGGCAAGAAGAGCAGCACCAGGAACACTGATGGTGAGTAACTGGTTTTTCAGTTGTTTTAGCATAAGGCAATCGTGATGATTGGTACACTAACTAGTCTAATCATTTGAGGTGTCACCGCAATATAGGTGGTTAGAGAATGTGTGATTTAATGTTGCACCATGCCCTGTTTGATGCTTTGTGTTTGGATCGGTCCTTCTGTTCTCAGCTGTCATGGCACGCTCTTCCTCTTGCATCCATTTGTTCATTCCTTCACTTCCACAAGTGCCCTAACCTACTTCTGTCTCATACCTCAGCCATGAAATGCTTTCCTGACTGCAGCTGTTGCTTGCCCCAATGTTCCTGCTGACGTGCTTTGATCATGCTGCTTCTTCTGTTGCTGAGCTCCGGCTGTTGCTGCTCTTGCTTTACCTGTCAATCTCAGGTTCCTTCAAGGACCCTGCCCTTCACGCCGCCCGCCTGGCAGACATGGAGGCTAAGTGCAACCTGCTGTGCAACGGAGCAGTGACAGGGAGGTTCCGCATTGAGGGTGCGAGGCGCATTGTGTGCTTGGAGTGCAACCAGTGCCTCACTCCTTACACAGCATACCACCCGGACTGCTTGAGGAAACACTTCGTGAGGCGCCATACGGTAAGACACCAAGGGCAACTTCTGATGTAGGGGCAGGTACCAAGATGCATTGATACATCAAGATGGATAGAAGTTATGCTAGCTGCTCCTGCTTGGCTGAAGCCGGTCTGATGTTGCTGGTGCTGTCTTGGGTTTGCAACAGTTGTTATTACTACATTTTGTGATATGCCATAGGGAAACTGGCATATGCCCCGGATCTCACACAGTGAGGTGGAACAATTAGCAGCAGGTATACAGCTGCTTTCAGATTTGTGGAAGCTTATTCAGGACTCGCTTCAGCTGATAGGGCAGTTTATGCTGATGAGTGGTGGATTGCAGATAGCAAGCATATGAATCCTGTAACAGGGTCATCAAACCTTGTGGTATGCATAGCAAAGATGCCAGACGGGATTTATAGAGAAGGGCTCAAAAGCAGTTTTCAGGTACTCTACATCCTCTGAGGCCAAGGTAGGGTTTCTCATGCCAAGCCTGCTGCACATCTGGTGTGGACTATAATACAAATCTGAAGCCAAGGCATTCATGCCCATACATGCCACTCTTTTCTTGCTCGATGAGTATGCAACAAGGCTGACTGGCATGCTTTACTTCTACTTTTCCAGGATGTTCTGTTAGCCCAAGGTGTAGATGTGGAGCTTTGGTCCCAGGGGATCCGCCCTCGCAAGCGGAAGCAACAGCCTCGCAACCAGCAGCACGAGGAGCAGCATCAGATGGACCATGACGAGGACGAGGAGGAGCTGCCACCACCAAAACATGTACAACAGCTGCACCAGGAGAGTTTTGATGCTGCGGGGGATGGGCTGCAAGACCCCTTGGCCCTAACACAGCAGCAGCAATGGCAGCAGCAGCAACAGCACTGGCAGAATGCGGGATTGCCACAGCAGCAGTGGGGCCAGGAGCAGCAGCAGCAGCAGCAGCCCTTCCAGCAGCAGGGACAACAGCAGCTATTGCAGCTGGGCCAGTATCAGACCAGCCGCCAGGGTTTCCTTGAGGAGCAGGAGCTACCTGGACCTGCGCCATTGGCCCTGGACACCCCAGCAGGGCCTACCACTGCAGTACAGACACCGGCAGCAGCAGCTGTGAGTACTACAGCTGGTGCTGTCTTAGTGCCGGCTGGGGTTCTGCTGGGGGGTGGAGGGGCTGTGGCCCAAGCAGCAGCAGCAGCAGGAGGAGCTGCTACAGGTGGTCTTACCTTGCTGCTGGAGGGTGGAGGTGAGGGTCTACCTGAGCAAGTGCAGTTGGAGGATGCCAGTGGAGTGCTGCTTCAGTGGGAGCAATGGCTGAAGGAGCAGGAGTGAGGTGGTGAGGGTATGGCACAACCCGACCCTCGGTAATGTGTGGGTTACAGTGAGCAAAGGCTGAAAGAACAGGGTTTAGGGTGTTGTGCTAAACTTAGTCCTGGAGTTTGGTTTGTGGGAGGTGTGGCTGTTGAAGTGGGGGTTGTTATTTGGCTGGGTGAAAGGGGCCAACAGCCGGGGTGTGGTGCAGCAATAGGAAGCTTGCTCTGTCTCATGTTAGAGGAATGAAAGGCTTGAATGGATGGCGGGGGGGGGGGGGTGAGCAGGGTGCATTAATTGATGGAGGGGGGTATGGTCAGATGATGGCCACACAGTTGCGCCAGTATTCTACGGCTTTGGTCCATGTTTCTGGCAACATGGGGAGGTGGAGATTGTACTTGGTTGGTTTGTCAGGTAAAGGTGGTGGGTGCATTGGAAACTTTACTGGTTGATTTGTGGAGGTGCTTTGGGTCTTCTTTTGAATGCCCCTTGCACAAACTGCAGGGCTGCTGTACTATAGAATGCAGGTTGGGGTGTGGGATTCTTCTTATCGCAGGAGAGTCCTTTCCATGCAAACCAAGCAAACGAAACTGAAGGTGGGGCTGCTAGAAGGGCAGTTAGGCTGGAACCAGGATTCGCAGCAAGGTGGAATTCACCCTCCAATTGGGAAGAGTTATGCATGGGAGGCCTCAAAGTCTTGAGGAGCAATTAGGAGATGCATTACAGCTGTTGGGATTCTACAGGCTTCACTGAGTGCAGATTAATCTACCAAGGATCGCTCGGCAGATCTTTCACATATGTTTCCTTGCCAAGTATGGCTGGTACTGCGGCCCATGTGCCTCTTTTGGTAGCTTTTCACACCAAATCTATGTGCATATGTAATATGGTTGTGTCGAATCCCTCTGCTGTGCGGACTATGTGCCTTTTTAGCTGGTGACTTGCTCTGCGGCCGTTCTCGCCGCAGACATCATTGACCTGTTTTGGTCTTGATGCATATTCTTTAGGCCATGCTGTTTGTTCCTAGCCTGCGTTGGGGAAGCAAGTTTTTCACTATGTTGCTCTTGTGTATGCCAAGGGCCATCAGGGTTAGATTCTGACAGGTTGTGAGGCTTTTCCTCCAAACCTATTCTGTGGCCCCTACTTGGGCATTCCTCTGTGTACAGCATCAGCCACGCAGAACCACAAGCTTGGTACCCAGGAGGTTGCTTGCTGCTTGCGTCAACTCAATAACAGTACGTAGGGTGTACAGAAGCCAGCAAGTGTCTCAAAGATTGCTGAGTACAAATTTCTTGTCGATTATCTTTGCCTCAAGCTGGTTGCTTGGCGCAAGCACGCATGTGTAGCTCCTACTATCCCGTCGTGTGGGGCATAGTTTGACAACCCAACCGGTGTAGGGTTGTCTCTAAGTAGAGTGTCTTATCAAGGCAGCACTTATGGCATGGCACCTCCTGGTCCCACCACTTGTTGTGCGCCTTCTGGGAAGGGGGCTGGATCTTCTTGTTCCATGAAAATGGGGATGTCTTCAAGTGTGTGTGGCATGGTGCTTCATATCTCCGGCCGCTGATTAAGTGTTGCATGTTTTTGGGCACTGTTCTTTGTGAGGTGCGCATGAGGGAAGTCTGGCATTGTTGCTTTCAGTCCCTTGCATATTGAAGGTCCACTACTGCTATGCATATGTGTGACACCTGTTTGCAACGCTGACAGTCAAGCCAGCAAGATTGTCTGTCATGTTCAAAGCCGATGTGAGCTACATAGCCAGTACTTAGCCAGCTTAGAGACTCAATCCTGAAGAAGTATGATGGCGGGGAGCCACGGAAATGGATGCGAGAAAACGTTTCTGTGCATTGATGAGAAAGAAGAGGTTGCGATGTATGAGGCACAGCATAGGTGTATTTGCCCTAGGGCACATGCAGACGCCAGACATGTATCTATACTGTGTAGCTTGTACACAAGCAGTGATAACGGGTGTCATAATTATATGTGCTGCACTTGCTGTCTGTTTAACTAAACATACAGCGGCCGTATCTATAGCAGCCAGTACTGTTGTGGCGATAAATATGGTCTGTGCTTCTTATTGCTACAGCCCTGGCCTGCAACGTTCTTTTTCGGGTTAGCATCGCCTTGCTGATGCAGTAGCTGTCAGCAACCAAAAGTGTTTCCGCAGCACTTGAGCATCTTCGTTCGCTTTAAATTGGTATATTGGGCCTGTGTGCTGGCAAGTTGTCTACTTGCAAGGGTGAGTGTTTGTTGGTGGGTTTCTTCTTGATGCAGGAATGCTTCAGGGCCAGTTATCAGAATGGCTAAGGTATGGGTTCAGCCAAAGGGGTATTGATTGAGTCGTTTACCTCGAATGGGAAGTGGGAGTTGGTTAGACTTTGGGAGGGGTGAGGTGATGCAGCCGTGAGGTGGCCTTTGGGGGCGCTGGAGACTTGCCTGCTTGGCCTATTGGGCTGTCACGGTGCCGTCTTCCTTACAAGGCGTGACATATTCATGTCATACAGTACCTATGTGTGTGAGAGGTAAATCTGCTAGCAAATGGAGTATTGGATCTCTGGGCTGAGACACTGTGATCTTTCGCATTGACCCTGGCCAGAACATGTGCATGAAGGTGCTTCTCACTGTGTGACTTGGAGGTACTGTTGGCTTTGACATTTGGTTCATTTGCACTGACCAATTGGGGCCTGATCAGGCAACTTCTGTATCTATGTATTGTACTCTACGTGTGTAATGTATTTGTGCTGCAGAGCCCGTGTAAGGGCGGTCACAATGAGATCGTAGAGGCTGGGACATGCTTCTGGCCAAATATGTTGGAGCTAAATATGCAGGCATTCTGCTGTCCTCCATTTCCTCCAGTCGTGCCCCAGTCGACTACCGTATGTCAAGAGTGGGGCCGCTGGGGTCAGGGGCTTCGGGCGGCAGGCATTCATGTCGGGCATTTATGTAGAGAGACAGCAGCAGAAGGCACATCAAGCAACAATCATATATATGCTGTTAGTACAGTAATCTTGTGAAGTTGGGAAGCGACAGTGCAGTTCGGGATGTCAACATCACAGGGTTTGTGCTGACTCAGTCACCGGGTGCGACGAGAGTTGCAGATGCGCAGCTGTGATGTTGCCATAGGTGTGGGCTCCCATTCCGTATCCATGGCAAATGGGCAGGCTTCCTCCAGCAGTCGAGTTCGTCGTGGTAGAAATCGAAATGTATCTTCTTGCACTCGGATGGAGGTATGTACGCATCGATGGGTACTACAAGCCAGAAAATACCGGCAATATAAGCAAGACACAAGGCGTCCATTGAGACGCATTGTATCATGATATCTTTGCAGTGATCTAACTGATGTAACACATGCACCCCATGCCCTCTCATGTCTGCATGGTAACACTCGTCCCACCTCCACTAGCATTAACCGCAGGAAACCAGAAGAGCCTAACACCATCAGCTGCACCATCATCAATCATGGCCATGCCTTCCTTCAGCAGCACACCCAAGCACTCCCTGGCTCTGTCATGTGTCCAACCAGCCTTTTGCATCAGCTCTGCTTCAGAAATGAACCCTTTCACCTGCAGTCACAGCAACAACATGCTGAACCGTCTGCATCACAACCAGACAGCTACGGTAACATGTTTTCCGCACAAATATCACGCACGCACCCGCACAGATAAGGGTGTGCCAATTTTACCTAGCGGATAAAAAATGCACCATAAGGTTAAAGGCTGCCATCGAAGTACCTAAGTGCAACACCCAGCAGTGACTAATTCAGCCTCCAGTGTACATTACTGCTCATTGGCTGCCTTTGCAAAAACTCCAAGGAGAAGGCCAACAGATGTCCAGAACAAGCAGCTCCAGCAGAGAGACGTTGCTGGCAGCTATTAGGGTAGACCATGTGCTAGCGGCAACCTCATCAGGCATTGGATGCTTGCAAGCCGGCCTGCCGTATCACTCATAATACCAAACATCTTCATTACCATTACCTCTCGCCTTGTACGTTGCCACCGTAGGCATTGTTATGCTACACACTCTAAAAGGGGTAGCGATCCCTGTCTGTGCTGCCTCCCTCACCTCTGCTAGCTCCAGCACCTTGTTTGTGTCTGTGTTCAGCTCCACTGGCACAGACCTGATGTAAGTCCTAGCACCCACAGTCACAACATCCAGCCCACCACCTAAGACCTGCAACACATGAGCCAAAGAGGGAGGGGAGTGAACGGCATTCGAGGCAACCTCAGAGTGGCCTGCAAGCGCTGACATACACATTTGTGCTCTCTGCCATATCACTGCTCATGCACATCTGCAGTTTGATCTAACAAAGAAGGTTTAGTTGTACAGAGTGCAAATCTGCATCTGGCTAGAACATACCCAGCAGATGCCCTACGCCCAAAATGTGATTGCAAATTCCCAAAATGGCATTCGTACCAAACTTGTTACTTGAACAGTTCCTCGCAGCCACCATCTACAGGTGGGCTGACTTATCCAACCGCGTGCAAACAGCTATGTAATGAGCCTCCACTGTCCATTGCAATGCCAGGAAGCACCTGCAGCTAAAAAGCAGTCTCGATATGCTTCTTTTGATCCTGCATGCTATTATAACTACACGTTGCCTATGAAAGGTATCCCGTTTATTGTTATCCTAGCTGTCTTTGTGACAGCTTGAGGTGTGGGGCATATGGCACTTTTGTTATGGCATTTCATTATGTCTGATATTAGCACTGCATGCAGCACCTACCTTGAGCTTCTTTACCGCCCGCAGTATATCATCTTCGCTTATTGGGTCTGCCCGTTGGCCCCTACGCTTCACCACCGCTGCTCTCACTGCACCTAGCTCCATGAGCCCTCCATTGAGGGGGCGGCTGGCCCAGCAAGCCTCCAGTACCTGAACCCCAAGCTCATAGTAGAAGTCCCCAAAGCCCAGCAACTCTGCCCACATGCCCTGCAAGGTGCGCAAGACGATAACGTTCTGATGGCCATTGCTTAGGAAGAATCCATTCCCAATGCAGCAAGGTCACGCGGTTGCATGGGCGGATGAAATGGGCAAACTTGTTCCAGGAAAGGCTGGAAAGTCAGAAAGCAGGTGCTGCATCTAGAAAGGCCTCAAGACAAAGTGACACTGCAAATATGGCATCACCGCATCATATACATTAAAGTTGCAAGGGACCATGGGGTCCATGGGGTCGCCATTGACATGCTGACCATATAGCAGTGGTAGGGACCTAACTGAAGGTTGTGCTCTTTAGGTCGAGTGAGGCTGTCAGCGGTCATTGGCATGGGTAAGGACTGCATGCATTCAGACAACCATAATTTGGCTCTTTACAGCAGTACAGCTGTATAACAAACCATGCTAAACGTTTATTGTGTGCCATGGGCAGAACAGTCTAGGGTGCCTTAGTGGGTGATGCATCCTTCCTTTCAAAGCATGACTTGCAGCCAGGATTACATGCGTTCTGCAGTGCTGCTGGCTATCAGCAGCTGCTCCATTTGCTTCTGTGGTAAAGCTCGTTTGGCTACATGCTGCTGCCCTTCCCCCTACCTTATTGGAAGCCAGTGGGTCAACACCAATATTTGCACACATGACATGGAACTGTGCCCTGAACACAGGGTCCTTCCTGATGTCTGACTTGTGCTTTTGAGCAAACTCTTCCAGCTTGTTTTTGAACAGTGACAGCTGCTCTTTCATCTGTTGGAGGTTGGCCTGTCGGACCTCCTGGCCCGTCTGCTTGAACTGCTCCTGTTAGAGACAGCAGTCCCAGCATGAGTGCTTGCACGCGGGCCCCACCTCGCTGCTCGTTGCTACTTCAGCTTTACCCGTGCTTGCACATGATGTTGCAACCCAGCTATGCCAGGCCGGCGTCGCATGTTGCAGCCGGCCTGGGCCTATCGTCCAGCTCTACCGCTACCGAGCAGGTTGGGGAGGGAAGTCCTAAGTGATGTCGGGCCCATGCATTGCCAGGAAACAGGCTCTGCGCTAATCTAGCACTGTGCTATGGGAAGAACCTGGCCACAGCGTGATCTTCTTGTTCAGAGTACCAAGGCACCGGTGGGGCCATGCGCAGATGCCGCACTTAGCTGTCATGACATCACCAGGTGCTCTACACCGGCATGTTCAGGCACCCAGGGGAGTACTGTTGGGCTCCTTCTACACAGCCAACTGAGGAATTCGTCCTGAGACGCTCCGTCACTGCGGGCTGTACAAGCAGTACGCGAAGCACCCAACAGGGGTCAACCCGGTCGCAGGATCCCCTCCCCTATACGGATCCGATCACGCATTCCGCTGCTATTGTTCACAGCTCAATATATCTCGGGCCACTGGAGCTAACTGCCTATAATCGATGTACTTTCAAGACGACATGCAGAAGGTTCAATAGCCCACCTGGTTTGATATTATTAGGCGGATACACCCTTCTGCCGTCCAAAATGGGCCTAGTAACCATTCATGTAGCTGATCCACGCCACGGCTCTCGTGACTTTGTCTGCGATGCTCAGCTTCTGCTGAAACATATGGGATACTTCAGACCTCTGGCAGAAGGCTGGACTCCCGGGCAAGACATCGAGCTCTCAGTGCAGTGTGACGTTGAGGTCTTCCACTGGCTCATGTCGTACGTAAAGGCGTCTCACACGGGAGCTTTCCCCCTGCTCAAACTCGAGAATTGCCTGCAGTTGCTCATAGCATCAGCATTCCTTCAGGTGTGCTTGCTCGAAACTCCCCCTCCCAGCACACCTCAACAGTCCATTCCAAGGAATGCAATCCAAAATTGACTATGGGATCAGGTCCACGCACCTGATGGGTATGCATCTGCAGCTGCTAGCAAGTGCCACGCAGCACCCCAACTTTCTTCATGTATCCTGTGCAGATGGCTCGGCTAGTGGAAGCCTGCATCGCCTTCACAGCAGAGCAGCTGGTGCCCCTAGCTGAAGTAGCAGCAGCAGAGATGCTGTGCTTGGAGGCCACTTTGCTGCATCGCATAGCTGAGGTGGGCAGCAGTAAATTGTTTACGTGCACAATAGCTTCATGGACACAGCAAGACAGTCCTGGCACAGGCATGGCAGGCCATGGTACCCACTGCACCTTTCAGGATTTCAAAGAAAGCAGCTTTCAGGATGCCTGCTCTGATTTGGGAGTACAGCATATGTCAAGCATGACCTTGCTGCATCTCGAGCTGTCGGACATGCAACACTTTTCCTCTGACATATCCAAATGGTAACAGCAACGCAGCATCTGCAAACTGCAGTAAATCAAGGCATCTTGCATGTCTCTACGCAGATTGCAGCAGGGCGTCGTTTGTGACTTTATCAAACACAAAAGGGTGTACAGCAAACAACGTCTGGACCATAGAAAGGCTTGATGCCAAGCTGATAGTCCGGCCACTTTGCTGCAGGAGGTCCAAGAAGACGTGCTTGAGCGTTTAGCTGGCGATGCAAACAAAGGACAGAAGCAGCACAGGTACAGCACTTGTCTAGAGCTCACAACCTTGCACAGTCTAGGATTTCGAGCTACCATTGCCAGGCCTGGGGAGTATGCAAAGCAGTAGCCCAAGCAGGCATTGCAGATGTTGGCATGCTCTCTTTTGCCACCAAAATGTCTTAAACACATGTCTGCATAGCGTACATCCATATGTGTTGTTCAGTCACTAGTGCACAATTCAGATCACAATACTGACTGCGGCACTACAGCAGGCATACGCTTATCTCTGTGCAATTGCTCTTTCAGGAAGGTGCAGCTGCTGCAGAAGCTGTACAAGCACAAGTTGGAGGCCCTGCTCAAGGGACACGCCACTACGCTTATGAAGTGCAGCACCTGTGGTCAGCTCTTCTCTGTGGCCAGTCACCAGCTGCTGCAGTGCCCAGTGCTGGCAGGAGCAGCAACAGAAAGGTAGGCTGCCTGCAGCATAACATGACAAGAAGGAGCCACTAAGGCTGGTGTTGCACTGCTGATCAAAATCAGGGATGAGTGCAGTCATATTTTCTGTTGTGACATAGTCTGTCGTGAAAATCAATGCCAGATATGCCATGTACTGAAGCTCAGTATGCTTCAGTTGAAATGAGAGATGTTAGGAGCTCCTGTCATTGCATGTGTCTAGCTGTTCAATCCCCAGGAGAATTGCGGCTGCTGTGGAGCCTTGCTAGGTCTTTTCCAGGGTTCTGGTCTCTCACTGCAATCACTTGATGCGGCATGTTTTACATGCTTGCTCCTACTTGCTCATGTTAGATGATCTTTGTCCTCAACCAACATCACGGGTGATCACATGTGTGGCCTTCCTGCTTCCTGCCAAATGCGATAGATCCTCCCGCCGTCCCCTGCACCATCCAGACCCCACCTGGCAGCTCCAGCACCACCTGCAGCAGCAGCGCCAACAGCACTCTGCCACCTGGCGAGATCTGTATTGGCAGGTGTGGGGTCATGTGCATGTGCTGTACTGCCACCAGTGTCACCAGCACTTCCCAGCTCGCGAGTACCTGTACTGCAGTTACCATCCCCAACCTGCAGTGTTCCACTCTGCAGCACATCCTGGAGAGTACCCCTGCTGTGGAAGGCCAGCTTGGAGGCCAGGGTGCCCTTTGGTGAATAGCCAGGGCTGCAAGGCAAAGCAGCATCAGCCAGCTGGAGCAAGCATGCAGCAGCAGCAGCAGGATCCGCCGGGCAGTGAGGACGACTGTCGCCCTAGCAGCAGCCCCTTGAACGGGGATGGCAGCAGTGATAGCAGTAGCTGTACCCGCAAGTGCAGGGAGCAGTGCATACCGGGGGATGCTGGGTATATCCAGCAAGTGCTGTGGCTGCTAAATGGGTTGGCAGAGCTCAACACTATTGCATACCAGCCGCCGCCCTTGCTAGGAGATGCAGGTGATCTAGCAGGCAACAGCACATCGTCAACAGCAGCAGTGGAGGGTAGAGCAGGAGCATCAGCAGCTGCAGGTTATCACACTGACGGCAGCAGCACTAAGGTTGGCAGGAAGAGCAATGGCGGGGATGCAGGTGGTGGGGTTGTGAGCAGACACATTGGGGCAGGAAGAGCAGCAGCAGGGGGAAAGTACTACAGCCGCAATGCTGGTGGTGGGAGTGCTGGTGCTGGCGGTGCTGAGAGCGATCCCATGAGTTTGCCTGCCCTAGCATCTGCAACGAAGAAGGAAAAGCAGCATGGGCAAGGCTGTGCCACACAGGAAGGTATGGGGCACTAGAAACTGCTACATGAGTAGGATGGCAATCAAGGCGCTCCAATGCATTATGGACAGTCTTTGCATTGGGGACAGGCTAAATCTGGTTAACCAGGCTTGTTGCTAGTGCCCTGATGCACCTCACATTTACTGCCCCTGGCTGGCTAGTCATGTCTCTGCAGCACACAAGGCCAGGACCTGCTTGAATCCCCTTCCTCCCACATACGCTGGCTGGCATGTTCAGCAGGTCCATACTATGGAGAAGGCAGGCAATTCTTTGGGTGTGAAACACCAACCCATGGTGCTGGGTGGCTTGCCTTGCTTTCATTTGTTTTGCTTCTGTTCCATTCCTTCCTGCTCTTGTACAGCCAACAGCCACGTGTGATGCACTTTGGATTAGGTGGGACCACAATCCTATATGTGAACTGAGAGCTTGCTAGTTAAACCTGAGCCAACAAAGGAGATGAATAAGACGAGTTTGTTAAACTCAGTGCCAATCTAGCATTAGTATGCTTTGTACATCATGCTGGATGGTTCAATCGAGTTACTTGTCAAGACTTCAATGTCATCGGCTGTTGGTATGCAGACTATCGCTGTGTCCATCTGGATGATTTCTTGAGTGCTTTGCATGCGGGCGGGTCCCAGCGGCATAACGCTCGCCTGGGGACAGCGGCAGTAGCGGCAGCAGCAGCAAGTCCCAGCCGTATACGCGCTGACTTGGGCCTCCCCCTTGGAAACACTTTCAGCACTGGTGGGACCTGGTGAGCAAAGGGAAGGTTTTGATCAGGGGTCCTCTAAAGGGACAGTGTTGGCATCTTACCGAGGAGCTGTGGTAAAGAGGCCCTGCTAGATGGAAAAGGCACTCCTGAATGTTCCTTATGATGTAAAGCATGATCATGTGATTACATACCCCTCTCTGAAGCAACACATACTTGGCTGTGCTCTTGGCTTGAGGTTGCGAATTAGACATTCAGCTACTCTATCTGGACTGAACAGGTAGCTGCATACCACGTCCTCGGGGAACCAGTGTCACACTTGGTAGAGCATGGAAGAATTACCCTAGAGGATTTTCAAGGCAGTGGCGGCAGTGGTACTGGTAAGATCGTACTGTTGCATTTGCCATTTGCTTTGCAGGCGAGGTGTTAAAACCCCAGAGAGGGCAAATAGCCCCGCACAGGGTTCACTGTATGGGAAGCAGCGGCAGCAACAGGAGCAGCAGCCAAGGCAGCCTCTGATGCAGGAGCAGCATCAGAACAGCAGTGAGGAGCAGCGAATGCGCGTGAACCGCACTCTGCTGCTGGAGCTGACACGGGAAGATGATGTGAGTGTCCGTCCGCCCGCTAGCAGTCCCAATGCCATTGTTAGGCTCATTGCTTTCAGCAGGAGGGAGACAAAGAGGACCAAGTCTCCCATCCTGCTGGCTGCATTCCGCATGTATGCTAAACTGAGAATGCAGTCAGCAGTCGTATCAATGTGCATGCCTACCTGTGACCCGACCACTGAAAGTTCATCATACGTGGGGCAGCCTTGCGTGCGGCTATCCTAACCTTGCGGACCCTGCACAACCTCAGAGCTGGTGACCCCTCAGAATTGCCATGTCCACCTAATGCTTGCAGTATCCCAGAAACTCCATTCTACTTAACGATTTATTCATTTACTGTTTGTTCGTGAATGTTCATTCTTATAGGTGTACCGCATGGGGTTACTAATGCAAAAGCTGGACAAGTTGCGGCTGCAACCTCCACCAGATGCTGCTCCTGGCAGTCATAGCCACCGCCGTGCGAGCAACAGCAGGCCCACGACAAACCACAGCATCAGCAGCACGACTGGCAGGAAAGCAGGAGCAGCACAGCAAGCAGCACCTGCAGCAGGCAAAGGGAAGCCCAACAAGAAGATAGGTCTCCAGCAGTAAATGGGCTTCTGGTGACGTGTCTGGTGAGGAGATGCCGCTTGAAGTTAACTAGGATGGGTGCATGGCATGTTTAGGTCTCCTGGTTGGTGGTCTGGACGCCCTTTGCCTTTGCCGTGATCCTTCTGATTGTGTGTCTGGTCGTTTCCACCTAGCAATCTTCTTGCAGTTGTCCGCCGCCTCAATGCTCAGCTTCTAACGGCAGAGCAGACAATACCAGATGAGCTGGCAGCTGGTTTCTACTCGTTCTGTGATGTTTGTAGGTGCCATGCCTACCCTGCTGGTGCTAAATTCTTCCGTGCCTCAAAGGCAAGTTTGGCTGGTTTGCTCAGAGCGGGTGTCGATTGGTTAGTTTGCAATGTGAGATTCACACACACAGAGCAGCTGCTGTTTGGGTGCTCGGGTTAGTCGATTGATTGCACCGTTGCTTCCATACCTCTTTTTGACTGGAGTATCATGCTATCTATACGAGATGAGACAGAACACATTCCCTACATTCCACTTGCATTTCCAGTCTCACTATCTTCACTTATCCTTCCTGTTAGATATATCACTGAACATTTAGAAGCGGACTGCTTTGAATGGGCTTTCTGACTTGCATATTAAACCTGCTGCTGTGCGTCAATGGGGCATTGTAGGCAAACTTGTACGGCACACATACACAGCTCAAACACACTTCAAGCATGAGCCCCACACCACATGCATTATTTGAGAACTCAATTGAGTTATGCAACAATTGCACTGATCTACCATCGGGCAGCTTGACATGCCAATGCATCAACTATGCTGCATGCATGCTGCCCTCCTTACCAACTTGTGAAACTGTGGGAAATCTGCATATCAGTGGTCTGCCAACATAAGACCACACCGGCAAAATGTTTCTTACATACATTAGAAACATGAAGAAGCAGCTGTGCCACATGGATGCTCAATGGTATGGCACACCAGCCCCAATAACAGTTACCAGCCGAGCAGTTGCAATACGCTGCATGAGGGCCCTTTGCAATGGATGGCCTAAGCTGTATTACCTGCTGCATCCTCCTCTTCCTCGTGATTGACTGTCGCACACAACATTGGTCCAACCTTCCGAAGCCCACAACCATGGCATGCCAAGGATAAAGCAACGAACGCAAACCAACAACCTGCTTTGAAGCCAGCAAAAACGTGACTTCCATTAGAGTAGTGTGCTTGCGTATGTTCAGCCCACACTCGAACGCAGTCTACCATGTAGCACGCTGCTTATAGAAAACCCTGGGATTGACCACCGGCAGCACCCCCAGCTGTGTCCATGCAGTGTTTTAGGCCATTCATTGTACCGTGAACACACTGTGGCATCAGATACTGTATGGACCCAGCTGGTGTGCCCCACCATGATGATGCATTCCTGCCAAAGCGAGCAAACACAACAATAAAGCAGGTTCCACACAGCCCCACCATTGGACAAAAACAGACTGACTGATGCTTCCTTGATTGTGTACAGATGCAATAAAACGAGAAGTAAAAGAGTACAAACATGTTCCTGTGCATATAAGTGGGGTCTACCACATCACAGCATTCCCATGTGTCCAAGAACACCAGACATGTGGAGACCAAGGCATTGGCTGTAAAGTAATACCTGCAGTATTTATTTTGAACACATAACGCAAAAAGCGTTGCTGCTTCAGCAATGGAAATTGAACACTGTATAGACAACACGATGGCGAGCGAGCCCATGTGCAAACCTTTCCTACACACCTTTGTAACAAATGCAGTATCACAAACGCTCCAGCTTGTACATATTACTTTCAGCCCTCCTGTACTGCTTTAATTCTCTTTGCGGCCAGCAACATATTACACCCCACAAAGTTGCATCTCTACAAACCACATCAAAGCCTTCGCTCTATGCCCCCGGTCTTCCCGATCACGGTGTCCTTTTAGAACATTCTATGCAACTGTATCCTCTACAAACCCATGGAAGTGCAACTGTATCCTCTACAAACCCGTGCAGCTACATGTGAAATCACACAAAAATGGTTGATATGATAAGTAACCCCTACAGAGGACTGCGTCATCCCATGTGACTTAAACAAGCAGACCTTGCAATCATCCAATCAGGGCATTACTGCACAACAGGTCCAAGAACACAAAGCAGCCCGATCTCTCAACAGGGGGTGCAGTGCTTAGCAGAGGCTATCACTGCATCATATACCCCACCAGACCTGCATAAACACAACTGATTTTTCAAGATACATGCTGTACTGGCAGTGCATGTTGCAGCAACTGTGCAACAACACACATGCACATGCCTTTGTCCAACATGATAGCATATCACTGAGCTGATGGCTCAATCTTGCATGCTGTGTGCAAAGCAAGATGTGATGGACCTACTCTATATGTTGTCAAAGTCACCTAATGAGTACCTGCAAGTCACCTACCTAAGCCTATACACCCTTGCACCACCCGTAATAAGTGAGGTTGCAGATAATAGAGAGAGATCCTTCTCTCCAAAGTCGGCTTTTCATCAGCCTTCTCAAATATCTGTCCCAGCCATGTACCCCTTCTAACTGCCTAAGGAGTCTCTTGTGTGGCAAGCCCAAAGTGAAACACGCACAATACCACCGGAAGCACATCCACAGAGATTCACAGTACCCTCCACTTGAGCCCTCGCGTAAACCAGTGGTTCAAAACCCACAAGGGAGAGCTGGAACAGTAGGGTAAAGTTCTGCTTGCTTTTACACGGCAAGATCATGTATGGTACATGCAGCAGACACCACCTTGCAAAAGTGCTATCATAGCAAAGTCTGTGGTGGAGAGTCATATATGGCTGTACTCAGTCAAACACTGCTGTAACTACAGTGCCAACAACCAGCAACTTGTGTGGTGCAGGGCGGTATCTCCATAGCACACAAACAGAATACCAGGAAATGCCGACAACAATGCAATTTCAATAATGTGGTATCATGTCACAATGTCTAAGATGGACACCAACTTTTGGGCCCATGCCCCTATTGGAGAGTACTTGTCGGCTCTGGTGCAGTAGTCTCAAGCAATACTCTCCAATAGATAAAGTTAACACACTGCTGACTTGCACCTGCAGCGGCTGATGCGAACAACGTTCCAACTCAGGTGCAGCTAGCAGCTACGTGTCATCCAGGCACATGCAGCCACAGCGATGTTTTTGGGTAAGGCCCCTTGTGCATCAATGCATCTCGAACATCACACCCATACAACACCCTAGCCATGTACCTGCCTCGTACATACATGCGTTATCCTCTGGCACAAACTTTTTCAGGATGCATGCAAGCTGCTGCAACTGAAGCCCAATGTGCAAGCAGACAATTGACGACAGGCCAACGACTCAACTCATACAACCACAGCCAGAGCTCGCCTCTTATGGTCAGCCCAAAGATGTAGAGGGTGGGAGCTCAATAAGTACATTCCATTACTATTTCCCCTGATACCTGCCAAAGCTTGCAGGACCTGCAGAAGTGGTACCTGACTGCAGCTGTTGCCCAGCTGTGCATGATGTGGCACTAACAGCTCAAACAGTTACACACACATGCCCTTTCCAACCAGCATGCTCAAGAGGCTTCATGCCCCATGAACTGGCAAGCTCATTAGCCCCCAGATTCTGATGCCAAATTTCTGCCATCTACAATGGGAGCTTACACATGAGATGCTACACAACTAGCCCAGCGTGCCCACGAGGCCTAGCAGGACCCCACTGCCACATTGCTCCGCAACAGCCTTATGCAGAATGTATGTGCTCCCATGAGGCCACCTCTCATGCCCTCGTCCATCTTCACTACCCCTTCTGCTGCCATACATCCTCCTGCTGCTGCTCCCTCCGGAGACTCCATTGCTGGGTCTTGGCCGTCGGCTAGTACTGCTTTTCCCAAATCCCCTGCAGACACCTCTAGTAGCAGCTGGTCCCCTGGCTGTGCATGGCTGCTTTGGAGGTATCCCCCAAGGCCTGTTAGGTACGCAAACCTCCTGTTGCTGCTACACGTGATGCTACAGGTGTATGAAACCGCCACCTTGGGAGGATCTGCCACCGCACCCCCGACTCCCTTTGGTGCTGCTGCTGCTGCTGTAGGGACAATCGGGTCAATAGCATCCATCACCTCAGCAGGGACTACGGTAAAGCTTTTGCTGATAGTGGTGCAGCCGCCCTCGCTGGTAGTATTGGAGGATGCTTCTGACATGATCCAGGCGTTCTGCATGGTAGCCTGACTGGGTAACATAATGCCCAACGGATCTGCAGCACAGACAATGTCCATCTCCGTAAGCGTCTTGTGTAGGACCATGGAGCCGTGCAGGGAGCTGCTGCTGCTGCTCTTCTGACTGCACACCACATTGCTACTCTTTGTTGATAAGCAGGGGCTGAGCAATGTGCCTGTTTTTGCCACATAAGCCTCACTGGTTGCATCCAGCTTTAAGGGCTCAGGGGTGGCATGCCCGCCTGCTGCAAAGCAAGCAGCTGCCGCAAAGGCGCCATTAGGAGCGTAACTGCCGCCATCACCAGCAGCAGCAGCAGCACCGACAGCTGCAGGTGTGTAACTAGGCACTGCTGGGTGAAAGCCAAGACAACCGCGACCAGCAGCACCAGAAGACATAGTAGCAGCAGCAGCAGCAGCTTCCACGTGTTCTTTATACTCGGCACCTATGGATGCTTGAGGGGTCACTAAAGGGCCAGCAACCGAAGCAGAGCTGGAGGTGGCTGATGTGGGTGCTGCTGCTGCTATAGCTGTTGGGGCTCCAGGGGCAAATGCCCCAGCAGTCAATGCTCGACCTCGAGGATCAGCAGGACCTGCTGTCGCATGTACTGTCATCAAACCCCCACCCTCCCCATCCATCTTTCTCTGCTGCTTCTGAGCCATTTCTACCTTATAGGCCTCCCCCTCCTGATCCCGCTGCAACTCTGACAGCATTTGTGCCACAGCATCAAGGAGAGCCTCTTGCCTGGCTGCCTTCAGTGCAGCTAAGTCCTCCTCCTGCGCTTCTCCCCCATTCCCCTCCATTCCACTGCCGTTTACACCAGCAGCAGTATGGCTGACATAGCTCCCTGCCCCCCCTACCCCACTGCTACCTTCCCCGGCCCAGTAGCCCACCTCATCATTGCTACATCCTCCCAGCAATTCTTCGCAGTCGCCCATGCCCTTCGGCTTAGCTTCCACCCACTTGCAATGCTCCCGGCCCGCCGCTCCTGTTGCTGCCATATGCGTTGCTTTCCTGCCTTTCCTCGACCTCCTAAGACACTTGTTAGCGCTAGGCTTTCGGCTGTAGCTGCTCCTATGCTGCCTAGGCACATGCAGGCCTATGCAGGGATGGTAAAATTCCGAGGGAGCTGTACCGTCCACTGCATAGTGTCCTAGTGTTGTCTGCTGCTTGCTGCTGGACTGTGAGTGGCGCGTGAGAGGGCCAGAAGTGGAGGGCTGACAAAGCTGCTCTGACAGGTTGGCAACAGCGGCAGCAGTTGCCAGAAGCCCTGCGGGCTTGCAAGCAACCTGCGTGCTCTCTGATGGACCCGAGCTGCTGTTGTGCACGTCAAACCCATAGGCTTGCCAAGGCTGCTGCTGCTCCAGACTGCATGCACTGCCATACCCAGCCCCAGCATCCCTCCCTGCACCAGCAGAAGTAGTTGCTGCAGCCTTAGGGGCATGCACATCCACAAGGAGTGTCCGTGTGTCATGCTGCTTCCGACCACCATGCTGATCCGGTTCCCCCCTCCAGTCCCTCCCATCATCCCGGCGGCCTCCATAGCTGTCTTTTTCAACAAGCCCCGTGGTGCTGCAATCCACCCCTGGGTCCCTTCCCCTGGATGTACGCACACCTCCAGGCCGAACTTGCTGGTTCTGGCAGTGGCTACTTGCCAACACATGTGGAAGCATTCCCACCCCAGCAGCAGCAGTAGGTTCATGCTCCTGTAGGTCTCGGCCAAATCTAAAGCTCTGCAATCCGCGCCTAACCTCCTCGAACCCCATCCAGCCAGCAGATGAAATTCCCCGCAAAGCCCCCTCCCCAGAGTCACTCCCAAAACCACTAGCACTGCTGTTGCCTCCTCTCCCACTTGCTGCTCCCTGCTCCAATACCAAGCTCCCTTCCCTGGAACAAGGCTCGCCTAGAACCGCCCCTGTGTCAGTCCCCGAGCTGTCTTCGCTGTTTGAGCTGTTTGACATGTAGCTCCCACCCAGCCCCAAGGCGCCCTTGTCCACCCTGCTCTTGATACTCTGGCTGCTATCCCCCTGCACAAGGCCCCACAACCGCGCGCCCCGGCCCCCACCCTTACCCTCCTTGTTAACCATTTCATCTAAAGTCCTACTACCAGCGGCAGGCGGGGCGCTTAAGCAGTCCTGCCCAAGCATGCCCCCCTCAGGAGGCATGCATCCAGCTGCTCCCCCCACCACACCCACACCTACAGCACCACTGCCACTGCTGCCGCAGGGACCCAGCTCAGGGCGCCAAGGCTGCAGGATCCCTCCCACAGCCACAGCTGCTGCAGCAGCATCACCAGCACTGCTAGCAGCATGGCTGTGGACGTGACCTGGGCGAGTGCATAACACACCCTTCCCAGCATCTGGAGCTCTATTGAGATCACCAGCTAGACAAGGTTGCCAGCTGTCCTGTCTGCTGCTGAACTGCTCCTGCACCCCACCCCTGCTACTGCGGTGCTGCTGTTGTTGCTGCTGCAGCAGCATCAACTGCTGCTGAGCAGCCACAACTTCTGCTGCTCTGAAGCCACCCTGGCAGGCCTGCCACTGCTGGTCTGAACGGGGGTAGTAGCTGGGCCTGGTGACCAGCTCCTGCTGCAGTGGCAACTGCTGACGGGCATAGCTAGTGGGATAGTGCTGAGCCTCACTGTGGCGCAGGGGCTGTGCTTGCAAGCTTTGAACATCTGCCGACCCCCTGAACGTATGCATCATGTTGGAGGCCTGTGGTAGCATCCCAGGTAAATGCTGACTTTGATGCTGCACCTAAGAAACAGAACATGGAGGCACAGGAGCACATGAGCTGTAAGGTGCAAGTATAAGTGTGAGTGTAGAGGCGAGGCTATGAGTGAGTTGTGGTGAGTGTCATAAATTTGTCAAGGTCTTAGGTTGCAAGGCAAACAAACACGAGCAGAATCCCCTAGCAATGAAGCAGTGATAGCAACATCCATCTGCTGATTCACAAGAATCCCTAGTATGTACTTGTTAAAGAAATCCAGTGTGCGAAACATGACGGAAGGGTTACGACAAGAAATCAAGACTGTTTACGAGCAGAGCAAACACCACACTGGATTGCCCCATGTACACTGCAACTCCAGCCTCCACTGTCTTTTGCAGTGGAACCCAGCACATCCAGTCACAGCCACCCAATTAAGCGCATCACACAAAAGCTACACAAGCATCACACAGACCTTACACAATGCTGCAAGAGTTTCAGGCATTCTTCTACATATAGTATCAGTCTGCAGCCATGAACTCTTTGCATGTCCCACCTGACCGTCCTCATGCTGCCCTTGTTCCCTGCCACCGCTGCTCCTCTGCTCCCAACTGGCACAGCTTCCATGCTGCAATTCTCTCCTCGCCACCTTTAGCGGGCGCAACAGCTCCTCCTCCTGCACCAGGTGACCTCCTGCAAGAGCGCCCCGCCTCTGCTGACACGCATCCGGAACCACCCCTGCTGCTGCTTGTCCAGTCACCTGATACATGCTCACCGCATGGTGCAAGTCGGGGCACCCATGCTCCACAAGACTTTTTTCATGGTGACTGCGGTGCTCTGCAGGCTGTAACCAAGGTTTTGCCTTGGGCTTGCGCTGAGTCTTGTCCTGGTCCTGTGCCCGTGAGTGACTTATGTCAGAAAAGGTGTTCAGAGTCTGCTGTTGGTGGTGGGTGTGGTCTTGCTGGGTGTGACCCACATCTCTGCTTGCATGTCTGTGGACTGACAATGCTGCTGCTGCTGACGATGTTGCAGAGTTGAGCTTCCTGTTACTGCTGCCAGGAAGCAGCTTGCTCTGTAACATTCGCTGGAGCTGTGGAGAGAGGGTCTCAGCAATGCCAAGACGCTGCAAAACAGCACGCGTTCAATTGAGTTACCATTCCTAACATGCTGCCAGGGACAGCAGCTATTCTTGAACAGCAGGGCATTCGCATGGACTCTAGAAGACAAGCATAACGGGTCAGCCCATTGGGTGAAGCAGAGCGTCCAGTTACCGCAGCCAAAAGCTAGGGCACCAGGAGCATACTGCCACGGTTGGGCCCTCCTGGTCATTGCTGGCGTGCTCATATTTTTTGCAACTACCACTGTTGAAAAGCAGAACAGCTTACCAGTCGGAGCTTGCTGTCCTGATAGAAGAACAGGTAGTGACCAGGTAGCAGCTTGTAGTGCGTACAGAAGTTACCTGGAGCACAGGGCCAGCACATGACAGCACATGACTCAGATTGGTCCAGCCTCGCAGGTAGGCCTCACACGGACCATGCATGTAATGTGCCCTGCTGACAGCCTTCACATGAAGTTGCGAGCATTAGGAACATGGAGTGCACGTTTACATGTCCCAGTGCATCTAATTTGTTGGATATGCCAGAGCCAACGATGCAGCACAGTTTCAGCTGGAAGCGGCCGGTGCAAGCCAGGCATGCTAACAAGGAGGCACTGCAATCTAAATGTGCAGTTGCTTCCAAAACCCACATCTGATGCTTGCCGAGTACCCTACAGCACCGGAAGTAGTTGTAGTCTGGAGACATCCCATTAGACCAAGAAGCACGACCTTCAAGCTTACCTACACGAGACAGTGCATACTGGCAACCATAGCACGTGCACAGGAACTCCCAGTGTGTCTCGTTATGGTCGATAACAGACTGCAGGTGGGACATTGAATGTTAGAATTCCCAAAGGAATCAACACACTGTGAGGCAGAGGTGCAAGCTTGCACTGGCTGTGGTGGTGATCTGTGGACTCACCAAGGGTGTACTCTGCTTGTGCCTGAGCTCTCCAACAAATCTTTTGGCCTCAGCCTTTGGGAGCTTGATCTGTTTTGAGCATGCAGCATCGCTAGGCGACAATTGCTTGACGTAATACACGAGCTGGCAGTCCTGCTCCGGGCACATATTCATCCTCCCCTGCTCTGTCTAGGTTGCGCCTGTGGACATTGTAGCAGTAATCAGGGTAGGCTCCTAGCATGAGATCGTGGATCTTGCATGAAACAGGACAGCTTAGAGCGACCAGCTTCTAAGATTGGCTGGTCGAGATGAAGAGGTATAACCAGGTTCTGCCTGAATTCTTATCGGTACTTAGCCTGAATCTGGCAGGCAGAGGTACAATCTAGCGTTTCCAGCTTATGCACGTTGGCTGCCACGTCATGGAGACTTGCCCTCTGTTGTCACTGCACAGCCTAAACTGAAACAACAAGCCGGGACTTCACCCACCTGTACGCCCGGGAGTGGCGCGAGCGCACTCTAAAGTTCTTCAAGAGCAAAGTAGCAAAGTACCGAATGTTTGATCACTACTGCGTTCTGAGCCCTAAATGGCGACCCTGCTCCCAGATGTCGCGCAGCAATGACCCGGGCTGTCCCTCCTGCCTATGAAACCAGATGGCCCGTAGTAAGCCAGAAAGAACATAAATGAGATTGCGACCCTTTCAAGTGTACTGACCGCTACTTTTAGTGCAAAGCTAAGCGTAACAGTCCGGTCCTCGACTAAGATTGGGCGATGGCAGCAACCAACTTTCAGAAGCTAGGTTCCACGCTTCCGCTGCTTCGCAGCACATTTGGGAATGAAAAAAGGGTGCGCACCGATTAACACTACGAGACAGTGGCAGCCAAGCCAAAAATATTGCCAAAGACTACCGTCAACTGCCCGTAAAAGGGTGCGCGCCACCGCCAGGGCCTACTGGGAATTTTAAATTCGCACAGCATGAACTCACAAGCAACAGGAGACCATTTCTGGCAGAGTGACCCTCAAAAATGCAGCGATCCTAGGCGCGACTATGGACCAAAGCACCCTGTCGCTCCATATTACAGCGAGGTTGCCAGGGCCCATGTGGAAGACATGCAAGGCAACCCGCTTAACGTCGTTCCAGCAGATGCGTGGACACTTGCGGTTTTGCCTTGTTAGCCATCATGTACCTTCACGTGCCCGTCGATACGCTGACGAGCAAAACTCTCCTCCTCGCACCCATGTATATACACTGTGACAAGCAAGACGACACTGATCCGCCCCTTGCCATCTGCATGTGCGTCATAACAACATCCACATACCACAACCAAAGCTGCCATTCAAGCAGGAACCCCCGTTAGTCCAGCTGAAAACGCCCCCATGAAGCAGCCACTGGAAGTGCAAGCTCCTCCTTCCCTTATGCTCTCTCCCTGCTGCGCTACCAGCCACACGCGGCATCCTCAGGGTAACTCAGCATTAATGATCAGACCATTCTATGTACAATGTGCTGTGGTCAGCCAGCACCTACAGTCAACACCTCATGGCGAGCATGACACCGAATTCTACCTCAACTGCCAGTGCTGCATGCCTATACTCTGCCAGGTATGCTGCCATCACTCACTTCCTCGTTCCCCGTGCTGTCCAGAAGTTTAGTTCTCGAGTTGCTCCGGGCGATCGTGCGCCGCTTGCTACGGCTGGACACAGGCACTACAGCAGCACAACAGGAGGAGGGAGGTGTGTCAGATACATACATGCATGATACAGGACCAAGCAAAAACAGTCTGCCAAACATGCACACCCATACTCAATAAAGTGCCTTATGCCCATAAAGCTTTCCTGTGTATGCCAGAGAGTGATGCAGGAACAGAGACAAATGCTATGAATGCAATCTGTGCAATGGGGCCATTGCTAAGGCCACACTGCAACCAGTTGCAATTCCAAGATGCAAATGGACATTTTTTGCAAATGAACACAATAGTGAATCCCATTGCTGTTGCAAACAAAGCCGACGTGGCTAGCAAAAACCACCCAGCTCACCTGGGGCTACTTCTGAAGGTGGAATGACGGTTGGCGTGTCCAGTGGGGGGACCCAAGCAGAAGGGATTAAGCAGTGCAGCATGACAGCCATACCAGCCAGCCGGTTTATCTGCAATGGGAAGCACATATTTCAAAAAGGCAGCCATGGCAATAACCAGCAACAGGCCACATGCCACCCTGTGAGGCGGTCCAACAGCACTATATGGCACTAGCTTGCGAAATTTGGGCAGTGCAGACATCACATGTCCTTCTTTGGCAGGAGCCCATCAAGGACTTGATCCACCAGATGCAATTGCTAGGTCAGCGAGTAAGCCACCCTACCCATTATGAGCTGCTGTTAGATCTATGCAACATGTACAACTGCGCGTCCATGCACACTCTAGCTGCTGGGAAGGCACGTACCCATGCAGGAGCTGGCCGACCAAGTAGCTGCAGACAGAGGTCACTGGCAAAATGGTTGCAGTTCTTCTGTAGTAAGTGGTACGCATTCCCTTTGTAGTGCGACCCCATCTGCTGCACCAGCTGCTGCACCTGTGCTGGCGTCAGATCGGTTTCTCCCATGTGCACACTTTCCCGAAAGTAGACTGCAGAAAAATGAATGGTGTCAATGAGATGCACATAGATTGCCACAGCTGCTGACAGAGGGACACAATACCTGCTCCAGGTGCTTCTCTTGGGTTGGTGGCAAAGATACCACTAACATCATAGTCATGGCCACCTGGAACGACATGCTTCAGGTCAGCGATGAATCAATTGACCTGCTGGCATCTTAGCGTGGCCCTGCAGACTCTTGATGGCAAGCTATGGTCCTAGCTCGCAGCCCTGTGCTGTGGAGTAGTGTGTAAGTGGGTTCCAGTTAGTCTTTCGTTTCATGGACAGGGATTACCCTCATGATGATCCCAGAAAACCGCACTAAGGTTCCCAGCAGCACTGATGTTTCACATGCTTAGCTGCATGCTATGTCTGCTGGTGATGTCAGCATACCGTAAGCGTACTCAATGCCATAGACCTCCACCCCTGTATGGAAGACGCCCACGCCACACCAGTATGTCCAGTCGTTTTGCGTTGTTAAATCATATACATTCAAGGTGACAGGAGCCATTTGGCTCACTGCCACCCTCCCTATAGTCAGTACTGTCGAAGCGGGTCTTGGCAGATGAAGGTGAAATGAGCAACTTGAGATGCAATGCAACACACGCGGCAAGGCCAAGTACGGGCCTTGAGTCCCTGCTAAGCAAAATTAAGCTTGGTACCTAAGCTGTAAAGCCTTCACCCAGCTTTCTTACATGTGCTGCATGCCGGGGGCAAGACATGGATACGGTCTTTGCAGTGTTGCGTAGAGGCCCTCAACTGCTGACACTTGGCACCAATCCCTCGTGCCTGGAAAGATCAGATGGGACTTGCCGGGAACTATTAATACCCAGTACCTGCTTAGAAACCCCAAACCCCGCCACCGTTTGACTTGAATCGGCTGAGTAGGCGAGGTGCACGCAGAGGTGCACTTGTGCTATCACCAACGCAATTGGGAGCCCGCAGTGTCGAGAGATCGAGCTTCTATTCGGTTACGAACGGTCTGCCCAGAGCATGTAGGTTGGTAGTGGCACGGTGACGATACTGCCATAAGTGCCTAATGGCAGCAGCTGGTCTCGTCAATGTTTCTCCTACAGTTGTGGAATTCAAAGATGTCAGAAAGGGCCGAATCTATAACACCAATGTTACTGTCAAGGTACCGTGCAGCATCTTCCTGCCCAACTAGAGACCCATACTAGAGCGTTATCTGGCATGGGCTTCTCACACAGGGATGGCTTGCTTGTAGAACACTGATCCTCACAGACCCAGGAGCGTACGGGTGAAAAGCCCATCAACCAAATGGTTCAGCTTGACAGGCGCAGAGCACACAGAGCGCTTGGCGCCTGGCATGAAGTTCACTTTCCAGGTGTGCTTTATGTGCTTCAGTAAAGCATGCAGTACTCCTAGATCAGCAGATGTCTAGTTGGGTGAGGCGTCGGGCCTTTCCCTGATCTCACACCGCTGTATGCTTGATGAACATTTTGCATCTCACAGCAGCAGTGGTGAGGCAAGGGGCAGGAAAAAACAGTAACCAATGCAGCTCACAGCAGCAGTGGTGAGCCCCACGGGGCAGAAAAAATTTAATCCAATCCAGTTGAAACACATTGACGGCTTCCCGCAACTGCAGGTTACATTGGATGCGACAAGGCTGGAGGGTGACAGGGACTATCATGGAACAGTGACGATCCATACAGACGCTGGAGACATTGAGCTGCCACTCAGGGCACTTGCTCCCAGATGCATTCTGAGCCTCGACGGAGATTTGAGCTTTGGAGCTGTTGCACAGGGCACAACATGGATGAGAACGTTAACACTACAAAACAGGGGAGCGCAGCCAGCAGATTTCACATTGGACTGGGACAAGTAAGCGGCGTAACACAGCATGAAACACAGAAAATACCTTGAGTTAGAGCCCCTTTCCAGACAGCCTATAGTGGCAATGGGCAGCAGAGTGAACGCCTTTATTGCGTGCTAAATCTGTCATGACCTTCATGCAGTACCATTCTCGGCATGCACATGGTCCTCAGGACTGGCACCCCAAACTGTTCTAAAAATCTTTGCCATCATTTGCCACCTGTGCTTTTTGCTGCAGGTCCATTCCTCTTACTCTGCAACCCTCTGCAGGGACCATTGAAGCAGCATTAGCAGATGGCAGCCCCAGCTGCGCACTCATTTCAGCCATGCTGGATGCCGCAGAAGTTGGAGCTGTCACCGGAGAGCTGGTGCTCAAGCTGGCCGATGGGAAGGAGCTGTATAGGTACAGCATCGGTGCATCAATTGTTCCGCAGTCGTATCAGCTGGTGGACTGTGACAACGCTGCAATCAGCAAGGTATGTTGTGGTCTCTGCACAGACTGCAGTTTGTTCAAGTGGGAGCAGAGAAGCAAGCTCCAGTGTGCTGCCTAAAGCCTCAGCAGCACAATGTTAAACAAGCATTCTGTAAAAGCTGCACAGCAGATGTAGACACTCCCAAACAAAGCTGTTCCACTGCAGGTTGACTTTGGAAGCCTTTTCAATGGCGAAGCGACGACAAAGCAGATTGCCATCATCAACAATGGGCCAACAGAGGCAAAATACGTCCTCAGCTATGGTGCAGAAGCGGACATGCGCATGTTGGATCAAGGGGAGGCAGAAGGTGCAGGAGACCCTTACACTGGTTTTTTGGCTGTGGCAAGGATCAGGGTGAGTTGATAATCAGCTGCCAGCCATGGCTTTCTCCTGCTTGTCACTGAGGTAATGGCTTTCTTTTTGTGCATGGCTTGTATCGATCTCCTGCTGCAGACATGGTTTTGTTTTTGAGTACCTACGAAGTCTCAGATATTCACCATGGCTGGTGCTGGCTGGGTGCTACTGCAGGCTAAAGCTTTAGAGACAAAGGATTCGGTGGTGGATGTGAGCCCCTTGACCGGAGTGATACCACCATATGGGAAGGTTCCCTTGGTGGTAAAATTCCACCCCCAGCAGACGGCCCCTGCAAGAGGGTTCAGTGCCAACCCCCAACCACCAGAGAGGCAGTCGAAGACATATCAGTACGCCGTGCAGGTAGGCTTGCAGATGGATGATTACCTTCCTGCCCGAGCTCAGCAATGGGAACTTTTTCATACAGAGTATAAGCAAGGTTGTCCCATTGCATATTCTGTCCTGCTTGCTTAGAGCGCAATTGTGCCTGGCATGAACAAACCATGCTACCACCTACCTATTTTATTTGCTTCCTGCAGGTCACTGTTGCATGTGCTAACACCAACAGCACTGCTGCTGTAGCCAAACCTCTTCGTTTGGCAGTTACTGGCAAAGCACACGCAGCAGTGCTGGCCCTGGACCCCCGTCTGCTACATTTTGGCAGGGTAGCGTGTCACGAATGGGCGGACCAGCTTGTGCATGTTACAAATGCTAGTCAACAGGCCATATGTCTGGCTGTGGACAAGGGCTCTCCTTACTACCAGGTGACCTTCTGGCCCTGCTAAATTGCCAACAATTTCATTTTGCATTGTCAAAGAGAGGTACCAAATGTGCACGATAATCCCTTGTATGCTTTTAAGTGGTGTGGTGGCTGTCCAGGACATATTAAAAGTTATTGTGTATCGTGCAGGTTGACCCCAAGGAGACCATCATGGAGGCAGGGAGCACAGCGGCAATTTTGGTCAGGTATACACCCAAGGTATGGACATGCTTCTCCATGCAGTCTCCAGACAAAACCTGCAAACTCTGTATGTCTGCGTAGAAGGGTTGTCTAGAGGGACGTCTTACAAAGCACTTGTCAAATAGACAGCCAGCAAGAGCCACATCGGGATTACAGATCTCTCGCTAACAGCATGGCTAGCCTTTCTTCAATGCTAGTGAACATTGCCCTTGCTCACCCTAACACTTACTGTGGCAAAGCCAGGCTCTCACTGAAAATCTTACCACTCTCCTTCTGCTCCTGTTTGTTGCTTCAGGCACTAGGGCGACATGAAGCTGACATGGCCTTTAGAGCTATCCCTGTGAGTGCATATGGTGGCACTGTGCAGCAACAGAAACAAGTCGTGTATGCAGAAGTCGGCCTCCATGTGCAAGGCAGCAGCTTGGTGCTTGGCAAACACCGAAGCCTGCCTGGTGGAGCAGAAGCCGTCCCTGAAACCTTTATGAAGGAGACGTGAGTAAAGGATCTATGCACAAATGATAGTCTAATTCGTTTTGGCTCTGATTGCAGTTTGTTCATCAGAATTCCTTTACAGCTCTGTAAAGGCCTTTGTGCATTTGCAGTCTAGGTTGCTCCATGCGGTTGTTCCTTCCTTTGAGTGCTTGTTACCCATCTCACATGGATCATATGGTTTTGCTCCTCAGGCGCTATGTTGATGAACAAGATGCTTGCCTGGCAGAGGTCCTTGCTGGTAGGGGTTACGCTCGTCCAAAGCTGTGGGAATCTGCTGAGAATGCTTACAGCCTTGAGGGGATTGGCCCAGAGGACAAGTATGGCGTAATCAAGGATGTTCAGGTACGAGAGCCTGGAGTCATATCCTGTAATATACTTCGTTGGCAGTTACAAGTGACACACGTCCTGACCTTTCTAAGCTGCCTGCATAGGATGATCAGCACAATGATCAGGAGACACAAGCCTTGTCTATCATATTGTAAATGGTTGTACCATTTGCATATGTACGCTTTACTCTTTACTTTCTTTTTTTCTGCTGCTTATGATGTTGCCAGGTCGCCCGAGCAGAGCATGCAGAGAAGTATACAGACTTCATCCAGGCTGGACGGAATACAAGGGCCCGAGAATATCAGACCAGATCAGAAGGCCAAGATGGGGATGTAAACATTGGCATGACACCCTATAGGTCAGTTTTCTTTATTAGCAATACAAAAGTACCATCTCATTTCAACATGAGGACACCACGGGGCCTGAGCATGACAATTGATGTGGATGTCTTCTCCTTCGCTCATGCCTGCAGAATGACTCTCAGTTAGTTGATTGCACAGATCATTACCAGTAGCCACTTGTCATGACTTGAGCGCGGTACTGTGATACACTCTGTACATGACCTGCTGTGCCCTACAGAGGCATCAAGGCACCTCGCTACAACCAAGAGGTCCATATCGACCCCTTGTGGACTATCCAGCAAGCTAGGCAGCCAGCCCCCTGTTACAGGAGGCCCCCTTCAGCAGCTGCATTGCAGACTTTGCCATTCCATAAAGAGCAGCCAGAAACAGCAACAGAGCGAAGTGACTGCATAGCCGTGCTGGAAGCGGGCCCCCTCAGTAGCTTGCTTGTGGGCCCAAGAGTGTTGGATTATGGGAAGATTAGCCCAGCCATGACAGCCATGCAGCACTTTGTGGTCACTAACCCCTTGCCAGCAGCTATTCATGTTGTACTGGACATGGCAGAACTGCCAGATTTGAGCTGCAAGGGCCCTGTGGGCCAAGTGGTGCCTCCTGGTGCTACAGCTAAATGGCCTCTGCAGTTGCGGGCACACGACATGGGCAGCATAAGGTCCAAGCTGGAGTATTGCATCAATGGCTGCCACTTCCATGTAAGGACTGGATGGTCGTCAGAGGCTTCTGGTTTTGTCGTTCTGGTCGTGCGTACCTGAAGTAGGACTGTACACCATCTGGTATGGCTTTAGAACCTTGTTTGGCATATGCCATTTATTCCGGCAGTTTCTATCTTTAAAAGACAGAATACGAAATTCACCCCTCCCATTCGGGTAACAGTAGGGTGCAACCAGAGCTGACCAGAGGAATTCATGTGTCTCTGTCATATACACCCTGAAGTTAAATGCTGAACGCCAACCATGACAGAATAGCCACACTGGACATAGGGACTACCTAGGAAAGCACCATTGTACCTGTCATCTGCTCCACAGACTCTATGGTAATTCTGCCAGCTTGCCACTCTCATTGTCCTGTTTGCCTTTTTGAAACAGCATGTTGAAGTCTGGGCAGATGTCGTCCCAGTCTCCCTTGACCTGAGCAGTGAAGAGCTGACTTTTTCATTCGGCATGGACGACTGGGAAAGCCATGTCTGCAAGGTAACTGGTGGTGACGGCTGACTTTTGGAGGCATCTAGCACAGTTCTTGCAGGAGCAATGCATCTATGGCGTTGCTTTGCAGTGTACAGAATCCAACTCAGGATCTATCTGAACTGTATGTTCAGTCTATCGGTGACTGCCAGGTCAGCTCTGACAGTCATGTTCAGCCTCTGAGCACGCATTTAAAACTTGGTGTTGAGATCAACATACCATCTTGATATGCCTGACTTGCGCACTATCTCCAGAATAATCTACCTAGGCTTATGTTTAAAACAGCTCATAGCCTTGTCCCCTTTCCAAAATGTGGTTCTGACCTGGCTTCTCCATAGCAAAGGCCATCATGGGTCTCAAGGATGTGCTTGTCTGAACATCCTCTGAGTATATGCATGCCTTTGTTACTAAACGATGCCAGGCCATGATGATGACAAACCCACATAACTTTCCAGTGGACTTTGAGTGGGAGCTTGCAAACCCTGCCTTCAAGGTAGCCCCGGTGAAAGGCACACTGCAGCCACACAGTGCAGTGGAAGCAGTTGTCACTTGGCAACCATCTTTTGGAACAATATCAAGGAGCAAAGGAAAAGATGCACCGACTGCCACAAGATCTAGCAGCCAGGGAAAGGAGCCCCCTGCACAGCCCACCCACAGTGATGCGGCCCTGCAAGCCCAGACGACAGCCTGCATGGACCTGAAGCTGGAAGGTGGGATACATCTGACCTGTTTGCACATGCTGCTGAAAACACGTGTACATTTTTACGGCCTACATATACAATCTTGTATTGTATTCCACTGACTGCACACGTGGGCTGCTCTTCCACTCTTTTTAATGCACTTGCTTGTGTGAGGGGTCTCCTCTTACCCTGGCTACTACTTTGCCGTTCTTTCACCTTATAGGCTGCTCAGATGCAAAGAGGGTCATGCTGCGTGGGGAGTTACCGGCTGGTACACTCAAATTCAAAGAGAAAGAAGTGTGCCTTGGCCCAGTGCCTCAGGGGGAGCTACAGGCTGCTGTGGTGCAGCTCAAGAACACTGGGAGTGCTGATGTGGCCTTCCGGGTATGTTTGCAACTAGGGCGTGTTTAATGTCACAGCAGTTTTGCCACCATTTCAGGTCAGTTTACAGACGTGTTGTCCTATTTGACACAGCCTGCATTGACATTGCAATCCATGCACCCAGTGATCAAAGTGCTGCATTACACGGCACTTTTTGCTGAGCAATAATTCAACAACCCTAGAAGTGTTCCCACGCCAGCATCTACTTGTGCAGATCTTACCAACAGAGAAGATTCAGGTTACACCAAGCAAGGGGCGGGTTGCACCTGAAGGAGTCACAGAGATTGAGCTATCCTTCCTTGTGGATACACTGGGTGCATGGAGTGCAACTTTGGAAGTTGAGGTCATAGGTGGCAAGCCCCTGAAGCTACCTGTAAGGTGAGGCACTGCACTTTGTTGACAACTGTCCTACAACACCTACCTGCATCCATCCTCGGTGGTCTTGCTGGGCCTGATATCCGGGCTCACAGAACCCTTTTATGTGTATGGAATGTATCTATCTCACAGTGGCAACACCCTTGCAAGATAACCTCTAAGCACGGTCCACGTCACTGAGTATAGCCACTTACAGACACAGTTGCCCCCCATCGTGCATCTGTAGATGGTATTGTCTGTCAAGTTTGTATTGAGCACACAAATGTAGCAAGACTTATGTTCCATTTTTCACTGACAAGCATTTGCATGGCATCTAAATGCAGGGCGGAAGGAGTCTGCCCTTGTGTGAGTGTGGTGGAGCCCAGTCTGAGCTTTCCAGACACCTACATTGGTGGTGGTAGCAAGCTGAACTTCACATTGAAGAACTCCACCCCAGTGCCTGCCACCCTGCTGGCCGACTTTACAGCTATGCCAGAATTTCAGCTACTACTGAGCAGGGAAGCATGGACAGCTGAGGGTTATGAGGTGTGCCCTGTGCAAAAGATTGGGGCAAATGGAGAGATGAGCACCATGGGCAGCAAACGGGTCTCCCGCAGGTATGATTACTGTCCTAACACATGTCAAGGTATCATAAGAAAATGGTAAAGGTTTGAAAAGACCAAGGCATGGATGCATCCTGCGTTTGTTCCTGGGTTGATTGGGGCAAAGATGTTATGCATGCTATTAATGCCGTATGCAGAGAGGACCCACCGTCCAGCAGCCCATGCGCCTTCTCCTCAATCGTCCCACTGACCTTGCCCAAGTATAAATGAAGGCATACGGAACACTGTCCTCTCACTCCTTTGACCTGATGTTGCATTGCACAGGATGACATCTGTGGACCAAAGGCGTTCTGGGCGAAATGTCAACACAGGATACCGGTTCCTGATCAACATGAAACCGAGCAGCAAGCTACCTATGGTGCTTTACTTCAGGCCCAGCAGAGCTCAGACGTACAGTTTCGTCATGCCTTTCACACTCCATTCAGGACCCACAGCAGCAATAAGCAGCATGGCAACCAACAGCAGCACTAGCAAATGCAGCAACCGGGTGAGCTCAGCTGTTGGTGGTTTACCAGTAGCTCGATGCGCAGGAGGAGCTACATCCCTGTCTGGTGGTGCTGTGAGTACTTTGCTAGAGAACATCTCTGAGCGTGCAGCTGTACCCATGGTTGTGGCAAGATCCTCAGAAGACATAGGACCAGGGCAATTGCTTGGGGCAGGGACTGTATCTGCTTTGCTGGCAGAAAAGGTATCAGCAGCAGCTCTGGAGGAGTGTGAGCCTGGTGCTGGGCCTGTAGCAGAAGTACTTGCTGTGCCAGTAACCGCTACAGGCTTGCAGCCACAGCTGATCTTGTCCAAGACAGTGGTGGAATTCGGCAGCAAGGTTATACAGCAGCAAGGCAAGCACAAAAAGCCATATGTCCAGGATATCTATATCCGCAACAATACCAGTGCCCAGCTCGAGGTAAGCTCACTGCTCTTTTACTGTTCCTACCCTGCATGGCAGTCTTCACCTGCCTTACTGTCAACCCCCTTGGTGTGCTCATTTCTTTGATGGGCAGCTACTCCTGGAGGCTCATCATGTGCAAAACATTGGATGGGTTATGCAAGTAATACATGTAGTAACTTCCGTGCAGGTTGTCATCGGCATGCCAAGCTCAGAGAAAGTGGCGGGGTGGCTGGGTGTGTTCTCAATCAACGGCGACTGTCAATTCACCCTTGAACCCGATGAGGGCATTGAGGTTTATGCCCAGTTCAACCCCAAGGATGCCCGCGCTTATGAGACAACCATTCCAGTGTTTGTTCATGGTGACTTGGAAAAGCCTCACCTGGTATTGGAGGTTTCTGGGATTGGGGTGTTCCCCAAGCTGACATTTGACATCTCTGAGGTAGTCCTGCCACAGGTAACTCCAGAATATGGGATTGCTGACTTGATATCACTCATAACATATCAGCCAAAATGCTGAAGTTTGCCACTATTGGTGATGAGCAGATAGTATGTTCTGCCTGCTGAAGTCACAGAGCAGCCCATCCGCATAAATGCACTGCCAGTGGTTGCATCATCCATGCGGCAATGAAAGGTAAGGGCTCCATGTAATCTTTACACCAAGGAGCCCTTCCCACAATGTACCCTGGAGGACAGTACACGGTCTCCTCGCCTAGATCTCTCTCTCTCTCTCCCTCCATGCTGCAATACAATGTGGGTCAATGTGCTGGCCCAGTGCTCCAGTGGGCCTCCGTCCTAATAAGTGATCAAAATACTCAAAGTTCGGGCACCTCCTTTTGCAGGTGCCTCTGGGTGTCGTTAGCTTTGCCACGTTCCATGTAGTGAACCAAGGATATGACAACCTTGAGCTGAAGACACGCCTACCTGCAGACAGCAGTCGCTTACCAATCAGTCTGACCTTCCCTGAAGGCAATATCATTGGTGAGTGGGGCTCTGTGCTAGGTGTGCTCGTCCATTGCACATATGGGCCTTCAGATAATTCTGTAGCTCAGCAGCATTGAACGTACAAGAACATGCATTGGTAGTAGGAGTGCATGGACTTTTCCCCCACTTTCATCCCCTGAGGTTTGCAGCAGAAGCAGCGGATCTTGTTCAGCACATTGAGTTGTGAGTAATGGTCCCATACCCATTGTGCGGCACCTTCTACGTTTTTGCTCTGGCAAATCATGAAGCGTGACATTGATCCAACCTGCTACCAAAGAGCTCAGTGCTGTGTAGACAGACCGCACATGGTACAGAGTTGCTAGGTTGAAAGCAAACACCTGAGCACAGATGTCGACTTTGTGGCCATCTCCAAACCCAAAGCCATCAGCAGCTCTGGCTTTTCCTGCTGCAGGTCTTGCCAAGGAGCGGCTGCCTGTTATGGTTGCCTTTAGCAGCACGAAGCCCATCAACTTTGTCACAGGCATAGACTTCTTAGATGAGGAGGGGAAATGCTACAAAATCCCTGTGATTGGCACTGCAGACAACTGCCTCCTCACAGTAAACCCATTTCTAAGGGTAAGGAGGACCTTGTCGGATCTTGTCGCACTCCAATGTGGATGTTTGCACTGGCCTGTGGGTGTAAATTGCCACAATGGGATTTCTTCAAAATGCAACATACAAACCGATCTGTGCTGCATGCCAGACTGCAGGTTCCCTGCAAAAGCTGCTGCACCTATGGCAGTGGCAATGCAGCACTGTCCAGGCAGGCTGCCAACCACTTAGTGCACCCTTGCCTCACTCAATGAAGGTCCCCTGTGTGTTTGCATTAAGTTCCTTACGGGGCCTGTTTGTACAGGGCCTATTTCTTATCGATGTCATGCATTGCCATGCCGCTGCACAGGCTAATCAGGGTCACATGCAGCTTTCACATGGCTTTGGATGCCCTATACTTCTGGAAGACCTACCAGAAGGGTATGAACTACCGTACCAGGAGGCGTTGGGTCCGCTGCACACGTGCGAGGTAAGCCATTGGTTACCCAAGACGCCCTTTGCATGTCAATGTCTTTAAGGGGAAAGGCTAGTAAATCCAGGGGCATTTTGGACTTGTCTGGCGTTACACAAAAAAAGCCATCAGGAAGTGTTCAGCCGGTTTGGTAATGCCAAAGTGGTCACAAGAGACAAACTTTCAAGAGACCCTCCCAGCGAGCGGTAGGTGGACCGGCCTTGGACCCAAGGGTTCTCGGACGGCATGACCGGCCACCCTCGGCCGAGACTCACTGTGACCGCGTTCACAGGAATAGCTTCCAAATACGGCGGAAACAAGCCAAATGTCGAGTATTGCTCTATTGTCGATGATTCGTGAAGGAGAATATAGGGTTCATAAGCTTCAATCCTGTTGCACCCTTATACGTCGTTTTGCATCGCATGAGACAAGCCTACCCTGTGGACTCAACATCGAAACTTACGAGCGTACCTTTGTTTGGAACGGACACTTCATTATAGGGCAATACTTGAAAACGCGCTCGCTTCCAGGCTAATTTGAAGCTAATCAATGGCGAACGAAGGCGAAGCTCCTAACGCACTGGTCGGGCAGTGTCACCGGTACTTTTTGATGGGCAGAGAGCCTCCAAATGTGTGACCAAGGCTTATGTGCACTTCCAACGATATCAATACATGCACGGGACAGCAAACAGCCTTTGCAAGAGGCATTCTGGCTTTGCCTCTGGGGAGCATCTGACATGCAAGAGGCAATTTACGGTGCTTGAAATGTGAGCAGATCGATCCTACAAGCCTCAGAATACGCATATATGGTCTTTGATATGTTGAATAACGCTTTTGGGCGTGCTCTGCAACTTTTGGATTTACTAGCCTTCCCCCTTAAATGGTATATGGGTGTCCTCCATCAGCCATACGAGATGACGTCTGCAAATGGCTCAATTTGCAACCTTGTTGGGCGCTTTACTTGCACACCTCTGGCAAAACTGCATGAATTCAACGTTGACCCTTATCGGCTCAATCTTTTAACCTGCTGATTTATGTCTGCCATTGTCTGCATCCAGGGCCTTTCTAAGTACCTGTCAGCCGTCAGCGCAAAGCCATGGCCAGCAAATCTGAGGGCGGCTTTTGTTTCCAGCAAGGGCAAGCTCCTCCTTGAGCTCGTAGAGATGCTTTCTGGAAGGCCATTCAGTGTCAAGGTAGGCAACAAATAATTCCAGACTCGGCTGTGCTTCAACAAATCCAGACGTAACAAGATGGTGTGAGAATGCAAACGGGTCAGCAAAAGAATGGTCCTAACATGGTGAGGACATTGATACAGACCGGCCAGGAGTCATACAGTGTGCATTGTTAAGTGCTCCTTGATGGTGCTTGCAGGCATCCAGACCCTCAGCGAACAAAGTGGAGGCCGCTCAGCAACTTGTCGTCATGTATGATTCGGTCTTGAAGGCGCTCAGGGCACAAGGGGCGATGATTGGCGCCATCAAAGCTGACATGCTCATTGACCAGGCAGACTTTGACCAACTAATGGAAGCCAGGACAGCTGCAGCAGCTGGAAATGAAGAAGAAGAGGAGGCATTGGACTCTTGGGCAGCAATGGAGGCTGGATTCGATGTGCACGCTGCCCAAGCATGGAACAGTCTACTCCTCCAGGTAATCCACCAGTGGCAGAAAGTCTGTTATAATTAATGCTCATACCTGCAACACCATGATATGTATTAAAGTAGAACATCTGTTGATTTTGCAAGCGCTGTAGGGAACTGCAGCGCTCTTGAAATGACGCGGATGCATGCAATATGGCCAGCTTTTCCAAGAGTGTTTCCATGACATTTCACACCACCTGCTGACAAAGGTACCCTTTGTTGGACACAGATTTTCAAGCTCTATGTACTTGCCAAGATTACACCACAGTCACTGAGGCAGCTCTTAGGCCTTGGAACAGAGGCAGCCCACAGCAGTCCAACAATGGCGTCTGTAGCTGTGGATGCTGCTCAGAGTACTGATGCAGCGGCAAGCAAGCAACCAACACTAGCAGCGATAGCAGCTGTTTCACCCCTGACTACCCAGCCTGCACAAGTACCAGGAAAAGGGGCAGACTCAGAGTGTTTGACACTACAAGGTGTGCCTGCACCAGCCGGCTATCAGGGTCTTCCATCAGACAATGTACTTTGTGGGAGTAATCTGTACAGCACAGCAGAAAGCTGTCTGCTAGCATGGATCACCCACCGGTTGGCAAGTGTTTTCCCAAACCAGGTGAGTACTCCAGTACATCAGAGATAAACAAGGAATATTTAGTGGTTGGCCAGTTTCCTAGACAATGTTTGCCCCCCATTAGCTTTGTTTCCACTTTCCGCAGGTCAGTTATCATGGGATCTTGTACTGCCATCAGATGAGATAATGGGGAGTCCATTAGCTTTGGAAGTTCTGAAAAGGTATTTGTGCATCAATGCTAGTAGTCAACAAAACAATTGTAGGACCAGATGTTGCTGAAGTATGTCCTGGTGATGGAATGTTATGTAAGCTCTGTAACCCTCCGTGTGATTGCAGGCACGATGCATCAGTAACTTTGACATAGACTTCACAGATGGTGTGGCCTTCTTTGGGCTGCTCCTCAGCTACTGGCCAGGCTTACGAAAGTACCTGCCTAAGCTACATGAGCTCCCAGCTGATGTGAAGCAGATTAGGGAAAATGGGGAGCTGGTGGCTGCTGCGATGCAGGTGAGTCCATTCAATCCATATGTCGATAAAATGCATGCAGTACGGTTGTCCCAAGCTCGACATGGCCTCCCGAGTGATGCATGTCTGTCTGCACGCCTTGCAGCTGTTTTAGTGCTGGAAGTCCGTCCCTATCATGCTGTTGGTGCAACGACATTGGTCAAGCATGGCAGCCTATGTGTAACAGATATCAAATGACCTTGTGAGCAATCCACTTGTTACTGCAGGACCTTGGCCTTCCCTTTGAGCTAAGTCCAGCTGACCTGAGCCAGCCAGACGCCGCACACCTCCTGCTACTGGTAGCTTATCTGTACATTGCGCTGCCAGCTCTCAAGCCCAGCACCCAAGTTGACTTCAGCTGCAAGCTGGGAGACTCACAGGCAAGTCCATCATGTCAGCACATTGCGGACTGCATGCTTGCAGCCATTGCAAGAGCAGGCACGCATAAGAGCACAGCGTCTCCACCGCAGGCAAGCAATTCTCGTGTCTACAAACAGAGCTCTTGGCCAATGAGATAGACATATCTCTGTCTGCATATACTTCTGAGCTACTTACAAGCTGGTGTACTCTCAGCAGACCTAATTCCTGCACATATGTTCACAGATACGCGACTTGGAGATGGTTAACCCTGGCCGAAGGGCCATGTCTTACAGCACGCGCTTGGAGGGTGCACCTTGCTTCAGTGTTGACCCACCAACCCTGAAGATAGAGCCTGGCAGACCAGCGCACCTGTCAATAAACTACAACCCATCCATCTCCTTACCAAAGGAGTGCCTCCTGATGTTAACCAGTAAACGGGACAGTGCCCAAGGAGCTGGTGGGGGTGGTGGCACAACCAGCACGGCACCCACAACACTTGTCTTTGCTCTTAAAGGCGCAGTGCTGACAAATGTGCCCCTAAAGCGGATAGAGGCTTCAGCTGTTCTGTATGGACTCAGCCAGTTTGACATGGTGGTCACCAACCCTTATCCCTGTGGTAAGCATACCATTCATAGGGGCCGGGTGCTCCATAGCCTCCGAGCAATAAGAAGGCCCTCAATTTCTTGTGAATGGACCATGCATGGACTGAAGGTTAAACTGTAGAAGTGTGCAGAAGCAGCTGTGTTTGAAGCTCATATAGCCTGTCCTATAGCTGTATAGCCAGCGAATACAGTAGGGCACAGTGCAACAGTCAGTTTGACACGAACGTGTGTAGTATCATGTCATATCCCTTAAGGTTTTAGCAGGATTACCAAACCATTATTCCCTGCTTTGCTTTTTGGTCTTGCAGACTGCGAGTTCAGCATTAGCATTGTCCACAAAGCGCAAGAAGAGCCTCAACAAGCATCTGCCCTTGGACACAAGGGCACAAATGCTGCAGCTAAGTCCCCTGCTTTGCTCAGCAAACTGGTGACAGGCTCAGCAACAAAGGTGAGAAAAAGACTATGAGAGACTCTGTGCTATACGGAGGACTATTAACCGAAATATGGCTGCTGCTGATATGAACAATTGTTTTGGCTTCTCAAGGGGTTTGCTCCACTCCTAGCGCGCTGAATATGACAAGCCAAAGGTCTGCAATCTACCACCACTGTTGACTATCACGTTACAAACCCATGCACATTCAGCAGTCCCTGCATTTGCCATGTACTGTCTGTTTCTCTGGCTGTTGCGACTGCTAAATGCCAATACCTAACAGTATCCGAGTGCCTGGGTGGGGCAATCCTTGCGTGCAGGACGATTGCCATTCCGCACTGTTATGTTGTGCTGGTATTCCGCAATGTACAAGACTTTTGTTGCCCCTGCCTGCTTGCAGGTCAACACGACTGTAGCTTTTCCTGATCCTTTTGGCGTGGACCGCACAAGACTGCGTTTGCGAGCGGGTGCAACAGAGAAGCTGCGAGGAAGCTACCTACCTTTCACATTGGGAACTCACACAGCAAGTCTTGTGGTGAAGGATCCAGACTGTGGCGAATTCTGCTATGAGCTTGCAGGGAGTGCCTCCATGCCCCCACCGTTCCTTGACCACAAGGCAGTTGTTCCCCTTGATGGCCTCCAGGTGGGCAAACAACATACTTTGTCTGCTCCTTAGCTGAGCTGATGAGGAGCTTAGCCCCAGAGGACCTCTGCAACGCTGGCATATGTGTGTGGGGAAGCTAAGGCTGCTGTCCTGGGCCTGAATTCAGATGGGGTCCACTTGAACCTTGCACACAGCTAGGACTTTGATGGCTATTCATGCCACAAGCCTTGTTGTGCTTGTAACAATGGCACAATTGATTAAACATTTCAGCAACAAGCCAAAATCTTGTGCTTTCATGCAGACGGTGGAGATTCCTTTGGACTTCAGCAACTACCAGCTTGAAGCAGCCAAGCGGCTATACAGTGAGAAGCACCCACTGGGAAAGGAAAAGGAGCAGCTGTCCAGGCTCAGGACCGAGATAGGTCGGTCCGAGAAAGGTGAACGTCTGCTTGAATACACCATCACAAACAGCAGCAGCCTGATTTGCAGCCCAGAAACTGTGGCATTGCGGGTAGGCAGCAGCAGCAGCAGCTCTGGGGCGATAACAGCAGCAGCAGGTGGAACATCAGCTGGAGCTGGTGCTTTAACGACAGGACCATCAGGCACATCCAGAGTCCCCAGTGCAACTTCCAGTAAGCCACCTGCAATAGCCACACAGCAGCAGCTGCAAAGGGGCCTTACCCTGAACACTAGAGCAGCTGCTGCAGGAGGTGCTGGTGGGGTAGGGGGCTCGCCCAATGTGCTGAAGCTGTCTTTCAGACCCACAGGCACTGGCGTTTATCCCGCGAGGCTACTGCTAACAAGTCCTTGGGATGTGAGGGTGGTAGATGTGGAGATTGTAGCTCAATGCATGGGACAGACAGCACTGCTGGAGCTGGAGTGTGCAGCTAGGCAGTCGGTAAGCATGGGAGTGTGACCCTACCCCCTTCTCCAGACTATTTGTGGTTGCTATGCCTCCTTTTTGGGCATAAGTGGTGAACTAAGCAGTGTAAGGTTTCATTGCACAGTGTAGTGCAGGGATTGCCCACTGTATCCGTTTTTTAGGTTGGCAGTTTCTCGGGTTATACATGGCCCCTCAGAGGGAATAGGATTGCAGATACATGTTGCTGCTTGCTGATGTGACACAATAATCAGTGAGCTCCATGCCTCGTTTGCAAAAACATCCAGACTACAATTAAGTTTGGCTTTCACATGCTGTGCTTGCAGATGGTTCAGGACATACCTGTTGTCAACAATGGGGATGCACCCATCATTGTGGCAGCACAGGTCAAAGGCAAGGGCTTCAACGGGCCTAAGGACTTGCCTGTTCCAGTTGGCGGCATTGTGGGCTACCCATTGACCTTCAGCCCTCCCTCATCAGGGATCTTCCAGGGCCAATTGGAGCTCACCATACCGACAACAGGAGAGAAAAATGTATACAAGTTGCATGGCAAGGGAGGAGAGCCCGTGGCAGAAGGGCATGTGGTCGTTGAGTGTCAGGCAAAGTAAGTCTGACCGAAGTAGGAGTTGCCCATCCTAGTCATTAGTCTGCTGCTTTCTAAAAGCTTTTTCGTGTCCGGACTTACATAAACCTAACGACAGTTTTACGGTACCCTCAATTGTATCTGCGTGATTTGACTTCTACGTGAGTGCTGTGTTGGTCTCTACCAATGCCTCATCATGGTTCATGTGCATGATGTGGATAGGTAGCGTTTGCAGAAGGAATTACGAGTGGGCAAGAACTGAAAGTGTCCACCATTATGAATGCAACTGCAGAAGCCCACGTGTACTGCAGCCAACATTGTGTTCATGCCTACAGGAGCTCCAAGTTGCACAAGGTGCAGGTCCCGAACATTGCTGGGACAGTGCCCCTGTCGTATAATGTCTTCTGTGACCTGGAGTGTGTGGTCGGTACGGACACAATTAATTGCACCAGCATCAGGGGAGAAAGCTACAGCTTCAATGTCTCACCACAAGCATCAGGGACCTTCGTTGGGACCATGTCCTTTGTAGCGGCTGACGGGCAATACGTCTGGTATTCTCTAGAGGTATGTGATGGTGAATGCAAGATTTTAGGCACACATGCACTTTTGACGCCTAGAAGTTTATGTTGGGTGTTGAGCAGGGTGATGCACACACGCATGGTAGCTGTCTGGATGGCCACCAATCTGGAGCTGTACAGAGGGCGCAATCCAGGCACATGTGGTGTACCAGGAGATCACTCACCCTGTATGTCTATGGTCAACACAATCTTCGGGCCTCATAGACACCACTCATGTGCTGGGGCCTTTTGAGGCATGTTATCACGGTTCTCTGCAGGTGAAATCCAGCAAGCCTCCAGAGATGGGGACAATTCATGTGACATGCCCAGTGCAGAAGGCAGTTGCAATTGGGATTACCCTCACAAACCCCTTGGACAGTCCTGTGACGCTCCGTGCCACTTACAGTCTCCCTGAGCTGGTTGGACCTGCCAGGTTTAATGTGGCAGCAGGGGCAGAAAGCACGTTCGAGTGCTATTTTGCACCGCTGCTGCTGGGCAAGAGCCAAGGAGAGGTCACACTTGTCAATGAGAAGGTGAGGATACATTGATATTGCCATGGTCCATAGGGGAGAATATACAGGATATATGTGCACTACCTTGGTACGGGTCCAGCTTCTGCAGAGGTTCTGTGCTCTGCTTAACAGAAAGGCACAAATAGCACATGGGTGGGATGCATGCAGATACCTGACCCAGACTTTGCTCTCAACAGTTATCCTGTCACTGGTGCAGATCGGGGAGTTCTGGTGGAAAGTAGAAATGGATGCCACCCCAGGTGGTCCCCTCCAGCTCCCTCTCCTTACAGCAGCCTTCGGCCGTTCTGCCACTACAACCATCACAGTTAGTAACCCTCTTGGAGTCCCATCAGCCTTCAGCGCAGCAGTACGAGCAGCAGGGGATCCCACAGCCTCTAGTGGTGTCAGGAGCATCAAGCCATGTTTTGAAGTTAGTCCGAGCAGCTTTACCCTGGGTGGTTATGCCAGCAAAGAGGTTGCTCTGGAGTACAAGCCCACCAAGCTAGGCGAGCTAGAACAAGCTGCTGTTATCATAAGCAGTGGAACAGCTGGAAATGTGGAGTATGAGGCTCAAGGGATGGTAAGTCTGGGACTGATGCGGCCCATGGGGTGAATTTCTTGCATGGCGATTCCTCTGTTGCTGGCAGTTTGGGCTTGTTGTGCAGACAGGGCAGCATGTGCTCATGGTGGTGTCATAAGCCAGTTACATCCAGTTCAACAGTCATTATTGCTTCACATTGCCAGCCTATTCAAGATAGAAATGCATTTGAACAACTGCTGCTTGCCCATAACCAACTGCTGCTTCTTTGCAGGGAGAGATGCCAACTGATTCTCAGCTCTGCTCTGTGTCCTCCACCCTCAACACACCAAACACCAGCTATGTGTCTTGGACAAACCCTTGCTCAGAGCCAGCATCTGTAGTAGTTGCGCTCATCTCCGACGATCCCAGTGGATCCTTTGCGCTTCTGCTGAAGGGCCAGGCGGTGGACCCTTCCGACAGTGACAGCAAGCAGCCTCAAGCAAAGAAGAAGTCAGCCTTTTGGAAGAAAGCGTTCTCAAAGCTGGGACAGACTCGCAGTCCAAGGGGTGGCTATGAGGGCTTTGATGGAACAGATGTGTCAGGGGAAGGGAGTGATGGTCAGCCACCGAAGGTGGATATGACAGGAAGATTCAGCTCTGTGACATCTAGCTCCACTCAGAGCGCCAGCGTAGGGGAAGGGGCTTGTGTCTTTGACGTCGTGGAGGTCACTGTGCCAGCCCAGGGTGTCCTACAGGTTCCCTTCAGCTTCTGCCCACCGTTGCTGCAGGAATACCAGGCACAGGTGGCAGTTGCGCTGGTGACACCTGCTATCCCTGCACCAGTGCCCCTTGTGTGGCGCTATGCTCTTAAGGGCCTATCACAAGCAGATACGAAAGGTGTCAGCTACAAGCTCAAGTGCCGTGCTAGGCAGACTGTTGAGGTGCGCTTGCGGATTGGGAGCCAAACCCAACTGGGTTGCTTCATTTCACGATCCTTTGGGCAGTAATGACCCCGTTTTGCCCTTGCTGTCTAGCCAGCTAGTGTTACCAGCACCATGCATGTTGTAGGTCCCTATACACTCAGGTACTCAATGCAAAGGGATCTAAGCGTGAAACATTGGATGTTGCTTCTGCTGCTGCAGGAAGTTGTGCAGGTCCCGCTGCCCGGCCTTGGCTCCCTAACAGAGGCAAGCACCGCAACATTCACACATGAGCTGATTATTCCAGATGAATACAAGAGTGCATTGCAGTCTGCTCTCGTGGTGGAGCAGCTGGATGCCACCCCTGCGCCAGCACCAGCAGGCACTGCAGCAGCTGCAGCTGCAGCCAAGGAAAAACCCACAAAAGCACGCATTGGGCTGCCAAAAACACCAGCAGCATCAGCATCTGCTGCTTCTAAAGACTCTCTGTCAGGAGCTGCAGTTATGCGGTACAAGCTACGCTTTAGTCCTCTGAAGGCACTGAGCTGTGCTGTGCAGTTGGCTGTGGTGCGCAGCACAGGCGGCCGATGGCTTTATGATGTCAACCTCTCGGTGAGTCTTTGACTCTGCAAGATTGGTGCATCCCATCCGCCATAAAGACCAGTTGCTAGCACATCACTCAGCATGTTGCGGGACCCTAGCTTTGGCTAAGTCTGAAATACACATGTTTGCATGTTATGTTAACACACAGGGGCTCAGGTCGTCAGTTCTAAGTTCGCATGTGGAGCTTGTGGGGGCCCAAGTGTAGCCATCATTTGATAGTCTAAACCATGCCAGTGCAATCTTGTTTATGGTTTGTGGTGCATTGTCTTTTTCCAGGCGACTCCGCCTGAAGTTGATGGAGTCATATCATTGGAAGCTCACATGGGCTGGAGCTCAGCTGCTCCAGTACACCTTCACGCCTCAGGCACTACAGCTCAGGAGTTCAAAGCTGAGTTCACACCGGACAGTCCTCTCTGCTTTGATGTGCACCCAACCAAGGGCCAGTTGCTCCCAGCCCCCAAAGCAGGAGAGGAGGCTCCAGCAGCACCAATATTGGTCACTTTCACCTGCAAGTAAGTGACAGATTGCCCTTTGGTCTAAGCCCATGAACCTGTCCATGATTTGAATGCCGTATTCAGGCACCCCCCAACTTCTTATCAGGGATTACGTCGCATGGGATGACAGGCACAGGACCTCTGGCATGACAACCATATTTTGAGAGTATAAGTACCTGGCTGGAAACCCTTGGGCCATCACTCGAAAGAAAAGCAAGTAGAAAGTACCGTAGTTACGCTTCCAAAAATCATAACCTCCTGGTCCTAAGATGCTATCTTTGGGCAGACATTCCAGACTGATGCTCTGGTCTCTCACATATAACAAAGCAAGAAGGGTAGGGGTGGGGGGCGCACCATGTGTGCTAGTACCCCCTCTTCCTCAAATCCACGCAGGGCTAACGCCCGGCGTCCACTCACTCACGAGAAAGAGAGCAAGTGAACTCGCTTAGCAATAGACCCAAATCCAGCACTAGCACAGTCAAGGACCGAAGCTCGCCCTGAAATCCATTCTGATGCCAGAACCTTGTGCCGGGCTTGGCTCTTGTATTACTACAGTGGGTTCTGAGACCAGCTTTGGCACTGGAAATAGGCATGCTTTGCGCTATGGGTACCAGGCCTGACCATGACAAGGCTATACTGTGCATGTGTGGCTGCTCGCAGGGAGCTGGGCAAGGTCCAAGTTGGTAGGCTTGTGGTGGTGACACCAGACAGCCAGTACACATATGAGCTGCGGGGCAGCCAGCCACAATACCACCCACCAGATCTCAGCAATAGGCCCCCTGGAAGTTACATCACTGCTACCACAGCTAGTGCAGCAGCCAAGGGTCTCGGCCTCAAGCCCAGCAGCGGGGGCAGCAGCAAGGGTTTGACAGGTGGAAGCCGTGGGAGCAGCAGCAGCTTGCAAAGTGGGCAGCAGGTGGTGAGCAGCAGCAGTGAGAGCCCCGCTGGAGCACAGGCTGGCACAAGCCAACGCAGCACCACGGCATTGCTGACACTTGATTACACGGCAGGGGTGCAGAGCGATAGCAGGGGTAGCCAGCCAGCAGCGGCAGGTCTAGTAGAAGCGGAGGCCGGGCCGGGCAACATTGCAGAAGCCGAGAGCAGCAGCAGCAGCAGCGGGAACAGGGGAGAGTTCGGCAGCAGTAGCAGCAACGCGGGTGAGGCTGCTGATGGAGGGGTAGCAGCGAGGGAAGGACACAACTCCCGCAGCACGGGTTGGAGCAGCAGCGGAGGCAGGGGTCAAGGGGCTGAGAACAGTGGCAAGGCTCTTAATGACAGTGCCAGAAAGAACAGCCAGAAGCGGATCACAGGAAGCGGGTGGAGCAGTGGCGGTGGCGCTATGACAGAAGGGAGGGACATGGCGGCTGCTGGCACACCTAAAAACTATATAAAAGACAACATAAAATCGACGGGCAACGCCAGCAACGCCAGCAGCAAGCAGGACCCGTCTACTAAACCATGGGCCTGAATGAAGGTTAAGCTCTGGCAATCCTGCAGTCGAAGCAGTGTGTATGTGTCAACCCTACAGCAGCATACAGCAGGTTCAAGAGTGTGTTTAGCCAGGGATGTGCAGTCAACTGTGCAGTGCTATGCTGCATATCTCTTCGTTGAATATAGCGTCAACATGGTGACAAGTTGCTGATCTGAGTTGAAGGCCTCCAGGAAAGCTGCTTGGGTGCAGCTATGATTGCACACCTGTGTCGCTGCTCACATGTTCTTTGGGGAAGCCCACAAAACACTTGAAGGTTTTGGTGGTTATGGATCAGCCTGCATTGCTTTGGCGGGCCGCAATATGTGGCGTGGCATGTGCGGCAAGCGAGTGCAGGAATACCCTGGGGAAGGATGAGGTGGCTTGTCGCTTAGTGCACGTGGTGCGTACTTCGCATAGATAGTGTGTGTGTAAGGCCCTGAGCAAGGCATAAAACTGCTTGGCTTGCTGTTGACTGGGTCAACTGGTCAGCACATGGCAAGTCGAAATGGGCTGGCCTGACATACATTGGCTAGCAATGAATCTAGGGTGGGCTGGTGGCAGCCATTGTGTGAGTTTTGGACAGGAGTTTGAGTACGCCGTTGGAGCCTAAGTTGGCTCCTTGTGGGTGGCGCTGCCCCCACCGGCGCCCCGCTCTGATGGGGCCATTTGGTAATTGGTAATTGGTGTAAAAGGAAGTTCTATTCAGGCGAGGTGTGTGTCAATCAATCATACATTGGCAAACAAACAAAAATTTAAGGTGCGGCAACCGCAAATCCATCGGCACGCATGCGGTGCCACGCACAGTTCACCACTGGGGTGGCAAAGCCACTAACGCAGATAGAACCAGGAAAAACTGAACACCATCCACCAGTTGGAACTCCATGATCATGCATGTCCAAGCAGATACAATGATGCAGTGAGATAATGCATTTGACTTCCACCAACACAAGGAGGCAACGGGAGGTGAAGCCAGCCCAGTCATAACTGCACACTCCGAGAGGCCTGCCTAGTGATGTGATGCTTAAAATCCATATTGATACACACCTTGCAGTCTTCAGCGTGAAGGGGTTGCAGCTGGTGGGTCCGAAGGCCGTTCAAGGATTCAATTCAGCCCGCGATGAAGGTAAAAGCTCTGAAGAGGCAGAAGCAGATGATCACTTCAGGCATAGTGATATATGGCCGAGGTGACCTAGCCCCACGCCTAGCCCCCAGCAATTCGTACGTAGTCAGCCTGTTCCGCACTCGACAGGCGATCGACAATTCGAGAGGCTGGTACCACGCCCCTTCAGCCCTCAGACTTGGTCCGGCAGTTCGCTGGCTGAAAGTAATTGTTGCATCCTCTTAGCCGAAAAACATCCATCACATGTCGAAGCCAGGAGCAGTCACTCCTTGGCACCATGGCTCCGATATTGCTCAGGTGCTGTTCTCTAAGCAATCACGTACGTGCGCGGAGGCAGCAAGTCAGAGTACATGTGTCACAGGCAACCAGATCGTAGTACTTTCTAAGGAGGCTCTTAATTGGCCCATCGGGTAGCGCCCACTATTCGCGATGTCTGCAATTCAGTGCCGTGCCTTCAGGGCGAATGCCCTCAGTAAGGCAAATTGCAGCGGCCGGAGGCATCATGTGGTGAAGGGACGCCAGGCTACGGTGCGGGTGCAAGCAATGCAATTCCCTGGGTACCCAGACCCAGACTTCATTCAGATGACCAAGGAGGCGTTTCCTGATAAGGGCATCGCCAACGTGGAGGAGGCCAGGGTAGGTCGTCGCCCGCATTGCTTTATTGGTGCTCGTGTCAGGGCTGTGGGGGCGTGCGCAGCCGCTAGGTTCTTCTGAGGCTGCGCAGCGTGCCTCAGTGGGAAAATTCCAGAAGAGCGTGGCACGGACGTAGTCGCTAGTTTCTTTCTGGGTGCCTACCATTCTGTTTGCCGGATACACGAGCTTGCAAGCTTTCAATATACCGTAGACAGCAAGAAAATGCTTCACAGTGGTTCCTGCAGCCGGGCAGTCTTCTTCCAGGGCTTAAGCAGCATGCTTTCCATCATTCGGAAGTAGTTGCACACGGAATTAAAATACAGATCGGCCATAAGGTTTTAGTTGGCCGTATGTACTATTGGCAGATGGTGAACTGGAGGTATCAATACACATACAGCAGCAGCTGGCCCTAAACGTTGGGCACTGTGCCAGTTTGTGGTGATCACTCATGCCACTGCCTCCGGGTGTGGTATAGTATTCTACTGCTAAACCCCTGCTTCCTTAATTACGCGCAGGTGCTCTTTTCCTGCGAAGGATATGCCTGGCTTGATGTGCGCAGCGAGCTCGAGGTGTCAGAGGTTGGCTCGGTGAAGGGCAGCATCAACGTGCCATTTGAGCACGTCAACAGGGTTTATGATGCCGCTGAAGGCAAGAAGGTCGTAAAGAGGTCGCCAAACACAGACTTCGCCCGCATGGTAAGGACTGACATACCGTGCGCAGTTGTGACAGGTCATAGCAGCAGGCAGAGGAGCATATCAGTCTTAGCGCATGAAAGCTATATGTCATCAGCTTCGCCTGGTACTGATACTTTCTGTTGACTGAGCGGCCTGTGTGCTAGTGGGGATTATTACATTTCATGATATGCCATAGCAATAAGTGCCATAGGCCCCGCACCTCAAGCTGTCACAAAGAGCAGCGAGGTGGAACAGAATACGGGTAAACTTCGACATGTATGACAATATATGCATGCCTAAACATGAGGTCCAGCAGCTAGGTCAAAATCACCCAAAACCTCCACTGCCCCAATGGGGGTAAGAGCCTCCCTCCTACTTGAGAAAGCAAGGAGGGCTTGTAAGCCCGGGTGCAAGCAATAGTTGGTAACAAACCCCATTGGTTGGACCTCACGCCACATCAGAAGGGTGAGCATAAGCATTCCTAATCTTCCAAGCAGCTGCAACATATTTAGCTATACACTTAAATGCATGCTTGAAAGGGCCATATACTAAGCCAGACTCCTCATCGACGTCTACACCCCAGAACTCTTCATTAAGCATGCTATGCAGCTTCTCCTCATCAGATTTGCCATCCAATATCTGACATTTTGCAGCAACATCAGGGTCAGAAGTCAGCTTCTCCCACAGCTTTTGCCTTTGTGCCTGGTAAACAGGACAGTCAAACAAGAAGTGTTCAGGAGACTCAACTTCACCTCCCAATTCAGGGCCAAGATCACAGGACTTGCAGCACTCCCTACGTGCACTTTGCCTGCTAGCGCTCTGCCTACCGAATTTTGCTGTCATAGCGTTGAGAGGAAGAATACCTGCACGCAGCTGCATAATGAGTTCCATGCTAGTGGGGATTACTTCAAACCTTCTTCACGTCAAGAGTATCCTGTGAAAGTTATCCATCAGCAAGCAGTGAGGCTTAATCACACGCTTGCAGGAAACTGGGTTTTACAGCAGTACCCACCTGGGGACTTGGTCAATAGAAATGCGATACTGTTGCAGCTTTGATCATGGTCTGTTCAAGCATGCATCAAATTATATGCAAAGTTGCGTGGATTAGGAATGCATGTCTCATGCTGTAGTTGACATTGTGTGAGGTCTATCGAAGGGGTCCGCTGCAACAAATGCATTCCACTTGGGCGTACAAGCCCTCTTAGGCTTTTTCCTAGTTTTTAACCAGGAGGAGTGAAGGCTCTGACTTTCATTGGGGCAGTGAGGCGGGGTTGTCGATTGGTTCTTGCCTAGCTGCTGGACCTGTTGCTTAGGCACATGCTGTTATCTATACATGTTGAATAGAAGGTATCCCGCTCGTAATCCACTTCGCTGTTCTTTGAGATCTAAAGGTGCGGGGCCTATACCATTTGCTCTTGTTATGGCTTCTTATACCGTGCAATATATCACTATCAATTACCACTAGAGATGAATGGCAGGCCTTGGGACTCATCAGAGGTTCGCTTGTTGCTAAGAGTAGCAGGGGGCCAACAGAAGGCAGGGCTTGTGACTAGTCGCTCAACCATGCGAAATCAAGTTCACGATAGCCTCTTGACACTGCATATTGGCAGGGGCCCGAAAGCTGTGCAGTGATCTATCTCATATATTGGCAGGGGACCGGCAGCTCAGCCTGCCATTCCTGTGGTCTTTTGAGCAGCCACGCAGATCAATGCTGTAACTGACTTATGCTCATCTTGGACTAGTTTTAAGACTTCGCCCACTGCTGTCCTTGAGCTCCTGCGCCTCCGTGTGCCTTGTCTCTGTCAGTTTCATGTAAGGTGATGTGCAATAGTTGTCCCCTCTGGATCTATGTCCGCTTCAATGGCTTCCCTCCTAGTCCCTTTACTCTCAGTGGCTATCCCTTATGGATATATGTCTCTATTGCTGTGGCTGTGTCTCTGGTTTATGTGCCTGCATGCTTGCCTGTGTGCAGAAACTGCGGCAATGTTGGCTGTAGAGACCTTGACAGTACCTGCATCTGCATGTGCAATGTGATACACGCCATGATGGCCATCAGCATTGCCAGCACATTGTGGCAACGGCGGTAAAGCAACATGTGTTCTTATTTGCAGGTAGAGAAGAAGCTCCCTAACAAGCAAGCAAAGATCATGATTGGTGACTCAGACGGCACGACATATGCTATCGATGCCCTTGATGCTTTGGATGAGGCTGGCTACGAGAACATAGTGGGAATCAAGGGGGGCTACAATGCCTGGTTCAGGACTTGGGACCACAAGCTGAACCGCAGACGCGGAGATGGCTACCAGGAGACATACACTCACGATGGGGACTCATGCGGGATCCATGCCTCTGGTGCTGGTTTTGAGAAAATGGACGCTATTGAGGCATGGGCTCCTCCCAAGTACTAGGGCGTGAATGTAATATGCACGCATCTAGGTCATGGGGTCATTTATGCTGCTAATGTACAGATCAGGGTTCAAGCAGCCTGTTGATGGAGCTTTCGGTATGCAGCTAGACGGGAAGTGGAGCATGTAGTAACTTTGCAAGAAGGACGAACAGGAGCAAGTGGGCATCTGTCAACCTGGATCAGAAATGAGTCTTAGGGCGCATGCTACGTATACTCGTGCAGGCCATGTACATGATTGCGTTGTGGTTGACTCGCTCACCCGTGGAACTCACTGAGACCAGTCGAGTGCGACCGATTGAGACACCAAAGACAGCAAGTTGAGAGCTGTTCAAGAGCGAGACTCACCGCAGGGACGCTTAAGTTACGTATCCGATATGGGGTAAACCAAATGCTGCGAGTGGAAGGCTGCACATATCCGCATGCCGGGCTTTAATAATGCTCCAGAGTTAGCAGTGCACAGGCACAATTCGGCTGCTGGAAGTGTGTGACGGTAATTATGAGTATCACTCCATCTTGATAGCTGCATAGAAAAAGGACTCTGTCGAAGAAATTACCGCCATGCCTCCGGAAGGTCTGCCATGTGGCATTTCCTCTTGGCACAGTGTGCACAAATACAGACTATACATAGATCCGCTTTGTAGGTCGTCTGGCTGCCACAGCCACACTCAATAGGACCGGAACGCTCAGCGACACCCTTTCTCACAAGTCGGTGGTAGACAAGCAAAGGTGATGATAACTTTTGCCAAGACCACTCAGTGGAGCTCTGGAACCAGAGTGACTAAGCACAGCAACCTTGTCTACAGGGCAGCAATCGACAAGCTTCGAGGTCAAAATGCCCGCTTGAAGGAGGAACTGCTATTAGAGAATAAGTTTAGTGTCCGGCCATCCAACCCAGGAGCAACAGTCTTGATCAACAAGCTGCAAGATGAAGCAGACCTGTACACTCGTAAGGTGAAGTTCTCAAGGAGTATTGTCTTGACCACCACCATAGCTGGCTTCAGCACGCCGTACCTGCATCTGAGTTGAATGCTTTCCTAAGGGCCTTTCTTGATTTTGCAGATTCAGCTTGAGAAGCGGAAGGTTCTCATGCTGCAGCAGCAATTGGACCAGATGCAAAACACCCTGGGGACAACAAGATCTCATATGGGCGGGATCTTCAATGCTAAGGAGAAGAACCAGGCACTGCAGAAGCAGATCAAGCTCCTTGAGAACCGGCTAGAGAAGCAATACATCAAGTACAACGAGGTAGACCACCCTGCTGCACTGACATTTGGGGCCTGACTGCCAGATCAATGTCAATTGTCTCTGCAGTTCCGCAGGAGGCTGTCATGTTGCTTTATGTGACTTTGAAACGTGGGCTGCTGGTGATCTCCCCAATTGAAGCATTGGCCATTAGGTAGAGGCATTTGCCAGGAATGTTACATATCTTGCAGCTGATGGTGTAGCTGAACCCTCAGCCCAGCATGCCCCATGCAACGTCAGTGAAGAAACTTCACCCTAGTGTTCATACAAGCAGCATCACCCTCTTCCAGGCCGCCAACATATAAGATACACGTTTGCAGTGCTGCCGTGGACTTCAGCACTAAGGTGGCCGCACTACTGCTTGCTTTGTCCAGGCCATCACCTACAACAAGGCCCTTCGGGAGCAGATTGACAACTTACGTCGGGAGCGCATGATGTTTGAGGCCATCAACACCAACTTAGACAAGGAGCTGGCGCGCATCAAGCGCAATATAGCTGATACCATCAGTGCAGCTAATGTAGCACATACAGCAAAAGAGAAGGCGCTGGCTGAGGTGGCGGCTCTGAAGCTGCAGGCTGAGAAGGATCATGCATCATTTGAGGAGGAGTGGCGGCAGCTCACACACATCATTGAAGAAGACAGGTTTGTCCAGACATGTTGCAGCTGCATAGCCACATCTGGCTCTGGTCATGGGTGAAGAGCTGCCAGCAACGAGCCTTAGCAAATGGCCTCCATCTATAAGTGATGGTCTGGCAAGGATACAGAGCAATTTCGGCAGGGTCTGCTGCACCTTGTATGTTTGAAAGAATAATGGAGTTTGATACTATTGTTTCCGAGCACCAATTGGTTCTATTGTACTGTTTGTTCTCTTGGCCCGGCAAATGTGCTGGAGTAACAAATTGCCTTGCTTGCACCTATTTGCCCAGGCGGCAGCGGGAACAGGCACGGGCACAGGAAATGGCGGAGCGCGAGCAGCGGACGCAGGAGCTGCTGAAGAGCTGTGATGTGAGTGCTGCAAGCAAGAAGGCTGCCACCCGGGCCACCTGGGGCATCAACATACAGAAGGTCCTGGCACAGAACGTTAGTCAGGAGAAGGTCAGGCTGTATGGGGAGGCCTTTGCCAAGATCCAGGAGGCAACAGGTATGAGCAGGGGATGAAAGGGGAAGGCTGGACTGGGACATGCTATTGCTGCTGGTTCACACTTTACAAATATTAGATCCCCCTAATCTGGACAACCGATACCAAAAGGTCGGTTAATATGTTCTAAAGGACAACTCACCCAATCTCTTAGATCTGGTAAGCATTTTAAACCCATGAATAACGCGGATTAACAAACCAGTTTGATCATAGTTCCATGGATGTTGAGACATGTGAATTAGGCCTGCAGATCAGATGCAAGTCCAGGTTCTGTATTTGTAGATGAATAGATGGATCATGGAGTGTGCTCAAATATGCATAGACTTACAAGGTGTACTATGGAGGCTTGCTGGAGACTCATGATGAGGTATTGCACGCTATTGCTGATTGCTCTGAGGCGCTGCTGCATTGCACAGGCATACAGGACATTGATGAGCTGGTGCATGCTTTTGTGGATGGCGAGGATGCAAACTTCAAGCTGTTCAACTATGTGAATGAGGTCAATTCTGAGGTGGAGAAGCTGGAGGATACGATAGGGGATGTGCGGCAGGAGATTGAAGCCTACACAGCTAAGGCAGCAGCAGCAGAGGCACAAGCCACGGCGGCAACTAGCAGTGTGCTAACGAAGCTAACACACAATGAGGGCAAAGCAGGATCATATAAGAGGAGGTTGCAGGTGGGTTACATGCCTGGTCCTGGGATGGGTCCTAGCATGGCAGCTGCCTGCCTGCTGACTGACCAGAATGTGTGAACTCTCCCATTTCTAGCAGTTGCAGTGCGTTCAGGAGATACATGGCATGTTTGCTTGCAATTACAGCTGTGAGGAGGGTGGCTCGGTGGAATAGCAAGGCAGGTGATGGCATCAAGGAGCAGCACATGTGTGCCAGGATACATTCCACTCTAACCTGCTGGACTGAGGGGTGAAAACAAGGTTGGAACTAAGTAGAACTGCTCCCATCCAGTCAGTGTCTTGTGTAGATGTGTTGGCAGGTTGATATCTGCTGTGATTGCCTGCTTGCTGGCAGCCGCCAATACAAGCACCACTGGGTGTGTCTCCCCTGTCTCCCTGCGGACCATGTATCCCTATGCTCTGCCCCTTACCGTAGTACTGAAGCAACCTCTGCAGCATCAGCTGTTAAATATGTTTACACAACATACTGTCTTATGCATATGTCCTGCAGCATGCCATGTCCCTGGTGGAGGGCCTGAAGTCTGGTATTGATCAGCTGTTCGAGGACATTGGCTGCAATACAGCGCCTGTGAGGGCCCTGCTGGGGGGCGCTGAGCTCACAGAGGACAACATGCTGAGCTACCTGGGCATTGTGGAGCAGAGGGCCAATGAGCTGCTACAGGTGCGACTGGATGGTAGCCACATTTGCATCACTTTGGCAGTCTCACTAGGAATTGGTCAAAAGCCCCGTTCAAGTGCCAATGCCAAGCTTTTCCTGAACCCGCAAATGTCGCTAAACATTGGTAGGAAAGCAGTGTTCTGAGCTGAAAGGCTGGATTTATCAATCAGCTGCCGGGATGGAACAATCCAATGTGCTGCTGCCTAAATAAACCCCACACGCTGCAATGTCTGATGGGCAGTGGTGCAGTGTTCTGGGTGCTGCAAGTTCAGGGCTCTGCTTTGCCATCGCCATTGCAATGCAGGCGTATGCCTTGTCCAAGGCCTCTCAAGGCACCGGCTTACCTGAGATGCTGCTGGCCCGACCACTGCCCCCACCTCAAGTTCGCATCATTGTGGACCCCCCTTCTACATGGGAGCATTCACCACGGGTTGCAGCCAACACAATGCCCACCAGCAGCAATGGCATGCTGGGCAGTCGCAACTTCATGGGTGTGACAGGAGGCATAGATGAGGAGGGGGAGGAGGCTGACAATATCCCAGATGATGTGCCTCTCACCAGAGCACTGCTCCAAGCGAAGGTAGGCAGCTGTGGACAGCCCAGTTTGCATTTTCTCTTTAACAGGTTGCTATGCCTAAGCAAACTGATGGGATACTGCACAAGTGAGAACCTATGTCCGTGAACACAGTGTGGTAGCCACGGTGCATTGGTCATGATGATAAGCATGCCATTCACTGTCGTGTATCTTATTGTTTGGAGATTTCTGCAAGTTTGTTTGGTCTGCAGTTGAAATGAAGCAGCAACTAGTGTAATGCTTGAGACTAGCCCGGCAGGTGGATTACTCTTGCATTTAGCGTGCCACTAACCCACACAGGTGGAGTTGTCCAGATCTGCTTATCGCTTGAAAGCAGCTGCCTTCACCATAGGCAGCTATCGCATCAACCATGTGTTAGCATCAAGGAGCAGTCCTCTTCTGCTACTCGCTTGGACCTATCGCCATACATCACTTGTCTTGATTTCTTGTTCTGCAGGTCTCCAAAAACCTTGATGCAATCATCGAAAGGTCGCTGAAGATCAAGCCAGTAGGGGCTCCATCAGGAAATAGAGGCAGATCTAAAGCTCAGCAGCAACAGCTATGAGGTGGATAAAAACTGGTGACTGCTACGTATGGTGAGCCAGGTTCAACTACCTCATGTGTGTGTGTGAATCTTACATTGGCAAACCCATCGGCACGCGTGCGGTGCCACAGTTCACCACAGGGGTGGCAAAGCCACTAACACAGATAGAACCAGGAAAAACTGAACACCATCCACCAGTTTGAACTCCATGGGCGGGTGTGCTACGGACTAGGCTGGGGGTGGTACGGGGCTAGTACGGGCTGTATGGTGTTTTTGGTCGTTTTGGTCTAGCAGCCCTCTTGTGCTTGCCACACCTTAGATGTTTGTCTGTTTGTTAAGGCTTTATTGCACTCCGCACTGACCTTGCAGGCCAACTTGAACAGCAATGTCAGGTGGACGGGGAACTGTTATCTTAGGGTCAATCGGTACCGCCGTTAAGCAGTGTATGGCATACACGCAAAGTGGAACCGGCAGCTTATTTGTCTAGCGAGATAACATCGGCCGGCTTGAGCCGTAATTGACATTGTCAACATCTCCACCAGTACATACCGTTGTCGAGGTAGACATCATTGCGCATGGCAGTACTTTGTGGCATCTGAATGTGTACCACCTTACAACTCACTGTTCGAACTCCCGACTCGGGAGGACGGCTCGGGCCTGCTGGCTATAAAGGACCCCCAGCCAGAAAGCCCGATGCGGACTAAGTCTACTCCGGTATGCGACCCGGCACAAGCACTGCGAGGCTTACAGCTGCATAGTGCGTTAGGATGTATGCTCCTCACAACTTGGCAGAACCAACACGTGCAAGCAAGCCCACACATATCATCCACGCCTGGGTCCGCTGCCGATGGTACACGTGGAATGGGTGCCGCAGGGCAACTGTCCGGACGTGCTTACAGTACTCATGGTTACACAATCACGGATGTAGGCCAAAATAGTGAGGCCCTGACTTAAGACACCCTAAAGAACTACAGCTACAGGCAAAAGCCCTGACAGGTGTCTTTACATGCCGTATGACATCACGCACGGTTTGAAAGTAACATCACAAACGAGGAAGAAAGCCCGGACCCAACCTGAGGCTCAAGGGGTTTCCAAACGAATTTCCCAAACACCAAACTGACATCAACATCAATTTCTTCATTCACATTCATAGTAGATAGATTAAACATGTATGACATCCACAGGAACAAGTTCAAAGGCAACAACACTATTACAACGCGGTCCATTTTTCACGGATAGCCATATTCAGCGGATGACTGCCAGCAGTGATCGCCAGCCTGCGAGCACGGCAGCAAACAGCCCATTTGCAGCCATGTTCAGTAGCAGATATCCAGTGCATAAAGCTGCAGATAATGCATGCACTGCAAGCATGCATGCTAGCACATCTATCCTGCAACCCTCCAACCGCTTGCTCGTGATGCATGCAATACAATGGGAACCACATGCATACCGTACGTAGCAGATATACTGTCCTGCTACTGAGTGTGATGCCACACATGCACAAATGCTTTCCATACCAATAGCCCCCAAGGCAGCCGCATTCTAGACATATCCTTCACGCTCATGTAAGTGCAAAGACAAGGCCATCAAGCATACTTGCTATCCAATGCAGCCGACAATGCCTTAGTTCCTCACCTCCTTCATTTTTGGGATTGATGCTTCATCATACGACAAACATCAGTATAATGTCTAGATGCCTTAGCCTGGCTGAGCAGGACTGCTGGACCAGACATCAAGCAGTGTTGAAAGGAAGATGGGAGGTGATACACTCACCACATGTAGCCCAAAGCAACTGTTCCCTAAACTACACAGCAGCTGCAAGCTGCAAAAGCTACACTCTCCAAGCACTATAGCAATCTACAGACATTCTTTGACAGAACAGAACAAGTTACCACAAACTGCAAAGCCAATCTAATCCACAGGATGCTCACACTTATGCTATTTCTGCAAACCAACCGACACGCGCAAGATGGCAGTACGAGACACAGAAGAGCGCCAGGAGGCAGGGATTATACTAAGGACCAGAACACAGCACTGCATCGCTCCCTACCATCACCCCGCTACAAGTCATGTGCAGCTGGTGCTGCCATGCTCAAAATGAAGCAGCTCCTCAACTGACTGAGCTGTTTCTCCACTCGTTGTTGCACTTGTACCCGCTGCTGTTCCGTGAGCCGCAATGCAACCTTTCCCAGCTTTTGCTGCTGCTGATCCATGGTGCTGCTTGCTAGCATCCCTGCTTTGCTAACTGCTTCGGTTGTCACCGCAGCTGCGGCTGCAGCAGCCATTGTCTCTGGAGTTCTGCAAAGTATTTGCAAAGCAGCCACTTCTCCAGCTGCTCTCAATCCCCGCTGCCATTCCGCAGACCCTATACCCCGTCCCAGCATATAAATAGGCACAACATCCTCAGCCACTTGCACCTCTACTTCTGCCCATTTTGGAACGCCAAAGGGTGCCTCTATGACAGGAGCAGCTGTAGCACCTGTGCTTGCAGAGCTTGATGCAGGGTTTCCATTGGGTGGAGGTGAGGTGCTACGGCTCCTAATAAGCTGCTCTAAAGACAAGGCAGACCCTCTATCATCTGCACTCCCAGCCAGGCCCCTGCTGCTTACATCCCCATTAGGCACAACCATCCCTTCAGGCCTCCGCATCAAGAAATTCCAGGACCCAAGCTGCTCATTCACATCCATTTGCTCCCCATCATTCTCAGGTAGCTTTACCTTCAGTGCTATCCTCTTCCCTTTGATGGTATCCACCAGCTGCATGAAACCTCCCACATCAGACACACAGGTCATTAGAGGGTTGGCTGCTGCCAGTTTCACCTCCAGCACAGCAACTGCTACACCTGAGGCGTCCAGCAGCAGCATGTCAACTTCAGCCTTCATAGCTGAAGCTTGCGGCAGATGCTTCAACAGCACGCCTTCAACTGCCACCAGATGCCCATTCACAATGAGCTGCCAGCAATCTGATGGCATGCTGGCTTTCAGGAGCTGCAGAGCAGCTTCTTCCATCCTGCTGCCCTCCTTGTTGGTATCCACTGCTTCATTGGTGATCCATGCAGGTACAGGGCCTAGGGCTTCTACCGCAGCTTGAATCACGGGAGCAAGGGTTTTGAAGGTAGGGGAGCTGCTGGTGGAAATGCACCAGTCCTCCAGGGCTGTATGTGTGGTGCTAATAGCTTGCTCTAAGCGCTGCTGTGCTGCTGCTTTGGCATGCTCTGGCACCTTGGGGTTGTTCAGGACCTGCAGGGGCACCATCATGTCACTTGGAAATGATAGTGCACCCGGTACTGGTATTCATTGCTACAAAGCACTACTCGCAATTCTACATGGCGTACCCGCAGCACAATGTAGCGAGGTAACTCCGAACACCATTGCAAACCCCAAGCCATATCTTTAAAAGCCAACGCCAAAACCTGCTCATTCTCACCGGAGGTCTTGTGCAAGTCAAGATGGATCTTACAACTGTGGCCCAAAGTGATGAGGGAGCTTGTTGCCTCGTCAGTAGAATTGTAGAATAGGGATGACAGACAATATTAAACCCCGAGTTGCAGCTGCTTTACGGTCGCTAGAGCGCTGCATAGTTGGCTAGGGAACATAACATGGAGCCCATAGGGGGCTTGCAAGGCCTCTAGATGACCCAATATGTTCTATCTAAAATAACACCCACCTTCTGTAGGGAACTTCTGGCATGGCTTAGCATGGAATGGCAGACGTCCTCCAGCTGCACAACATACTGGTCGCTGCCTAATGAGCGACTCAGTAGCAACTCCAAGAGCTGAAGCTTTTCAGCGCCAGCTCTGGCAAGCGAAGGAAGTTCGGGCAGCTGAATGAAGTTCCAAACTGTATACAATATGTTCCTTGCGGGTACGGACACTTCTGTAGGAGCCATTTCTTCAGGAAGCAAGCCAAGCTGCTGCAGCTCCCATGATGAGTTTAGAGTACTTGTGCTCGGCTCCTCTGCAGCGGTCTCGACCTCATAGGCTAAGCAGGCCTTGTTCCTTTCCGATATCCATGCACTTCTGCTGGAAAGCCACGCACAAACACGTTGCTCCGACTCAGTTGCAAAACGGGCCTTGCACAGCATGGCTGGAGTATTCACACGCACTGGGTATTTCCGCTGCAGGTAAGCTGTTGAGTTTAGTCCTCGAACGGTAAGCAACATTGGAATCTGAATATGCCAAAGGGTGTTCGTGTAACTGGTCAGCTCGCAGACGTTCATGCGTGCATCAAGTGCTGCTCTTATGAATAGGTATCTTGACCACCGCGCTCTTCCCCCATATTCAGCAGACAGCAGTCGGAGTGCCTATACAAACCCGTACGAGTGACAGCCACAGCAGTTACATAAGGTCCAGGGACTCCTTAGTACACAAACTCCCTTAGACATGGTTGTCGATCTTCACATTTGCATGCGGTTGATTTATGTCCTGTGCCAAGGTCTCTTTGGACACCCATTCACGAGGTCATCCATAGGCTCTAGGCTATCTCCAATTTTGTTTCATCTCCACACGTATGCAATGCTTCGTTCAACACGCAAAAATCCAGCGAATTGACATGACGCAAGCGCGTTGGTAAAGCGGACAAGTGACTGCATCTTTCCTGAAGTATGGGCTGCTGTGCAAGCAGGCCAGCGGAGACAGTCTTCGTTGTAAGTACAGCACGCTTTTGCTTGAACTCACAGCAGACATCTGGCTGATCTGTTTGCCACTGTAGGACGTCCCAACTCACGTGGGGACTACTGACGAATACACCTTGCGAAAGAAATCCCTAGACAAAGGAGGCCAGGTCAATGATAAGACCCATTTGCTGTACATCGCTTCCTGAGAGCAGAATGGACCTCACAAAGCTTCCTCATATTGCAGGTTGCTCCCTTCACAGCTGCATGCCCTGCTTCTTACCCCTACGAGGTCCTAACCAGGGTGGTAGAAGGCAATGACTACGTTTTTGCTGCTGTGTTTGATGGGGTTGGTGGCTCCCAGGCTGCTAGGCACTGCTACAACACATGCCACAACGTCATCATGGAGATGCTACAAGCATCACGTCCTGATGTGGCTCTGAGGCAGACCATCCAGGAGCTCGAGAGGTCCTACTTTGCTTCAAAGCTACCTGACAAGGTAACGCGGTAGTTTGATAGGCCCAGCGTTCGCAGCAGTTGGACCTGCACCTTTGAAATGATTACCTCTACCTCGCAGGTGAAGGCAACAGTTGGTGCTACTGGCACCATGTTGTACCTTGACACAACCAGCAATCAGTGCTATGTGGCCAACATTGGCAACTGCACACCTTTCCTCACTAGATCACAAGGTGATGTAGCTTCAGTGCCAGCTGTAGTTGACCTAGACGTCATGATGCTAATGGTAGGGTCCATGCAGGATCTTTCAACAACAAGGTCATAAGTGCACAGTACCTCACGTCAGATGCAAAGCACAGGTGCGGCAGCAAATCTCAGCCGGATTTGGCACGAAAAGATGTGCTGGTACAAAACTGTTGGTTGGTTTATCTAGGATGGTGCATGAGGTGGTGTCAATTTGGGCAGGCACATTATCCACCTGAAACAAGGCACATGCTGTGCGCTCTCAATGAATATGGCTCCAATGCAATGTGAAGTGGATGCAGGACACTTTCAGCACAGGCAGCCTCCATCCTTGGTCATCACCCCCTCTAAAATGTTCTAAGACACCACCAGATCAAGTTTGGTCCAGTACGATCATATCATGTGTTTAATCCTGCTTGTCTTGCAGACCACCAGAGACTTGGAAGTCGGGCTCATTCAATGAAGCACAAGACAAGGTCAGTAACAAGCAGGGTGAAGGCAGCAAGCTATATCAAGAGCCCGTTTTGTTGCCAAGTGTTCCTGGCAGGGCTATGTAGGGTATGTGCACCACATGATAGGATGCCTGGCAGTCCATGGTTGCTAGGCTAAGCATTCAGGGGTTTGCCTCCTTCTATATCGCAATACCAAGCAGATGCACATCTCAGGCTCATTATGTGGTTCTCTTCATCTTAGCCATGACCATTACTCGATGAATGTATGTGCAGGGCTCATATAGAGCAGCAGGTCCAGATGAGGCTGAGAGTGCCGAGGAATCTGGCAGCAGCAGCAGCAGCAGATGCATTGGGATGGGCTATGGCAAGACTGCAGCACTACGTGATGTTTGGATAACAACACTGGATTGCAAGCCCAAGAAGCTGCCATCTGTGCCGTTCATCAGTACTGATTGTGAGGTGAGCATGGTGATGTCCAGTGTTCTTGTGATTTGTATGTTTTGCAAAAGGTATGCAGACCAAGAGTGGGTGTATGCAAATGTAGGTCGGGACTGAGACTCAAATATCCTAGACTGAGCTACTTTATTGAGAAGAAAGGTCTCATATTGTGTTGATTTCTGGGTTTTTGTCCCTTTCGATGCATGTGTTGCACCATTGAGACTGCATGGAATGGTCAGAGCTGCGGCAGAGCTTGCGCATTCATCATTTTCATTCGTTGTGTTTCCTATCCATCGTGCGGCTGCTGATGCTACGTGCAATGCACCCTGTCCAGGTGGCAGTGTACCAGCTGGCCATGGGAGATGAGTGTCTGGTGCTTAGCAGTGAGGGTCTTGTGAGCACAGTGTCACCACAGGAGATGGCCACGCTGCTGAATCACTTTGACTCAGGGACCTTGACCATGCTGCAGTGCTGCTACCTCAACAGCCCACCACCAGCGGCACCTGGAAGCAGACCGGTGAGGGCATGCAAGTGCATTATAGCAGAAAGATGACATAAAGCAGGATTTAGATTATGGATGTGATTGCTGGCATACACTATGCCACTTCTAGCATGCCTATGCCCCTCAAAGTGGCAAAAAGCACAGACATTACAGTAGTTTATAGTCAACCATGATGATCTATTTAGTTGTGTTGAGTAGAGCATAATGCCCGAAGGATTTGCTTGATTGTAGCTCACCTCTTGTGCCTTTGGACGCTTACCGTTAGACACCAGCCTTGCATTCACTCCAGCTTACTATACAGCCCAGAGCCAAATCTAACAAGTCAACTCACACTACACCTTTGATAATCTCTAGAAGCTAAGCAAAGAGTTGAGCCACCCCATTACTTATCTTTGGTAGTCCTCAATGATGCAGATCAAACCTCCTCATCATGTGCCAGAGTGTGCATTACTCCAAGCCGTGGCGCTTGCCCACGTGGCATTCACTTTGGGACTCTATTATTTGCCTACATCAGACATTTGCAGGGTGCAATCTACATGATCTTGGACAATGCCAAGAGATTTCCTGCTCGTCCCCCTGCAGGCTTCCCCTGCTGCTGCAGCAGCATCCGCCAGCAGCACAGCTGTTGCACCCCGGTTCTGCAATGTGGCATCAATTGCCATGCACCATGCTATGAGCAAGACCATTAACAAGCATAACCTGACAAAGGCAGTTCTACAGAGCAGCTTGGACTTTGAAAAGCTGCAGGTGAGGGACAGATGAGGGCAAGTTTCATACCTCCTTCCATACTCCCATGTATGGAAGGAATCTGGGACCCATCCAGAGATGCATTAAAGCAGCTGGAAAGGAGTCGCATCACCATGCAGCGGCAGGCAAGCATGGGGTTGATGCTGGATTAGATGTTTTTCCTGTACTCTTAAGTTGATGAGCATCAAATGTGCCCCTGCAGCATTGTGTACACTCTGTGTGTCAAAGACGAGAAGTTATCTCTGTGCAAGTATCATTTCAAATTGGGCTATTTGTAGCTGCCCCTGCTACTGCTGCAACGATTCCATTGCTGCCTGCCATCTTGCCCTCCTGTCTCAATTGTGGTGGTTTTCAGAGGCTGCCCCTGGCAGTGGACCTTGAGGCCTTTCGACCCCCTGAGACCAGCAGGCGCAGCTCTGAGGTCAAGATGCAGATTTCAGAGGGTGGTGCTGCACCTGGCCCCTCCAAGCGCCTCATTCACAGGGACATGGGAGTGGTAGTCATCTGCTGCGAGTGGCCCAGGTAGGCGCAAGGACAACCTGCTGCATATAGCATGGCCTGTGCAGGCCATGGTGTCAGCAATGCATGCTGTGATTGCGCAGTTACAACTGTAAGCGACCAAGCAAGCATTGGTCGCTCCTCTGCTGATGTACTGAAAGAGCATCATATAGCAAAAGGAATGCGTGCAGAATTGTTGCAATGTGCCTGCAAAGTCAGTGTGACTGATTTGATAGCATCTTACTGGTGTCTTTTCGGACCCAGAAAAGCATTTGCCAGCAAAGAGCTGTACTGTTGGATGCCTTGATACATGCTTCCTGTATTGCAGAGCATGCTTCCCTAATCAGTATGTCTTGTTCCAGTCATACCGCAAGACATGGAACAATTCTGGACGCATTCCTTGTCTGCCCTCAGGAATGAAGACATAGTCGTGCCAGAGTAGTGTAGCTATGGGCCACCCTGCTTCCTTTTCCTAATGTTGTGCCCACATCATTGCCCCTACTGCCCTCTGAATTCTGCAGACAGGAACTTGCATTTGACAACAGTGCTGCATCACACAAGCTAGCTGCAAGACGAGCCCGTTGCAGCCCCCGTGCACTGTACCACTGGCAACTGCTGCGGCTGTTGGTGCGCTTCCGGATTGCCCGGCGGCGCCAGCTTCTGGCTGCGTGGTGGGGGGCTGTTGAGCGGATGGGGCGACTGGCAGAGGCTGAGGCACGTGCAGCAGAGATAAAGGCTTGGAGGACAACAGGGGAAGCTGTACAGGTAGGTGGGGGCTCAATGGGCCGCTGCAGGGGTAAAGTGACCGGAGCTGGGGAATGGTACAGGCGCAGGGATGTGGGGCCTTAACAAGCAAGGCTGAGGCTGAAAAGTCGGACCAGATATTGATGTCTGTCCTATGCTTTGGTCCTGCAAGTTCTAGTTAGATATGTCCATTTAGTTTGCATAACTGGGTGATGAATCCGCTTCTGTGTTTGTCAAATGCGTATCTCGACCTCACAGTGACTTGCCACTGGATAAGCAGTTCTAGGGTGAATTCTTTAACATCTGGCCTCTGATATGCGCAGAGCATGAATGTGGTCTCCTGCGCCCAGGAGCAGTGGACATGGGATGTAGCTGATTGGTTGACTAGCTCTCTCCTGTGCCTCCTTTTTTGCCAGGTGACACTCACAGGCCAGAAGCTGGATGCGGACTCTCCTGGCACAGCCGGTCGGCCCTACTCTACTCCATCACGTGCCAACTCGCACAGGTCGCCAGCCACCGGGGGCATGCAGCGCACAACACCCAGCTCTTCTAGACGCGTCACAGCCACTGGAGATCAGATCACACCTGCCTCTTCTAGGAGGGTAACAGCAACTGGTGAACATGCTACCCCTAGTGCCTCCAGGCGGGTGACTGGCACTGGTGACCACACTACACCCTCTGCCTCTCGGCGGGTGACTGGGACTGGTGGTCACACTACCCCATCTGCCTCTAGGAGGGTGACTGGGGCTGGAGAGAACACCACTCCAGGAGCCTCCAGGCATGCCACCCCCAGCTCTTCTAGGCGGGTAACAGCCAGTGGAGATGCTCCATTACCCTTAGCATATGAGAGGACCCCTGGGGTTGGTGATGGGCTGCGGTCTGGAGTTTCACAGCAGCAGCAGGGTTATGGTGGGAGCAACAATGGGTCGCGCACTGCTAGTCCGGCGGTGAGGAGCACCTCAGCAAGCAGAGCACCTGTGGGTAGCAGAAACGGCACAGCAGGAGTGGGATGTGATGGGCCAGGGAATGTCAGAAAGAGGGAGGCAGATTGGTCTCCGGCAGCAGCAGCAGCTCCACATAGCCGAACAAGCGGTGCAGGCAGCCATAGCAACTATCAGCTGAGGAACAGCAGTGGAAAGGGGGCAGGCAACAACAGCAGCATCGGAGCACAAGGGAGCGGTTCGCGCCCTGCTACAGCTGGGGGTGGTGCAGGCCTCCTAGATGATGACGGCATTGAGGTGGAGATGGTGGAGGGTGAAAGCAACAGGGTCCCAGGAGCAGGAGGGGTGTTGGGTTGGGAACTGAGTGAGGGGGCAGGTGGCACAGAGAGCAACATTCATGTCCATGGTGCTGGCCCCATGGATTCAGGCGCTGCTCAAGCTGCCACACTGCATAGAAACAGGGATGGGGATCGAATCCCAGATGCACACAGTATGCGGACCAGCAGTGGTGGTGGTGGTGCAGGTTGGGGCAAAGGCGGCACAGGAGGGGCTGCTGGTGTGGGGCCTGCTGCCACAGGGTCCAGTGGTAGGCTGGGGGCTGGGAAAGGGGCTTGCAGTCCTACCAAGAACCGCAACATCAGCCTGCGGAGCAAGCAGCCTGGTGCATTGTAGTTGTAAGCAGAGCGCCTGGTGCATTGTAGTTGTAAGCAGAGTCTTCAGGTTCTTAGAATAGGGGTTTTAGCAGGTTGCCCAGCTATCCATGTCTTTGATCAGTTAGGTTTGGGTATTCGCTGTACTGAGTAGGTAGGACATTAGCTAAAGGAGAACTTCCCAAAAACGCACGCGGATGACGCATGCCGAGGATGTGGCTGAACATGCGCCGTATGTGGCGCACTAAATGTCAAATGGAAAACAGCAGGAGGTAAAGGTGTTTGAAGTCAATGAGCATCAACGCGATGCATTTACAATGCAGGGTTGGCAAATCTTGCTAAGCAGCTCTTCTTCTACTGAGTGATGGGGGATAAACGGAAGCAGTTGGTTGGAAGCCAGGTTAAAGGGAGCTGTTGGACGGACCATGCACACCTGCCTTTGGCAGATCATATCTATCTGCAAACAGCTGAGAGTAGGATCCTTTATGCCATCATCACTGATCAGGTTATCTGTACTTTGGGTTTTTCTACCTTAGGGGGTATACTTGCACTAGTTGTGCTTTGTGACGCACCTTAAAGTCTTATGTTTATTGTTCCTCTTGACGAGGCCGTCCAGTAGCGTCCTACCTGTGCAGAGTGAAGGTGAAAAGCGGAACTTTGTGGCCACTTTTTGACTGTCCGCTTGGTGGAGTGTGGTCTCAAAATTAGTGGTCCATAGCCAGCGCTGCGACTTTGATGATCATATATTTTGCTTTGTTGGTGTAGTTTGTGTGTCAAACTGGCTGGGATGTCGATGGCAGCAGGAGCCCCTGTTCACCTGATACGATTGTGTGCATTTTGATTGGTATCTCAACGACTGTTGCATGAGGAGCTGGGGTGCATGCCTGTATCATTTACGTGGGTTAAAATGGCTTGTGGCTTTTGGAATAGGTTAGTAGCTCAGACATCTGCGCCTATGCTACGTGCAGCGTTTACAGAGAACCTCGAGTTGTCGATTGTTGCTGGACATGGACGGCTGTGGTCTGCTGAGATGATGAAGTGTCTTAAAGATGTTGTTCCGGATTATGCTGAGAAGGTAACTTCTCTTGTGCTGAACAGGTCAGTAACAGAAATTGAGCGTGTAGACACAGAAGTTGTCCTAGGCACTTGGGGTAGTAAGTGGACTGCTTGTTGGTGTGACCTTCCAGAGGATCCTAGGGTTGCATCCTCGGATCAGGTATCGTATGCGACCTATTATACGTGGATGGCTGAGTGTGTTTCACAGCCTGCTAGGTATGTTGATCATGACCGTTGTATAAATCCAGAGTATCTTGCTGATCTCATGAGGTTTAGAGTGGGAGCTCACTGGCTGAGTGTTGTGACTGGACGTTGGGCTGATGGTGGTACTGTGAGGGCACAGAGGTATTGTAGGAAATGCATGGCATATACCGTTGAGGATGAAAAGCATTTCATGCTGGAATGCCCTGCCTACCAGGAAATCAGATCGGAGTTTGGTGAGTTGTTTGATTACTGTGAAGGTGATTTAAGGAAGCTTATGTGTCATCCAAAGCAGCATATGTTGGCGAAGTTGGTACATAAAATGCGTATCTTCAGAGATGAAGATACTGAGTGGGTGTTTGATCTGCAGCTTGACAGATTTGAATCGAGTGAAGATGGAAGTTGTGGTAATGTTTCTAGTGATGAGTATGAGAACGAATTAGTTGAAGTTGATGATATTAGTCAGTTTGGTTTTTTGGAAGCCCCTTGAGCCTCGTGTTGGCTCCGGGTTTTTCTTTTTTCAAATGTAACATTCAAACCGTGCACAGGACCCTGATGCTGCAGGTAGGCGCATTTAGATTGCACCCGATTGAGCTACCATGCGTGACAGGGCACTTGCCTGGGCTGTATTTGAATATGCTACACAGCCCTTCACTCAGCGATGTTAACAGTTGAAGATTTTCACTGCAGTGGGGATGGCAGGAGGTCAACGGTTGGTTGGCCCCTACCGAACAATCAATCAATCAAAACGCAAGACCAGCAATGCCAATGGCCAAACAAACCTAGGCCACAAACACAAGGCTCCTGATCACAATCACGAAGCCACACAACCGATGGTGGATTTGCCACACACAAGCTGAGGCTAGATGCAACGGCGTGCACACCAAGGGGAAACAAACACCACCACTAAAACCCAAAACCTGCTCCACTTCCATCACACATGGGTGGCGGGGAGGCAGCAGCACCACCCTAGTAGGGGCTGGAGGTGGCTCCCACCACCTAGGTACTGGTGAACCACCATCCTCCCAGCCACTGAAAGGCACCACATAGCGCTCCACATGCTTATCAATAGCTTGCTTAGTGCGCCTTCTACACCTCACTAACCGTTGGCTTTCCCAAGGGTGCGTAAGATCCCACAACCTCTTCCTCCAAGCACTCTTAATCTGACATGAAGCCTCCCAGCTCCCCTCATCTTGACCAAGCACACACGCATTTCTCCCAGGTATGGCGAGGCCTACCCACTGGCCTCGTCATGTCACCATGTAATGAAGAGAACAACGCAATATGCGGCAACCTGCCCTCCTCCATGCGGCCCACATGCCCCAGCCACCTCAGCCTATTTGCTGTGATGTATGCTGACAAGGTGGCTACCCCACATGATTTCCTGATATGCTCATTGGTGTGCCGATCTGACAGCCTGACCCCCAGGATGCTCCTAAGGCAGCTAGAGTGCACCCGCTCAAGCTTTTGCGATTGCACTTTGGTCAGGGACCAACACTCACTCCCGAACAGCAGAATTGGCAACACATATGCCTTGTAACACTTCACCTTCGTAGCCAATGACAGATGCTTGGTACCCCACATCTTTTCAAACTGCTTAAACCTCCCCACAGCCTTACCCCTCCTGATATTCAACTCCACATCCAACCTGCCATCAGTCACAAGCACACTTCCCAAGTACTTGAACTGTGACACCTCTTTTACCACACCCTCACTGATAACCACCTCTGGTCCTTGCTGCACTGGCACATCCCCCTCCTTCCAATCCTTGTCAATGGACAGGATCTCAGTCTTGCTTGCATTGATGCGCAACCCAAGACTAGCAGCAACCTTGTCCATCACCTGCAGCATGACCACCAACTCCTCCCTGCTGGGACTTAGCAACACCATATCATCTGCATACAGCAGAACAGACAACAGCTCCACACACCCACCACTACCACACCCATCACGCTCAAGTTTCCCATCTGCATGATAGGCTAGCTTACCCCACATCCCTCCGGCATCTGAGCCATTGCCTGCCGAACCACAAAGTCCATGTAGATGTTGAACAGCAAGGGAGCAATGACACATCCCTGCCGCACCCCGCCATGCACATCAAACCACTCAGACACCACACCACCCATCCTAACAGCAGCCTGTGTGCCAGTATGCAAGTCCATCAGCAACTCTATCAGCTTTGTGTGTACCCCGTACACATGCAGGATGCGCCATAGCGTGTCTCGCGGTACAGAATCATATGCCTTACGCAAATCCACAAAAGCCATGAATAGAGGCTGATCGAATGCTACAGACTTAGAGATGACCTGGCGTATGGTGAACAGAGCATCAGTGAGGCCCCTCCCCTTCCTAAAAGCAGACTGGTTATCAAGCAGTTGTGCATCGATATGAGAACTGATCTTAGCCAAAATGACCAAGACATACACCTTCCCCGGTATACTTAGCAAGCTTATCCCCCTATAGCTATCTCTCACTTTGCGCTCTCCTTTGCCTTTATACAGTGCCACCAACAGTGCACGTTTCCACTCCACTGGCGCTTTCCCTGACTCCCACACCGCCACAATGACCCTGTGCAACCATTTACACAACAAAATACAAAATACAAAATACAAAATACAAAATACAAAAAATACAAAATACAAAATACAACCCCTACCGAACATAAAACAAAATTTGAGCCAAATTCATGATGTGATGCTTCGTACTTCCTACAAATTATGCGCTTACCGGGAGGACCGGAGCATCGCACACTCGTCTAGTTATCTAGTCTGTGCAGGGTCAGCTCGGAGTCAGCCAGGCCCATGACTAGCGTCTGATGCCATCAGCAGCGCCTTGGATCTCTGCATTGGGTGTGATGCTTGAACCTTTAAAGTAGTACTCGGCTTTGCTCTTCTCCGGGCATATTGCTGGCGTGAAGCAAGCGGGTGGCACTAACAGCTTCCATTCTGAGTGCTGCCAATTACATCACCGACACCACCACGCGTGCACGCGGCAATAAATTGGCATCAACAGGATCACCGCTGTTTTGATTACCTGTACCCAACCTCCGGATCACCAGATGCAGATTACATCCATAGTCCGTCTTCCGTCCTCTTATCGCGTCGCTGCGCCATGAGCCAACCAAAAATGTCGCGCAGCACTTTTGTCATGAAACAAACTCACATTCTACGCTCTTTCAGTATACACGCCATTGCTTTCAAAAATATGAAGCATGCAGCCAAATCAAGCGTGCTGCCACACCACCTGAAAACTCCCACCCTTCATCGTGAACAGCAGGAAATATATGGCTGAAACCCCAAAGGCATGGGTACTGTTGCTGCTGTTGCTCTGAACATCTCGCACCCCATGTCCGCTCCACCCAGGTGGCTCCACCAACTACTTCCAAAGTGATAGTTCGTTCTGCACTCAATCCATTCTGCTCTTACTCCTGTTGCCTTGCAGGCAGGCCAGGCATCAGAGGCGGCAGCACATCCTTCTTTTCCTTCCCACCTCGTCCTGCACCGCTGCCATCACACACTAGGTACACATCAGCCCCTTGTTCAGTCAGCTCTATCCGCGCAATGATACCTGCAGCAGGCAGCAGTTGGAACCAGGTCTGGATCAGCTGACAAGTTCAAGCAGCCCACACAACAAGACCTAGATACTGTAGTACACTCTTGTTACAACCCTTACCACTCCCAGGTCGATCTATGGCAGCACAATGGCGGGCAGTGGCGAGAGTGCCATGTGCACTGATAGTACTCTGCTTACGAGGCATAACACTGTGTAGCACCATAGCACATCAAGCAACTTACATTGTTCCTAGAATACCAGCTTCTGACATACATCAGTCAGAAAACTCCGGTTAGCGAATGAGGCGTGACCTCAACAACATGCATCAGCAGCGTTTCACCTTGGATTACTTTCCAGTCCCATCTCTTGATCCATTATTAATGTTAGATATATGAAACATGATGTTCCTAAAGCCTTGGGACTTGTTATCAGAACATCAGCCGTCTGCTTGCAGGGCACAGCGGAGACGGTATCTCTATAACATATATGAGATAGATCGCTGCACAGCTTCCGGGCCGTGCAGAACCCGTCACATGACTCCAACTAGTTTGTTAGTGTGTGGTGAGAGAAACGGTTACGGAGCGCTAAGACAATTAGAGCGACGAGGGCGGAGACGATGGGACATTGAGAGAGCTAGCATAATGACATAGCTAAGAGCAGTACAGACTGCATATTTTGTGACTGGCCAACAACCCCAGTACCCTGCAACCCCCCACGAAGTCCGGAATGCAAGCTAAAGCTGGATGGGCTGCGACTGGACAAGCAATAAGATGACGACGGGACGGATCAATCCTATGCATCCTATGCATCTTACCTGGACCAAAGAAACTCTGGATTTTGGGCTGCCTCTCCTCCCATTGCTCTGGTGTCAGCTTTGACTCAAACTCTAGCACCAGAGTGTAAGCACCATCCTCCACCACCTCCCTAAGCCCCTTCAGTAAAGGAGCCAGCCTGCGGGGGAGACCGCCCTGCTTGCCAATCCGGAAGATCCTGTCTAGAGCCTCTTCCAGATGCTGCTCATCACCATATCTAGAGGGTGCAAGGAGCAAAGCAAAAGGGCAAGGGTCAAATGATACTGCCAGCATCAGCTAGAGGGTATGCGTGTTAGGCAAGGTGGTACTGATATGTGCAGTGCACCTGTACTTATGGTACAGGCAAATCTTGCATAGTCTGCATAGAATTAGTCTGCTGCGAAATTTGGATGGTTAGAAGACGGAACGGCGACGTCTGCACCTGCAATCATCTCTCTAGGGTTGATAGAGGCAAGGTGGGTGGTGGGAAAGGGGCACTTGTGATGAATTCTGCCACTGCCAGAGGTGTTTTTACATTGTGTCACTGCTTGTCAGCGGAGCGAGCACTGCAATGCCACATATTGTGTCAGTGTCACCAAACACAAAGGAGCGTATGCTAGTGGCTCATGTTCTTACATTATGGAATGCAACTATGCACCCAAGAGCAAACAGGTGCCGAACCATTTACGCCCTAAAAAGTCAACAAGCTATCCACTTTGCATTATCCTTTGCCCAGCAATATGGGATATGGGCTGGTGAGTGCTGCTGCTACCAAAGCTGCTGCAAACTCTACCAGTGGCCAATTTACCATCGTATTCCGCTACAAGGATCCATATGCCAGTAATCCCCTCTTTACTGCAGTGCACCCACAACTGCAGCACCTTAGTTGTCTAAACTGGTTCCTCCTGTGTCACCTGCTGCTGCACCTACCTAAAGCGTGTGCAGTCCTCCCTAATCTGCTTTTGAATGTCTGTCATTTGTGAGTCCCTGAGGTTGAATGCGGCTTGGGTGGTTTTGCAGGGTACAGGCTCTAGCTGTGCATAGTTGAGAGCAAAGCCCAGCAAAGAGATGGGGAAGCCATAGATGAGCAGGATGCTGCTGATATCTGTCCCGGGAAGAAGGGTGAAGTAAGCCCCGAAGCCATACACTAGCAGGCCCAGGCCAACAGGGGTCAGGATGGAGCCAAAACTGACTTTGCTCATGCTGAAACCGCTGTCTTCCATGTATGGACCAGACGTGCTGCTTGCAGTTTTAGGCTCTGCTGAAGCCCTTGGGACCTGAACACGGACACGCCTGCGGGTAAGGCAAGTTTATCGAGCGGTCAGCATCGTAGGCAGACTGTGGGTTCGTTTAACGCCCAGCATGGGATCCATACAGCCTCCAGGCATCATACAGCTACGGTCTATCTTCCTGGTGGCAGACCAATGACCAGCAGAACCAACCCTCCCAATGGCATACGGCCAGAGCACCGCTAAGTGACCGATGCGCACCTAGCAGGGGAGGAGCGGGAGACAGCGCATGGGACTGTGCCAAAAGGCTTTACGGATTGCAGGCGAGAGGGTGTTAAGCCCGCGCCTATCCGCAATTGCGTCTGCATGATGCAGAAATCTTTGGCGAGAAGCAAAGGGAACAGAGATGGATTCCTGTGGCCCTTGAACTAGACTTCGGTTTGTGATAGCGCATCAAGGTGTACAGACTCCCTTGAGAGATTTAAACGGGTAGGCACTCCATTCATGCCCGCCATAATCAAAAAAAGCCTTTGAGTGGCCCCCAGATCAACCCCAGCCAAGAGCCCTAATCTGCAGTGATCTTGAACGACTACCGACAGCTAGCATGTGAAGGTCAGATTACCAACTTGGATGTACCCAATTGAGGCCCCCGATACCAGGTGCAGGACGCGCGATGCCCCACAAAGAGCTGTTCTATTGGTCTTTGATTGACGCGTTCACCAATGTGTCCAAACGTCTACACGTGCTGCTAGATTTGCCTGTCCCACGCCTTTCCGCAAAGCATTGTGACCGGCGCGGAGATATATCTAAGATTAAGTGCTGCAAACCTTCTAGTGCCTCTTGCGTTTGTACCAGCGACACTTGCCAGCAATAGCACGTAAACTTGTGACAAGCAGTGACAATGATCAGAGTGCAGTTCGTGCCTGGATGGAGCATAACTGGTACAGACTCTAACCCTGAGGAGACGACACACATTCCAGCTACAAGTGCACCTCGCCAGAGCACTAAAAACAGAAGCTGCACTGTAGTAGTGGGAAGGAAAACCAGGCCGAGGATCTTCATGGCGCTCAGTCTTGTCATGGAGGTCCCAAACATGCTAGCAGGTAGGCGGCCCAGCCCCATACATGGACAGTACTGCTCTATCCCACCCATTACATCCACGGTGGCTGCTGAGAAGTAAGGTTGCAGCAGCTTGAGGTTGCAGCAGCTTGCGGGATTGTGGAGAAAACGCAATACAGCACTGAGCTGTTCTGCATGTCTCATGTTTGCAGTGGTATCTGCTGGGCCATTTACCGCATCCCCGTCCCTCATACTGCATTGCCTAATCTGTATCCTATCTCCACTGTGCCTGATACATAGGGGAGCTGCTGGCTTAATAGCAAACCTGAAGTCCAGGCACTGGTGCTCTGCAGATCCTTGTCAAAGTGCCCCCATGCTTTACATTCCTGCGGACGTCTGTGGCAGGAAAGGACTGCAGCATTTGGGCAGGCAGCTCCTGTCCTGGTCCGCCACTGAGGACCGCATTACCATCTGATTAGTTTCAGGAGGCTGCTGCCATTGTGAGTGACCACCGGCCTCCCCACCTACCCACCCCACCCTCTCCCTACTGGCCTCCCCACCTACCGAAGTTTGAGATGGTACTGAACAGCAAGCAGCAGCCCTGCTAGCCCCGGTGATCCGGTCCAAGTCGGGATGTGACTTCAATCAGGGCCAGGAGGGCATGTGGATGCCATGGATGGCTGAACTTGTGATTTGACTTGTGCCATTGGGCAGGTAAGCTTAAAGCCAGTTCCTGCGGCTCTCAGACACAAAAGATGCTTGACATTAAGCTCAGAAACCTTGGAATACACCCCTTCACAACATTGGAGGGTCCGGAGCATGTTGAGCCAGAGTATGTATCCGAACCAAGCAATATGGTCTACTTCAATCTACTGTTTGCAGACCCATCGAATCCGACTTCATTAAAAAGCCCCATACGTACTACTTGGAATGGTGTCAAGCTGACGTGCCAGAACGTGTGGTCCAAAACGACGTTGCACTCTTACCAGGTGGCTTGAACGGTCACCGTCGCGGTCACTATGGCGTCACTCAACGGCCGCTACCGGCCGGTTCAGTAGACCGACCACACGCAGGGGCACATCACCTCTTGCGCACAGCATTACGCTGACCTGGAAAAGGGGATTCGTTCTGAAACCTAGCTTCTGTTTCTCTGCTTCTGCAGTAGCCCTCTCCTGTTTAGCCCCTACTGGCGTTACTGCTGTTGAGCTAATTCTCAACGAACAGCAGCGAATAGCGCAAGTATGTTCCCCGTTGCTCTTGCCAGCACGTGCGCGTCTGCTTTACGGCAGCAGCTAGGCCTTTCTAGTCTGGCCTCTGCCAGGTTTGCGTCCATCCCAGCAGCGGGTGCAGCAGCCACAGCAGGGCAAGGGCCTGACCTCCTTCATCGCAGCAACACCTTGCCATCCGTTGCCGCAAACAGGACCTTTGCCTCAAGGCCTACAGCTGACAGCAAACCAGGTAGGCTGGCTTGACCTCTGTTAGAACATCTTTTTCTGTAGACAATGGGCCAGCTGACCAGTACACACATCAGTTTGAAGCTAAGAACCACCACCCATACCCACCAGTTTCTGGGGGTGTATTTAGTGGGAGGTTAGGTGTGGGTGGCTGGACTTTTTACGCAGAAAAGTTACATGACAGGCTGCAGCGACATCCCAAGTAGCACCCAGTGCAGAATCACACTCGAGCCTCAAACCGTAATGCTTGCAGGAATGCAGCTCCTTCAGTTCATTAATTAAGTGTCTTTGCCAGCAGGCGTGTCAAACAGTATCCGCTTGGGCATTTCAAAGTGCACGCAGCGGGCGCAGATCCCTCTCAGTCATTCCCTCTCACTGACATGTACCTCTCCGATCTACAGTGTATGTTGTGTTTGGCGCCAGTGGTGGCATTGGCTCTGCGCTGAGTCAGCGCCTGCTGTTTGGGCGCTATGGTTCCCCTGCTGCCCTGGTCTTGGCTGCAGACCATAAGGATAAACTACAGCAGCTGCAGCAGCAGCTCCAAGAGCGCAGCTCAGGGGAAACGAAGCTGGAAGTGATTACGGCGGATGCTACCGATCATGATGCGGTGAGTGCTGTAAGCTTTAGCATTTGCGGACCTGAATGCCCTCGTGCATCCTTAGAGCAAAAGCGCCTTCAGCATTCGCAGAAGCAAGAGGAAGAGGCTGTACTAATTTAAGCTGCTCAGACTGTATACACAGTCAAGAGGCCTTCAGAAACCATACAGGCAACACAGCCCTGCTGTACAACTCCTACTTCTCCCCGCTGCAATAGATACCCCAACACAATACCAGCGATTGCTTTTGAAACATCACATGTGGCCAGCTTTCTCTGCCGTCCTTCATTTCTTAACATGATCAACCAGACGTGAATCAGCTCGACGCTAGCATAGCAGTAAGTGTGCTGTCTGCCAGTTGAAATCTAGCATATTCAACCTTCCTACAGGTTTTTCCTCTCTATATACGCCCTAGCAGAATTCAATTTGCAATGCTGCACTTCTGCTCTGATTAGGAGCTGGCTCTACGGTCCTGGTCAGTAATGACACAAGACTGATAGCATGCCCCCACTGGGATTATGGCTGTTAGACCAGCTGCAGCTCTGTCGTTGGGATTTGTTCTGAGTGCAAAACGCAGTAGCAACACAGATGGTGCCTCTTTTGGGTGCAGCACTGCATTTTCCATGGTTCAACAACACACAAGCATGTCGAATGTGCTTTCTCCCAAGTGTCGCAACAAATGCAGATATTCCCCCTTCCATCCGCCAGTCCCCTTCCGCTGATAGTCCTCCCTCAAGCCTGCTCCGTTCCTCTCTGGCCCCCTCCTTCCTCCCCCTTGTCCCTCTCCCTCTTTCAACGGTCCCTAATATTCCACAACCCCCCCTCCCCCCCACCTCTTCCTCCCCTGCCTCCCCCTCCTTTTTGTTCCCTCCCCCCTCTCCTCCCTTACCCCCCCCCCCCCGCCCCCTTCTTCCTCTTCCTTCCCATTATCCGCACTGTTCCTGCAAGCCAATGATTAACTCCTCTTCCCGGCCCTTAGCCTTTTGCTCCTCGCTCATTCCGGCTCCCCCGTTCTTTCTGCCTCCCTCCTCTCACCCCCCTCTGAGCCCCCTCCTCTTCCTTTCCTTCCCTTGGCTCCATCTCCTCTTCGCCTCTCCTTTGCCCAACTCCCTTCCGCACACCTGCCCACTCCTTTTCCCTCCCTTACCCACGCGCCCTGCTCTCCCAAACCTTGATCAATGATACCACAGATTTGTCCTTAAATGACTCCTCCCATCTGTCCCTGACCCTTCTCCCTCCTCTTTCCCTTGCCCACCCTCCCTCCCTTTACACAGGTAGAGAAGGTCTTCCAACAAGTACTGAAGCAGCATGGTCGCATTGATGCTGCTGCTAACTGTGTCGGCAACGTTGTCGCCAAGTCCCTCCTTGCCACCGACGCCTCACAGCTGAACAGCATCATGAAGGAAAACCTCCACTCCTGCTTCAACATCTTGAAGTCCAGTGTGAAGGCCATGTTGGCAGAGGGGGGAGCTGCTGCTAAGGGCAGCTCGGATGTTGTGACTGAGGAGAAGCCTTTGGGAGGGGCTGTGGTGTTGGTGTCGGCGGCATTGGCGTCACATTGGGTAGCAAATTACGAGGCCATGTCAGCCGCTAAGGCGGCTGTGGAAGGTGAGGGGGCAGGGACATGATGCTAGAATGGTGGGTGGGTAGATGCGGTTGGGTGGTGGCGGCAGGCGGGGGCGGGGGGGGGGGGGGGCGGCAGATTTAAAAGCAGGGGTGTAAAAGATTTCTGCCCTGCTTTGCAGACGACAATGCCCTACTTCAGCAGCAAAGAAAGTAGGTCTCAAATGGTGAAAAAGAAAACTCGGCTTTTTGGCGAGCACTGTGCAGCAGGCTCATTAGGGTCTGGCGCCACCGAGCGTTGCAAGGCAATGCCGGTGGTTGTTATGTGTTGGAAAAGCTGTGATGCAAAGCATTCCTCCTTGTAGCCACTAGTTTAAAGCATGCATAGATGGGGCTTTGTGTTGTGCATTGTAGTATACCGTGTCAAAGACAAAATCCCTGAACCCTAGGGTGTGAGGGTTTAGGTAGTGAGGCAGCAGGAGGGGAGCCAGCTACGATCATAAAAAGCCATATGACACCAGCATCAGGTGAACCCCCTGAGACTGCCCCCACAAATTGACGGCCCTGCCACCTGCTCTTCAGGTGAGGTATGTAACAGATAAAGACATTGCAGGCTGACAAAGATAAGAGGAGCTGCGGCTGAGTGGGGAGCACATGGCTGGCTGAACAGGGGGTCTGTCAAAGGCCAGGCACAGGCAGCAGAGGGAAAATATTGGCAGCAAGCAGCGGTGGGAGATGCTGCAGCTGCTGTTCCTTGTGCATATGTCTTGTTGTCCTTTGTTGCTTCAGTTGGTTCACTGGTAGAGAAGAGTTGAAAGCTACCTAAAAAGTGCAACAATCAGAGACTGCACCATATCTTCCGTTATATGGGGCAGCAGCAGCGGCATGTGCGATACCACTGTCTATGTGGACCTGAGTAGCGTCTACAACTGGCTGCTGCTTTCTTTACCCCTCAATTGTTTGCTCCCTGCTTTCTTTAAGTGCTGACATCGAGATGGTAGTGACTTTCCCTACAGCACTACCAATCTTGTACGCTTAAGGATAAGTGTAGACAAAAAGTGTGTGTGTTGGTGCTGTTTGCTCCCTCCAGGCCTTGCTAGGAGTGCTGCTGCTACCTATGCCAGCCGAGGCATCCGTATAAACTCTGTTGCTCCTGGGCTGACCTACACTGGGCAGACTGATAAGTTCACCCACCAGGACAAGGTGGAGCAGGCCAGCAAGGAAATGCATCCCTTGAAGGCCCTGGCACACCCTGATGACATTGCAGCAGCCATAGAGTTTCTGATGAGCAGGGATGCTGGGTTTGTTACTGGGCAGGTGCTAGCAGTGGATGGGGGGCTGTCTTCACTGCACCCACACCATGCAGAAGAGTATGGCATCTGAGGTAGAAGAGGGAGAAGGTGATGCACGTGGCCTACCATGGGCGGGGTAGTATATCAGTCTTGTTTTGTACTGTATGTGTGGCTTGGTGAACACTGTGTGTCCTGGACATCCATGGGTGAGCACTGAAACTCTTGCACTGGACTGAAGTGCGCGGTTTCTGTGTGGAATGTCTGTATGGGGGCCGCTTGAGTTTTGTTGTTGGCTGGCATCCGAATCGTACGTGAGTTTGGCGCTCATCTGTTACGTGCTCATTAGCTAGGCTACATAACTAGGGAAGGGAACGATTGTCTGATAAATATGCTCGGTGGCCATGGGGTGGCCATCTGGTGCCCACCTCAGACACACTCCGCGCGACCGGTGCATTCCAAGGTTTCCAAGGTCATGATCGATGCTCCCTTGCACAGCAGCAGCCAGGCAGGCACTACTAGGAGCCTTCTTTGGCTTATCGAGGTAAGGAATGCCTCTTACTTAGGATACTTGGTGTTTTGGGGTGGTTATCACGCCTGCTTCGTGTAGGAAGCAGCAGGGTTCGGCGTGGTGAGAATGGGCCACTTAGTGACTGACTCCTCCGGCGGTAGTGTGCACCTGTTTGGCACCCTCACTTGGGACTCAGTCAAGGCCTTGGCAGCAATGTCAAAAGCCAGCTACGAAGACCTTTCCAGAACCTCTCACTACAACTATCATTGCTTGATGCAATCGTATGCCGAAGAAGAAGTGTTTGCAGTTCAGCACCAGTTGTCTGACATGCGAGGCTCGGCAACCTGCGGTCGGTGTTCCGGACGGTCGGTTGTCCCATTTGCAGGCAATGGAGTAATACTGTCCGTTTCCCTGGCAATAAAAACCGGCAATCTCAGCGTTAGAAGACTATGTTAGCAGCCGGCACAAGCGGTTTATACTGATCTTCCTCAAGATTGACGCGACTGCTGGTAGCTGGCACACTGGAGCATCGACAGCGCATAGCCACAATGCCGAGCCGTCCCCAAGGCGGCATTTGGCGTCAGCGGTAAGTTTCGGGAGGCCAGCAGTCGAGTCATGAGCTCCGTTTGGGCAGTATCCAACGTATCTGCAGCTCAGTAAGTTCCACAGGGAGGGAGGGCTTCGCATGCAACTATGACGCTACACATGGATACATGCTGCATATGCTTGCGTTGTCACTAATCTGCTGGCTGGAAACCTCCAAGCTTCAAGGGCAGCTTGGAAGCCCTGTTTTGCATGCCTCTGATTGGGACCAAAACACCTTCTTGCCATGAATTGATGTGTGTCATACTACTTAGGACAAAAAAGGCACAGGATACCCGCTTGCAGCATTTCTCAACAGGCTGCCATTTGCAACCAAGGGTACTTGGTTAAGGGATAGAGCGAGAGGGCTGGCAGGGGATAAAAGTATGAATCTTCAGCTCTTAGCTGCGAGGGGAATGAAGGCAAGCAGGGCAAGCCAACTTTGTCAGTCACACTTGAAGTTACTGTACGCCTTCAGGCCTAGCTCTGTCTTCACCATGATGGCAGAGGGATAGCAATCAGCAGCATTTGATGCTGAGTCAGCCTGCTACAATCATTACAGTGGCAGTATAAAGGCCAAGGAGCAGGCAGCGTTATGTAAAGGTATTTCCTGCCTGCAGCTGCTCACATGCCATAGATAATCAGCCTGGAAACAGGCCCACAACCAAACTGGTACAGAGGGCATTTGATGAATTTGAACCCTGGCACTGTTTGAGCAAACACCGGGTGCCATGCTTCCCGTCAACACTTCGCTAGATAGTTCTCTTGGTCATGACTTCTGCCCTGCTCTGTTCCGGGCTTCCTGCGCATACATGTCTTGTTTGCTCTGAAAATCTCCAAGCGCCGAGTATGCTCTCCTCCCGGCCCTTGCAGAATCCAAAGTGCAACTCACTGAAAAGCTGCAAGTTTTCACTGTTTGAATCCAATGTTCAGCCACTTTGCTCAGAAGTTGCAGACATCACCATTTTGCCCTGTTCTTGCTGTGCACAGGCACGAGAAGCATTCAGAGGCAGTGCTGGCCAAGGTTACCCTTAGACGCCGAGCAGCATCATGGCTGGAAGTCAGTGGAGCAGGTGTAGTGCTGGTGCTGCTGGATGTACTGCTCAGCATACTGGCCGTACTGGCATACATCGTCAACACATACAACATCTCGCTTGAGTTGCAAACTGTAAGTTTCACCCATTGTACACTAGCCGTTTCATCAGACAGGTTCTGATATAGAAGCAGGGCAGGGCCTGGTGACATGTCTCGAGACTCATGTTTGGATTTTGTCTGCATGGCCTGAGCCCTGGGCAACCTCCTGCAGCCTGGGCTCTTACAGCCAGCCTCTTTGACCCTGGACTGACTGCTGTTGCAATTTGCTGTGCATGTGCTTGCAACATCACCTGAGTGTCCGTATCCTTGACCTTTATCACCCTCATAACGGTTTGAGGAACACAACATAGTTGCCATAGGCACATGATCCTCTGCTGCAATGCTCGTGCCTGGACACGGGTTGCATATCTTGGTCCATTCTGGGTTGATGGCCCTGCATACAGGCTCCTGCTCAACCTCTCATTCTGGCATGTGCTCTGTGTGCTGCAAATCATTACCTTGAACCACTTCATCTGTGGCTCCTCTGCACAGGCTCTTGCGGACTTTGACTTGGCGTGTGCTGCCTTCTTCACCGTCAACTGGCTCATATGGTTCTGGATGGCTCCGGACTGGCTGCACTACGTTTTCTCTCTGGCCTCCCTCGTGGACATCTTCACCATTGCGCCAAGCATTATCCTATTTGTTATGAATACACGATACACTGGAGCAGACCAGAGTGTGGATACAGGCATCGCTGTATTGAGAGTATTCAGGTATGGCTTGCTGTTGAGGATCTGGCTAAACCCCTTAAGTTGCTTGCATGACCAGGGGCATGATCCTTGAGACAGACAAATTCTCTCGGCGTAACCCTTCATCACCTCCACTCACCCCCTCCCCACCCCCTGTGTCTCCACTCTAGAACAGCTCCCCAACCCCTCCCACATCTCTTCCCACCCCTACCTCCCCACCCCATTCTCGACCCCATTTCCCCCCTGTTTCCCAGCCTGTCATAAATAAGGGGCACCACCGTTAAAACTCTGCAGGCAAGAATTCCTGCACGAGTCTCCTACATGCTGTCGTCTTGCGTAGCTGTCTGCTGCACTGAAACGTGGGGCCAACACTGCAGTAGCAGGATGCTGGCCAGATAGATGTCAGCATATCTGAAACATAACAGCAACATACACACCTCCACTGTCCTAAGGCCGGGTGAGCTTCAGAGCTCTCAGGACAGGGTAGGGAGAAACACACAATGTACCGCTAGTATCGCCTCTTCCTGAAGCGTACGCAGGGCTAACACCCGGCCTGCACTTGCTCGCTCAACTCTCATGTCTTATGCACATGCTCACAAACTGGGGCTCTTAGATTGCAAGACGGTGTGGAGGACGACTACCGGGTGCTGAGAAAGAGAAGGGGACGCAAGGCCATGGGAATGCCTGCGTAGCTTAAGGAAAGAGGGGCCTAGCTGTATTGTGCCACCTTCTTACCATACCGGGTACTGCTGGAGTGCTCAGCAATTGCTGAGGTTGCTGGAAGCAATAAATACACTGTCAATGGCATTATGTTGAATGTGTGGGGTGTCTGCGTGGGTCTGCAAAGTATATTCTTGTTTGCTGACTCTGCTGTCAATGCCATCACCTGGTCGGACCTGATTTGTTATACCATGCTCCAGCCAGTGAGATCTATAAGTGTGCAACCCAACTGGTGGCAATCTCCAACATCGTCTTCCTTTCTTCCAGTCGTGACTGGATTCAACCTGATGATTATTCCATGCGTCTCCAACCTTTTCAGGATTATGCGGATCATGAGGCTTGTTCGCATCATGAAGTTTATCAACATCAGTCCCATGTACAAGGGGATGGAGGGGAAGGTGTACCGGGCAGGAATGAACCTGGCCTGTACATTAGTATTGATGCTCATCCTGGCAGCTGGCATCTTTTACGAGTTGGAGACGGTGAGAAATGGTTGGAGGGCAATTAGAAAAAAGGCATGCTGCCTGTGATGTTGCTATGCTGGCAGGCGTTATTCACATGTGTGGGTGTGTGTTAGATACATGCGTAAAGGACTCCTGCACTACACAAGGAGAGTTGGGATGTATTTTGCATGCCGTGTTGAATCGAGGCACATGGCAATCGAGCACCCTGTCAACTGCAATTTCTCCCCTGCAGCATTTTGTCATATCAGGGCTTCTACAGGTTTGCACTTGCTTCTGCAGTCACATTTCCATAGTCAGTGAGGGGTTGTAAACAGCGCCAGATCCAATGGTGAAGCATACTTGCCCTTCTGCTTTGTCTTCTAGCTTCAACTGGCATCCATTACCGCTGTTGCATGCTGAGTGCTCGGCACAGCTTGGAAAGCCTGCAGCATGACAAAGATGGTAATAATCGTGATGGCAAAGGTTCTTCTGCACGACACTTCTGCTAATTGTCACCCTTTCAGGTTGGTCAGGGTTTGTTTTGGTGTCCATATTTTGTACTTAGCGACCCCGGCCGCACGTCAGGTGGGAACTAATTGTGTTCTCTGCTGCTCCAGGAAGAAGGTAAGAACTTTGGCATCAAGTTCCATGAGAGCATCTACTGGGCTACTGTGACCCTGACCACGGTGGGCTATGGAGACACAGCGCCTTCCATCTGGTCAACTCAGGCACTGGTGGTGCTGTTCTTGATGGCGTCATTTGCGATCTTGCCCTACCTTACTGGTAAGTTGGTAACACGGCTGTGATTATGATCAGTAATGTCTATGCTTTTGCATATGGAGCAGGCTTGACAGTGGTTCTTAATGGCGGTAGTATGCCGACAGGACAGCAGCTCTTACGACTGCTTACCGCAACTGCAGTTCCTCAGAGTTTGCCGTATGTAGCCTACTGGTGTTCAGTTTTATATGCTCATAGATGGCGCGTTTGTCAGTCTAGGCTTTTGTCCATGCTTTCTTTGCAGAGTGGGCCTGCTCCTAACCATAATCGTGCGCATGCATATGAGAGTTACTAAATGATCATAAAACGTGCTCAGCTATGTTCGGAACAAAAGCGGCAAGCATGGGCTGTTGCTGCTGCTGCCGTGTGAGCTACATTGACCCTCTCCTTTGTTGCTGATATGGTGCCCTATCCAGGCAAGCTTGTGGACGCTCTGAACCGTACCACCGTGTACCAGCGTAACTATTATGGGCACTCAGTCTCCAAGGAGAAGAATCGACACATGGTCTTCGTTGGCAACCCTTCCCCTGCAGTGATAAATCTGGTACGTGGGAGGGCCCATAGCCTACTGCTGGTAGTAATGCCTCTCCTGCTGTGCTACCTGCATTGGGTAACAGGCAGTCCACAAAGAGATGGCGTCTTGAGTAGAGAGACAGATGTGGTGTGGCAACCGCAAGGAGGCTGCTAGGTCAAACCGACAAACACACCATCGCATCGATATAAAGATGGCTTCTCCTACTTGTCAGCGCTTGGAACAGTACCATCAGCAGCGATGGCATGGCACACTCAGCAAGTTCTGCCATAGCCTGGACTGCTGTTGAACGATCAATACGATCCCCTTGTTGACTGTATACTGTGAGAAGTTTTATCAGTGCACAGACGTTTCCAGTTATGCAGCACCAACCGCAGTACTCCGCAAAGTTTGGTATTGTGTGCAAAGGGGAAGGCTGAGAACAGGAGCTAACACTATGGGAGACTGAGACAGGCAGAAGATCCAGAAACTTCTCCGGTCATTGCAGATCTGACCCCTGAAATTGCTGTTCAACATACAGCATGGTCCACTTGTATTGTTCAAGTGCCTGATTTGAACAGGGCTATAGAAAGTAGGGAAGTATTTGATGAGCTGTCATGAGTTGTCCTACCTCCTTTTTCTTGAGGTTTTGCCTGGCCTGCTTATTTTGTCAAGAACACACATAGTTCGGGCACAAGATGGAGGAGAGCTGGCAGTGGTCCATGGAATTCGCTGCACGACTTTAAAGTGATATCTGCGCTGGTTGTAAGCTTGTTGCGAGTGGCTTTGTGGTCCAATGTACTGTGTGTGCTGCTGTCTGGGTGGTCTTTGTAACAGATGATGTCTGAGGTGTACCATGAAGATAAGGGCTTTGATGACAGGGCCAGTGTGTTTCTTTCTGAGGAGCCGCCCAACCAACAGACCGTGCTGATGCTGTCACGTCATAGACATGCAAGCAAAATGAAGTACCTACAAGGGAGTGCTTTTGTAACAGAGGTATGCAGCTGCACCTCAGGCCATGCCATGTTAGATGCCTTTTCCAGCCTTTACATATAACAAAATGCATTTTGTATGTACAGGCCAAATACTAAAGCAACAGGCTAAGCACCTACCTCCATATAGTTTTCAGATTCCCACCTCAGGCAGATGCCGCTTGCACATTCACCTGAGAAAGATGCAGCATTTGATCTCAACAGCTTATGTGCGGAGCATTGTCTTCCTTCTGTCCTTGGTCGCTGAGACCTCAGCAGTACTCAGATTAAGTGAGTATCTGGTGTCACTCATGCAGGGCCTGGGACTTTGGTTTGGTCTGCTGCCCGCTTTGAGCTGTTGAGTGCATGCACACACTGAGCATGCCATTACAATCCTATCATTATATGAGATACCTCACTGCACAGGGGTGATCGAGGTGCACATGCTCTGTCAGTTATAAACTCATTCTTCAACCGCCTAGAGCAAACCTCTACTGTCCTTGTATGCTACACACCTTGTAAGGGCTCCGTGTAACCTTTACACCAAGAAACGCTCCCAATCCCACCAATCCCACGCTGGTTGTTACATTGTTGCATCTACGCTTGCTCCACCATGAGCGGCATACAGTTAAGTAGGCTTACTACAGTGAGGGCACCCGCCTCCTGAACGCGACCAATACCCCCCCTCCCCTCACGCTGGTGAACAATACACAGTCTCCTCGCATAGACCTCTCTCTCCGTGTACTATGCTTGCACAGGACTTGCAGCGTGCTCTGGTGGAGTATGCCTCAGTGATCTTCATCGTGGCGAACAAGCATGCAGTTGACCCCTTTTTGGAAGACAAGCGTACCATTATGACCGTTATGGCACTAGGCCAGTACCTGCAGGAAAGGCGGCTGGAGCTGGAACTGAAGCTGAGTCATCCAGTACAGGCAGTACTGACCCGGTTACGGCACTACCCGGTGAGTAGCATTGTCCTATCAATCAACACCAAAAACCCCAGGATGGCTTGAGACAGCATATGATTTGACACCATAAAGTAGGTACCTATGCACCATGCATCTTGGCCGGATTATGATATGGGTGGAAGGAGCTGGATGATGATAAGATGGGTTTATACCATTTGGGGTACCCTCTGTCTTTTGATTTTGATTCAAAACCACCTGACGTGAGCCGGCTCCTGGTTTAGGGCCTTGTGGCACCAAGGTGTGCCGAATGACAGCAGCTGTCAGTACCTCATGGTCAGAGGAGGCTTCTATTGTGAGGTTTCCAGACCTTTACGCATCGGTCGTTTGGAGCTTGTACCAGATAATGCATTGTACTTGCATGAGCCGGCTCCTTTACCACAACGCAATATCATCAAAATGAAAAAGTGCCACATGGAAAAGAGTGACCACGAGGAAATATCAAAGTAGTGTACTGAAATGTGCCCGCTTGCATGTCATATCCGGCACATGCTGCCTGTATCACGAGCGAGCATCAATGCATGTGAGGTCTGTCTACCCTATTGTCATACCTCAAGGTGCGCCAGACTGATGACCCCATAACATGTGCATGCTTTGGCTGCTGCTGCAGAGCTTTCCACCCCCCTGCTTACCTCGGATCCAAGTCCAGCTCCTGGTCCCAGAATCAGCCCAACAACTAAACCGCAGCCTGCATGCCCTCATATACCCAACCGCCAGTAAACCCTTTGCCAACCCTAGCATCTACATCCACCCAGCCAGATGGCATCAGGAACACTCTTCATTGCCCAAACATCAGGACAATGCCATCAACAGCGAACAAGCAGTGTCCGCAGGCATGAATGGTGGTGGTGGTGGTGCTCACCATCTTGCACACTCTGCTGGTTCAAGCCAAAGGACTAACGGGGTGCACCAGCCGACGAGCAGGACGTCTTCGCTGGCCATGGCAGATCTTGAAGCCGGGTTAGGGGCTCCTGTGGGAAAGGTCCAAAAGGCAGGGGATGCAACAGCAGGGCCGGGAGATGGGGTCTGGGATGCCAAGGCTGTTATTAAAGGGGAAGGTGTTGAGGAGAAGGTGAAGAAGAAAAGAAGCAGGGTTCAGCAGCAGCAGCAGCAGAGGACCTCACTGCCGAAGTTGGAGGGGAGTTTGTTCTGGGGTGTATACAGAGCAGCAGTGCAGGTACGGAGGCATGGGTGCAGGGGGGTTATTCTGTCTGGCTTGTTCCTTATGCCCACCAGGTGATACCTGTGTAAGCGCTTCAAATTACATTCCTTCTGCTTTGGATTCTGGTGGTTGGACAGATTCAGGAATTACCAGTGTGTCCATCTGATGATGATAGTTTTAAAGTTTCTTCTTAAGTTGTCCATGAAGCCGAGGTTGGCTCCTCCCGGGCGCCCCACAGTGATGGGGCCAATTGGTAATGGCTGATAATCTGGTAATGATATCTCCAGGTAGCAGCTAAACAAACTTTGCCAAAACCAAAGCCATTCTTTTTTCATAGTGCTTTCTCAGGTCAAGTGCACAATGTCATGCGGATCAGACTGTTGGCCATCACCAGGTTCCTTGCATGTCTTGCCGCTCTGGTCGCCTGTGCCCACAAGGCAACATGCATGGATGAAGTGCGGCAATAGCTTAGGGTCCCTAAACCCTAACTACTAACCCTAAACCCTAAGTTTGAACCTTAAATCCATGCTCACCAGGTGATATGTGTGGATGAAGTGCGTCAATCCATCCTTGCAGCTAGCAGTCTAGGGGTGCCTGGTGCGGCCACTCTGCTCACAAACCTGGTCATGACTGTGGACTGCAACATGGAAGCACTTCAGAAGGTGAGTGGGTGGAAGCACTCTGCTCTCCTTGTGAGTAAAGTAGAAGCAAACCACAAATAGCCTCCTGTATGAAGCACAGTTGCTGTCAGTGCATTCAAGTATGAATATAGATGCTGAGAGTTTGAAGCTTGCTGCTGCAGCCTCTTTAAGTGCAAAGTGTGTGGGTGTCTGATTATAAGTGTACAGCAAGCTTTCAATCTTCAAGCGCAGACCTGCGTGCATAGCAGCCGACATTTGTGTTGCAGCTTGTTGATCAGGTTCAGCACCGTTTATTGTTCTACCTCACTCCCTATACCGGTAGCACCGCTGCTGCTGCTCACATGTTTGAGACCGCACCAAGCTCCCCGCACTGCAGTAGGTGCATGGAGTCTCCTGCCCGCTTTGTAGAGCATTAACCAGGCTATTGAAACATTGTTCACATCCTTATTTTAACAGCGTTGCTCCTGCTCCTGCTCCTGCTCCTGCTGCTGCTGCTGCTGCTGCTGCTCTCCTTGCAGGTTGCAGACCAGACTGAGGAGTGGGTGCTGCAGTACTTGCACGGAGCAGGCCAGGAGATCTACTACATACCTAAGTTTCCTGAGTGCATGGTGGGCCATACTTTTGCTGAAGCAGCTGCTTTCATTTTTGATGAATGTGATGCAATACTACTGGCTCTAGACTCAACAGGACACCGGCAGCAGTTGATCATTGCACCATATAACCAGGTAGGAGTAAGAAATATTGGAATGTCTGGGCACTTTGTTGACTCTTGCCTTTGCTATGGCAGTTGCACGCAGAACTCACGACAGCAGAAATGGTTCTACCTTTGCGAAGAATTCCTGGTGGAATTGAGTGGGTTCAGAACTGATTTGGTGCTGCTAGCCTTTTAGATGAAGACGTAAACCCAAATTACATGTTCAGGTTGTGTTCTGCCTATCACAGATCCTTGTCTGTGTTGCTTGAAAGCGGTTAGATGGCATTCAGGCTGCAACCAAAGCCATGCTCTCGTAATGTATCGAAGCAACAGCGGGATAGTTAGCAACCCTGACCTTGCTGCCGCTGCTGGCGATGCTGATGCTGATGCTGATGTTGATGATGACGATGTTGATTATCGATATGGTGACATTCAAATATTGTATTAGTTGCTCGACTGATCAGGTCTATATGCTTAACCAAAGCGTTGCTGCTGTGTCGCTTTTGCTGCTGCAGATTATTCAGCCCCACATGAGTGGCTTCCTCATAGGTGAAGACGTGCTAGTGGTAGGAGATGTTTTCGACACCACAGCATCGGAGTGGACTGACTGGCTAAAAAGGAGAGCTGACAGCCAAGCCTACACAAAACAGCAGCCAAGCTTGCACCTACACCCGGTCCCAGAGCAACAGGAGCAGGATCAGAACAGCTTGCGACAGCAGCAGCAGGGACATGAAAACTGCATGGAGGCCTTGCCCACGCCTTTTGCCGCAGGGCCTGCTTCTCCTAGTGGGCATCATGATAGTTCTATAGCAGGCGGCTGCGGTCCCAGTGTGTTATTGGCTTGCATTAGTGATGGCAGCAAGGCATCTAAAGGGAGTGGGGTAGGTGCAGAGAGGGCTTCCAGCAGCTGCAGCTGTGCTGGGTCTGGAGTGTTCTCTCTTGCACCTTCTTCCTCTCTGAATCCTAAGATGTCTGGGGGGCACAGGAGGGTAAAGAAGAACAGGACGTCTGTGCAGGTGGAAAGCAGTAACTGTGGCCTGCGGAGCCAGGTCAGTTGGGAAGGGGTTTAGGGCTGGAACAGCTAGGGTTTAGGGTTGGAGGTGTCCGGGCTTGAAACACAGGCGCTACCCTAGACTTAGCGTTTTACTGAAGCATTGATCTCGCCGCAATCTTGGGCTGGTCTAAAAGCTGAAATTCGGCTAGTGGAAAGGGCTTGAAGCGTGCTCTGAATACTGCTGCTGCTCAAGTTTGTTGCTCCACTGTGGTGTTGAGTAATGTATCACCAATGGCCACAGGCTCATGTTTTGTAGGATTTAGTTTACTTTGGAAGGGGCCACATGGTAGGTAAGCACAGGCAACGATGGCAAGAACAGACGTTCTTGCTGAGGTGCATTTCCCCGGCTGCTGCAATGCTGCTGGCAAGTCTCTTTATCATTAATGTTTATCTGACCCTGCCTGGCCTCTTGTGAGCAAAGGAGGAGCCATGCCCCGTCTCTTGATCAGGTGGTTTTGGGGACTAGTGCTTGCACTGTTGCCAAGTGGCATCTGGTATGAGCTCCTTCTGCACTCCTGCTGCTAATGCTCCTGCTGCTACTCATGTTGTGTCTGCTGCTGTTGTTGTTGCTTTTGCTACTAGGGTGCAGCCGATGGCTTGCTGCTCCTCAGTGGCCATCAATGCGACCATGTGCCTAGTGCACACTTGGACAGGGGTCTGCTGACAGGTGGCCTGTAACCAACTGCTTGTACCGGAGCCCTTGGTGCTGGTGCTGCGGCTTTCGTGCGCTTCCTGCTACTGCCATTTCAATGATATTGCTGCTGTATTGGCTGCACCCCGCAGTCTAGGTGGACATTCTACAACGCCAAAGGCATAATGCAGGGTTCGGGCCTTGGTGACTATTATCTGCGTCCCGCCTTTGTATGGAGCTTCTGGCCTAATCGCTGCTGATTTCCAGCTACTGCTGCTGCTGCTGCTGCCGCGCATGTGCCTCCTGCACCTGCGTTTCTGACCATGCTGCTGCTCCGTCCTGCTGTTGCTGCGGCTGCAGTTGACTGCCTTCCGCACCTTAGCTGATTCCTTCCAGCAACCCTTGCATGAGGGGACGGTGGAGGAAGCTGGTGGTCACTTAAAGATGACAGCCAGCAGGAAGTTGAAGCAGCTGGAGGAAGACTACATGGTGGCAAGGTGAGGGGTAAAAAGGGGGTGGATAGGTTAATGGTTTGTTCTTATCAAACTTTCAACAAGGATCATGGACTTGCATCATGGCACACAGGCTGCTGTTAGGATGGTTGGTGTGGTGTCTGAGTGGTTTGATGTGCATGGCGGGGTGCGGCAGGGATGTGTCATTGCTCCCTTGCTGTTCAACATTTACATGGACTTTGTGGTTCGGCAGGCAATGGCTCAGATGCCGGAGGGATGTGGGGTGAAGCTAGCCTATCATGCAGATGGGAAACTTGAGCGTGATGGGTGTGGTAGTGGTGGGTGTGTGGAGCTGTTGTCTGTTCTGCTGTATGCAGATGATATGGTGTTGCTAAGTCCCAGCAGGGAGGAGTTGGTGGTCATGCTGCAGGTGATGGACAAGGTTGCTGCTAGTCTTGGGTTGCGCATCAATGCAAGCAAGACTGAGATCCTCTCCATCAACAAGGATTGGAAGGAGGGGGATGTGCCAGTGCAGCAAGGACCAGAGGTGGTTATCAGTGAGGGTGTGGTAAAAGAGGTGTCACAGTTCAAGTACTTGGGAAGTGTGCTTGTGACTGATGGCAGGTTGGATGTGGAGTTGAATATCAGGAGGGGTAAGGCTGTGGGGAGGTTTAAGCAGTTTGAAAAGATGTGGGGTACCAAGCATCTGTCATTGGCTACGAAGGTGAAGTGTTACAAGGCATATGTGTTGCCAATTCTGCTGTTCGGGAGTGAGTGTTGGTCCCTGACCAAAGTGCAATCGCAAAAGCTTGAGCGGGTGCACTCTAGCTGCCTTAGGAGCATCCTGGGGGTCAGGCTGTCAGATCGGCACACCAATGAGCATATCAGGAAATCATGTGGGGTAGCCACCTTGTCAGCATACATCACAGCAAATAGGCTGAGGTGGCTGGGGCATGTGGGCCGCATGGAGGAGGACAGGTTGCCGCATATTGCGTTGTTCTCTTCATTACATGGTGACATGACGAGGCCAGTGGGTAGGCCTCGCCATACCTGGGAGAAATGCGTGTGTGCTGATCTGAAGGTGCTTGGTCAAGATGAGGGGAGTTGGGAGGGTTCATGTCAGATTAAGAGTGCTTGGAGGAAGAGGTTGTGGGATCTTACGCACCCTTGGGAAAGCCAACGGTTAGTGAGGTGTAGAAGGCGCACTAAGCAAGCTATTGATAAGCATGTGGAGCGCTATGTGGTGCCTTTCAGTGGCTGGGAGGCTGGTGGTTCACCAGTACCTAGGTGGTGGGAGCCACCTCCAGCCCCTACTAGGGTGGTGCTTGATCCTGCTGCCTCCCCGCCACCCATGTGTGATGGAAGTGGAGCAGGTTTTGGGTTTTAGTGGTGGTGTTTGTTTCCCCTTGGTGTGCACGCCGTTGCATCTAGCCTCAGCTTGTGTGTGGCAAATCCACCATCGGTTGTGTGGCTTCGTGATTGTGATCAGGAGCCTTGTGTTTGTGGCCTAGGTTTGTTTGGCCATTGGCATAGCTGGTCTTGCGTTTTGATTGAACAAGGATCTATGTGGGAAAGCTGTCAGTATCATTGTCTGTAGCACAACATTGGGCAATCGCAGGGGATACACAGTAAGTGTGGGGAGTATGGTGCTAGGATCATCTTTAGCAGCAGCTGACATGATGCTCCAGTTTCTGTTCAGCTGATGGAAAGCTGCTATGAGAGGTGCAGCCCAGTAGAATGCATAGCTGGCACTTTGAATATGAAGCCACTCAGAACTGCTGATGGCTCTGTTGTCTGCATATCCACGTCCACTACAAAAGAGCTGTCTGCAAATCCATGTCCTTCTTTTGTACTGGACCCAACTATAAGCCTGTGGTGTTCTGACGAAGGTGAGTTTGTTGGCTGTTGGCGCTGCCCTTTGTCCTTTTATCAGGTACCACATGCGCAGTGCAAAGCCATGTCCTTCGCTGCTGGAGGGCTTTTGTATAGAGAAGACCACCTTCACAGGACATGTGCTGATCATAGGAATACCTCACAGTCTGCAGAGCCTGGTGGGACTGATAGCACCTTTCAGGTATGGCCTTGGGTTTAGAGTTTCAGCGGTCAGGGTTTAGACCTCAATTGCGTCGAGAGTGTAGGGATGAGGTGTAGGGTTTAGGCCTTTCAGGTACAGAATTGGGTATATGATTTAGGGATAGGGTTTGGGGTCTGGGGTATAGGGTTTAGACCATCGAGGTATAAAATTGTGCCAACCCCCCTGATGTCGGGTAGGAGGCGCTTGGTCTCCTGCACTCAGATGCTGTGGGCAACTGCAAAACAGTAAAAATCCATTCTAGAGAATCTATATTGTGTGATGGTAACTGCAGGATAGGAATGCCTCACTATTGAGAGGGTTTGAGGTATGCGCTTCCTTGTCACAGGAGCTTAACCGGCCTGTATCTGAGCTAACTCTCGGTATCACAACACGTGGGCCCTAATGCATGTTTGAGCCGGTGACCAAGGGTGACCCTTTACTTCTAATCGAGCCCTTGAGCACACTGTGCACTGCAGTCCACCCACTCATGCGTACACCACAAGTGAATTGTGGAGCATAGCTGATGACTCACCCATGCAGGGCCTGTTGTAAAGCACACTAGTTACTTCATCCATGCAAATATGGGCTTTACAGTTCATGCCCCTGGAATCATGCCATAAAAATCTATTGCAATCACGACCTGCCAGCGCAAAATGGGCCAGATGCACGCCCCCTCAAGCTGTCATCAAAACAGCACCAAGGAACAGCAACAGCAGAGCAGCAAAAATAAACGAAAACGCATATGTCGTGCCATGCCCAGGAGCCGCCACCTGCCCACAATCAGTCCCATTGTGATCATCAGCCCTGTTGAACCAACACCTGGGATTGGCTGGGAGGCAGTAGCTCAGTTCCAGGAGGTTTACTTCATGGCTCTAGGTGCTAATTCTGATGAGCTGCTGCTGAGGGCACATGCTGAGGCAGCTGGGCAGGTGCTCATCATCCCTGAGCGCAGCATGGCAGCGGGGGAGGAGGGGAGGGAGGCACTGCTGCAGAAGACGCTTACAGGTACAGCAGTGGTTGTTAGGGGGGGAGAGGATAGGTGGAGGGGGTGGGGGGGGGGAGCGGGGGTTAGGGAGGGAGGTACTGCTGCAGAAGACCCTCACAGGTACAGCAGTGGTTGCTGGCCGGGGGGGGGGGGGAGGATAGGTGGAGGGGGGCGGGTAAAGGCCCTCACGGGTATAGGCAGTGCTTGGTAGGGGGTGGGGGGAGAGGGTAGGTGGAGGGGGTGGGAGGGATGGGGAGGTGGGGGGAGTTGAAAACCCCTCACAGGTGAGGCAGTTGTTGGGGTTCATGTAGCTAGCTACCATGGTCACATGGTGGTGATACATAATGTGATACATCATAACGATTGCTATAGGCTTGCATCTTATTTAAGCTGTAATGGAAATAGGCAAATTGAGTTGAAGTGCAAACTGCAGAGGGCTAAGCAGGGCCGTGACACTCTAAGGAATGCTGTTTGGTAGGATGCAACAGTGGTAACTATTGGTGCAAATCGATCCATCGCCCCTTGAAAATGCTTAGGTTTGCATCACCCCAAGCCCCACAGTATGATACTATTCTCCTGCTGAATTAGCTTTCTCTGCTGCTCGTTTTTACAGATGCCAACAGCATTGACTTGTACCACATGATCAACGCCCTAAACCCCAATGTGCATCTAGTGATGGAGCTAGTCCACCACGCCAACCTCCCCTACCTAGCCCCCCTGGTGCCCCTCACTGCAGCCGGCATACGCAACCAAAACATGATGGCACCCGCCTTCATCTCTGGTGAGGTCTTCGTAGCCAGCATGGTGGACTACCTTATGATGCAATCCTACTCCAACCAAGGGACAGACGCCCTCATTTTAAGCCTGCTGCAGGAATGGCATAGGCAGCCTGCTGCTGAGGCTCCTCCTCCTGCAGCTGCTGTTGTCCACCCTGCTAGCAGATGTCCGGAGCAGCTCGGGAGCAGCAGCGGCAATACTAATGATGCTGGTGTGGGGCTGCTGCAGCAGCTTGGTAGCTATAGCTTGAGGGATCTGTATACGACAGGTTGTGGAGAGTCATCAGTAGCAGCAGCAGCAGCTAGATATTGCGATGATAATGATGACGGCTGTGATGATGGCAGATCAATAGGTGTGGACCAGGCATCTGCGTCAGACCAGCCACATTTAATAATATCATCATCTGCACCAGCAGCAGCAGCAGCAGCTATAGTAGCAGCAGTAAGAGCATCAGGACCAGTAGATGAAGCAGTTTTAGAAGAGGCTCAACCTCATCCATCACCAGCACTGTCACCAGGAGCAGCAGCAGCAGCAGGTGCAGGGCCAGCAAGAGCCTCCTTAGGTAAAGGTAGCACCACCTACTATAAGCGCTGCCCCAGGTCGTCTGTAGAGGAATCAATCAACAGTGGTAGTAGCAGCAGTAGCAGCAGTACAGGCCCTTCTGCTGCCACTCTGATGCAGGTGGCAGTACGTGGTCATGAGGTGGGGCTGATGTACCATGAGTACTTCCAGCAGCAGCTGCAGCAGGGGGTGCTGGTACTGGGACTGTACCGGTTAGTGCGACAGCAGGATCATTTTTTCTTCTGTGTGATGACTAATCCCCTGAAGGTGAGGTGGTTTGGATCAAGATACTATCACTATGACTGTGGGTGCTCTTCAGCATTGTTTGAGATGTCAGGAAGTGCTAAAGACATCATCATTTCTTTGGTTGTTGAGTCCGGCAGCAATAGCACATGGAGCACATTGTACATAACTGTGTGTAGCAATCACTCTCTACAGATTAAGTAAATGAGCTCAGTTGTGTTGTGGACAGTCATAAATTCCACTCTAAATGCACAAAAGCAACTGGAGTTATGAGTGGTGGAGCAGATAGAGAAGCCCTTCGTTTGACTGCCTAAGAGCATCTGTTGACCTAGACTTGTGGCTTGTCCGTTGACATTTTTCTTGTTGTCTCACAGGAGACTGTCATCGCTGCTGGGGACCGCGCCTTTGTGCTGTACACATCCACTCCCAGCAAGCCCTGGCCTGATAATGTCATTGGCTTCAACAGCACTCACAGCAGGCACTGAGCAGACCTGAGGCGCCCTGAGTTTGGGCTGAGTTGGTGCTGAGCTCCCACAGCAGGCACTGTGCCTTGGCCTAGGAGTCTCTGGGATCTACTGGCCACTTATCTGGGCCGCTAATAAGCCAATAGTGCTAGGTTAGAGGCGGGGATATTGGGTATTGGGTGTACGACTGTCCCTCTTTGACCGCTTTTTGGACATTGGCTGGAAAAGCGGGAGAGAGGGTGGTTTAGTGCCCATCCGGCACTAGCACTTGCCACGAGACTGTGCCAGTGCCCTTGGTGTAAATGTGGAGAGACTATCATGTGGGGTCTTGGGGTATTAATTGGGGCGAAGCAGGAATTGTTGCTCCCTACAGGCTGCAAACTGTTGATGTTGAGTTGCGAGGGCATGCGCAACACCGGCAGCTGAGACATGTGCCCATACCCTAGACCTCGGGTTGCATTACTGTGCAGCCTATTTGTACCATTTGACTTGCTTGTGGGGTCCTTCAGTAAATGGAATGACATGTCTATGATGTTGCCACCAACCAGGCTGCACCTAGTGGACTCCTTTGGCCGGAGCATGGTGTCATTCATTGTTATGCGGCTGTAACCGCCATGCTTATCTCAAAATGACGTTTGAAGGGTCCAATTTGACAAAACAATACTGTTACGAGAAACGTGATGTGGTTTGGTGCAGGTGGGGTAGCTGAACCCTCCCAAAAGCAGCAGGAAACGTCTGAGCTGGGGTGATGTTGTAGGTTTTAGAGCGCTTCTATAAGAGCTATTGAGTTGCCTGTAGGGGTTGCATTCCCCTTGTATCACAGTGGTAGTTAAGCTTGTCACAGCAAGGCCCTCTGCTGTGACCTGACTGGATGGATAGCTACGTACTCAATCGGGTGTACGATTGACGAGCCTGATGACTGTAAGGTGTATTATACTGCACGCATGAGGCATGAAGGCATACATAAGGAGCGCGGGGCACTTGGCTTGAGCAATTTACTTTAACAATGACAGGTCAAGGCAGAACGTGCCCTTTGTGCAGTGTGGCTTTGACACATGATTCACACATGCGGTACAAGTGCTTGGGGACCAGTTGGCCGAAACCATGTTCCCTGAGCTGCCAGATTTTCCCGCTCGATAATGCGTATCAAACATTCATAAGCCTTTTCCCGGGCAAAACGGGCGGTAGGTAGCATGTTTTGCAGCTCATTGGCCGGATGGCATCGGCACGCGTCCGGGCCAGGTTTCATCACTAGGCTGGAGAAGGCACTAACCAGATAGAACCTGCGGGAGCATGAGCACAATCGTATCATTTATAACCATGCATGTGCTCTTGTCATAGCAGATGATAATGCAGGATCACTGGCCCTGAAGATTAAACCACCGGCCACAGTTCAGAAGAGCTACCACGTTGTACGACGGCCGGCTGCAGCGTAGAGGCCCAAAACAGCGTGTCTACTGCTGATGGTAGGTTTAGGTAAACGGCTCAAACAAAATTCTGCTGATAGCCATATGACACAGCCAGAGCACATGAGCCAGCCAGGAGAGGGGCAGGGTACCCCTGACTGGGGTGGCTGCCAGCCCGTGCGGTGTCTGCACTCAACCACCAGCTGGTCTAGTGAGCATTGGTACCTCTTTCCCATATTTCCAGTGGGTCCTTTTCCATCTTTATGCCTTCCGCCTCCTCAACCCCAATATCTCCACCCATGCCCAAGTCGTCACAAATTGATACAACCACTACCCTGTTCTGCTCCGCGGTCAACATTTGGTCACCTCCAAACACCACATTAAAACGAGATCTCAGGATCTGCCACTGTGACGCAATTTGCTCTGAAAAGCAATGCATTGACGTAAGATGCCCTGACTTCCCTCAACAACTTGCATTCCTCTGCGTACAGACCAAAGGCTTCCCCTGCCTCATCTAAGGACAACATCTCACGGCAGAAGGATTTTCACCACCCTGCTATCTTCCTGTGCTGCCCTGACAACCATGTAAACTGTACTCCAGTTCTGACATACCACACAGTCATCAGATGTGACAGAGAGTCAACAATAACAACAACAGAGTCAACATACAACAACAACATTGTCCTCCGTCACAGCTGAAAGCATCTCTTCCACACGAGGAAGAGCACACTCCATGAGCTTTTTCCCTTTCGGCAAGATGGACTGTAAGTAAACCCATCACAAGATGGTTAATGATGCAAGCCATCCCAAGCTCTTCCAGGGCTTCCCCATGTTGAAGAACCCTTCTCGAATACTAGGGCTCCCACGAACCAGTCCTTCCTGGTCATGTGACAAGCAGTGCAGCTGCCACAGTAACCGTTGACTTTGATCAAAGCTCGGCTGTCTGAGATTGTACGCCAGCTTTCCCCTCTCGCTTAAGATACTCTGCTGTGCTTTTAATCAGCTGTACACCTGCCTCCTTCAACTCTTGAACTGCTGCCATTTCCCCCTCCTTACTCACAGGCGCAACAGCATCCTGAACCACTACGACCTCAAACCCTTCTTCTGCTGCATCTTTGGCCGACCAGAGCACGCAGTAGTCAAACGCTACACCTACCACAACCACCCGGTCAACCCCCTTGGACCTCAGCAACTGGCTCAAGCCTGTGCTGCGAAACTTGCCATTGTCATAGAATGCTGAGTAGGCGTCAATATACAAATCCGCCCCCTTGCGGATGAGGTAATCCCTTTCCTGGGTGAAACTTCTCTTAAGCTTTGGGTGCAAGGCAGCACCATCTGTATTTGCAATGCAGTGGTCTGGCCACAGCTTCTGCTCTAGAAGGTGCACAGGTGCAGCACCTGCATGCTCAGGATTGCGAGTAGGCCCTTGACCATTAGCTCCCACCACCATTGCTGCTGCTGCTCCTGCCTGTGCTGCTGCTGCTGCATCCGCTTCTGCTTCTGCTCCTCCTCCTCCAGATGGATCCCTCTCCTCGTAACCCCCGACCTCAGCTGCACGGCCGGAAGGGCTGCTGTTTTCTTTGCTCATATCACCTGCTGAAGTCCCCCGGCAAAGGACTTCATTTTGTGGGTATTTGTCTGTGTGATTGCACAACCTGCCTTCAGCTGTGTAGCTAAGGCTGATGCTTTCAGATGGCTTCTTCTGCCATGACGAAGCAAAGGAAACGTGCTGCCTGGGGTGCCAGTCTTGTGTGACAACAACAATGCTGAATTCCCCTTCTTGCCTCAGGAGGTTGATGTTCGGGATTATGCTGGCCCCTTGCAAAGTAGGCAAGACTCCTCCAGGCAGAAAGCAGTTCTGGACGTCGATAATAAGGAGAGCACTGGCTTTCATACTTCCAGTCCTCCCAGAAGGCCCTGCATCAGCTTTTATAGGTGGCTGCAGCTTTGGAGATTGGTGACTAGAGGCTGATGAGAGCCTAGATAAAGTGGATGCTGAAAGATGGGGGCAGCAACACAGCAAGATCATAACCACCACAAAGCAATGCATAATACTATACAGAGCTTCACAGCAACTCAGGAAAGCCAGGGAGGAGAGCAATCACACCATACAATATGACCAGCTCAAGTTGAGGGCTGCTGCTGGCGGGGTTCGATACATAGTCTGTGCAAGGGTCAACCGGTGGCGGCACTTCATATGGCAACCGAGCATAACCACAAGCATAAAGTTAAGGCAATAACAGTTCACGCACGTGTGTGTCTGGCTCATTGGCAGTGCTCTTGGCCCGCTGGCCCTGACCAGGCAAGCAAGCCCGGCCTCTGACAGGCCGTGACGTCATGGCCCGCTGTGAGGAAGGATGGCTCTATAATACAAACTTATGAGAGAACCCAGTTCTTAGATGCCTGTACTGAACATGACTACCGGTGCCGAATGCCATTTGCACTCACAGTGTAGGCGGTCGCGAGCAGTACTGGCCCCTGATTGATTCACGGTCCTTCAACTGTCAATCCGTACGGGGTACTATTGCGCACGTGTCTACCTGAGCATCTGTGCTGCATAAAATCCAGCGGTTCTAACTTCTCGGGAGGAGAGAAGGGGATTCAACTGTCACTTTACGCTTTCCATCGATGCCTTTCAAGACACCGTACTCCGGTGAATGTCAGAACAGTGTGCATGAAAGACCAGCACTGCCTGTGGTCATGCTTTCAGCAAAATACATTTTATTGTGGTTTGGGGCCAAGAGCGCCGGGTGCACAACCCAGCAGAGCATGGCAGTGCCTGCAAAGGGATCTACGACAGGGACTTACAGCTGGTCATCAAAGGCCACGTGAAAGGAAGCCTCATTAACTTTCAGAAGGACCCTTTAGAAATAGAAGTTCGTGCCTGCCAACAGATAATGTGTATACCAAGATTTGGTCTGCCCAATGGTAGAGGACACGAGGTCACCTCTCCCTCAACTTACGTAGGCAGGGACTGTCGAATAGGCTATGCCTCTTCTTCAGCTACTCAACTAGCCTGGCGTAGATCTTCTTCTTACCCCTCAAGCGTACACACACGTCACACCCACCATGCATGTATGGCGCTGCCTCCGCGCTGATCACCCTGCATCATGCAGAGCTGCAAGTGCTCTATCTTTACTTATGACATATGCACCCCGCACATTTGAGTATGCCAAAGCAGATTCCAAATACGTATTTGTCCACATGTGCTTTCTGCACACTACAAAACAAACATCAGCTGCCATGCACACTTAAGTTGGCCTGCCGACATCATGCTTTGTGCACTCAGAAAAAAAGCACCACGCAGAATACCTTGCACCCACAGTATCTGTTCCTTCCTGGCCTTCATCTGCTGTGCCCAAGACCTAAAATGATCCACGTTCACAGTGTGTGTGAATCTTACATTGGCAAACCCATCGGCACGCAGTAGTGCTTCGAACAACCCATCTGCAGCAGAACTATCTAGAATCAACAGAATGGAAAACACACTGACTTCTTCACACATTTATGACCACTGAATGACTATAAATGACAGTTGCAACAAGTACCGTCGGCTGGGGGAGCACATACGTGAATGTTATGTGACCACTACTCATGGCCAAATAATGTGACACCTTTACAGGCTTTGAGCAGCCCCCAGCATAGCAGTATTCAGCAGATGTCTGCAACACATGAGTCATGACCATACCCATCCACACGTGCCCAGTGTGCCACATTCCTCTAAGAAGCACAACCTCCATGATCCAACGCTCCTACTCCTGCTGACAAAGCCAGCCCATCAAGTGAAGTTGTCCATCTGTGAAGCCCCACAGGACACCCCAACTGCTCCCTATATGCATCCTCTACATCATCATACCAGCAGTGCTGCCAGAGAGGTGGTACCCAAACATACATGGGCCACTCCTCAACCTCTTGGAGCAGAGGGCACAGCTCCCCCTTTTTGAAATGTGCATTGACATATTCTCTACAATGTATGGAAACAAACTACATGTGATCCCATGCTAGCACCAGTCAGCGAGCCCCCCGGCCCGAAATAGCTGCCTCCTGCTGCAGCAGGTCCCTTCTCCCCTCTGTTGAAGCTGGTGCACTCTGCTGCACTTTCTCATCCGAATAAGGCTGGTACCTGCGCTTATCCACTAACCACTTCACTAGAAGCGCTAGCACAATCAGCACAATAATCCCCACAAAAATGCCAATAGCAATACCTGCAGCCTGACCAGGGGATATGCCCGACCAATCAGCTTTAGCTGACCCCGCTGGAGCTACTGCCATCTGCAAATTAGGTGGTAGCTCATTGTTTGGAGAGGCAAGGAAGTCTGTCACCTGGCGAGATGCATCCCCATCCCAGCACGTGTAGCGAGCAGTAGAGGCTACCTGCCAGTAGTAGTCTGTCACATTGATTGGCCTTGGGCACTCCAAGCGCATCTCCTCACCGCTGAGCTTGACGTACACTGGACAATCACATCCTTGTTGTATGGCAGGGACCGAGCTCAACACCCATACTGGCCATTTCCCTGACAGCTGGTTGTCAGCCACATCAATCACACGTGGTGCAGGCACTGATAGCCCATCAGGGCCAGGCCTGTAGAAGGTTTTGCTTGCATTGAAGAAGCCCATGTTCTGCAAAAGGTGCATGAGGGGGAGGATTACAAGCAGGCAGTAACCGGAAAAATGTGTATTCATGGCTTTCTGGCCCAATCATGCTGATGCCTGTACATGAACTTGCACCAGGACACACTACCTGATGAGGGCGGCCAATCTTCCCAAGCCATGGGCGGTCCAAAAACCGGCATGAGACATTTGCGGTTTGCTGCTGGATGCCTAGGGTATGAACGGGCCATTTGACTTTTACCACATGCAACACTCCAGTCCTGCTCAATGTGCCCCCTATCTCTAGATAACACAACAAATTCCTTTTGGACGTCCTCGCTCCCCAGGACAAGCCCTCTCACCTTCAGTGCGTCTGGTACTGGCCCAGTCAGCTTATTGTCGCTGACATTGAAATCAGCTAGAGCATTGTCAACACCAAGCGCTGCAGCAAAATCATCCAAAGTCCCCTCCAACTGATTGGCGCCTAAACGCAACACTTTTAGGGCCTTAAGCTGTGCTAAGGCTGGAGGCAGGGTACCTACAGAGTTGAATGTGCAAACACATATGCTAACAATGTCAGCCGCATGCTGCAGGCAGGATATGCCATGATTAAAGCCTCTGTAATGGCAAGGAGGGCACCCTTTGTAAGTAAGGCACCCTTTGTAAGTGAGTGATTAATTTAATTCCCACCTTCAAACAATAGAGGCCTAGTTATAAGCTAGCTGTTGGTCTGTGTCCGTAGCGTCCTCCATCCAGCTTGCAGCCCAAGTACGGCTATGACATGCCTGCCTAGTTCTGCTTTCGAAATTAAAATGGATATGCCCAATGGATATGCCCATTTGATGCGATGGGGCCTGAACCTGTCTTTAGCAAGAAAGGCCCAGATATACACAGCCTGCACCGCATCTGTTAGGTAGTCTTCTTGCTCAAGCATCACACACCCTTAAGCCGCTGCAAAAGAAGCACGACTATGCAATACAAAATGGCGAGATGATTACCGATTAGCAGAGTAAAGACCGCACAGGGAGGCGAGGCAACCATGCCTACTGCACAAACCACCAGCCTGCAGCAGACCCCCATTTGCCTTGCCAGGCTCTCACCTGATATCTGATTGTGGCGCGCCATGAGGTAGACCAACTTTTGTGCCTGCCAATTGTCAGGCAAGGGCCCTCCCAGGCTGTTATTGCTGAGGCTCAGCAGTTCAAGGTCTGGGGCTGTTGCAGCACTTGCAGGGAAGCTGCCGGTTAAGCTGTTGTTTGCTGCACGGAAGTCCTGCGATAAATTAAATTGCGTTGTTATGTTGCAACTTGCCATGTTAAGATTACACAGAAATATCCATCAGATTTCTCTTGGCATGGCAGCAACAAGCGCTTCATTTGCCACATGTGAATTTGCATAAGACGCAGGTATCTCAGCAGAAGGTAGGATACCAGTCAGTTCCTGGAGGTTTGAACATACTTATGGTTATTGATGACAGCTTATCTGCAACCATGTCCCAGTTATCCGGACAGGCAGAAAGTACCTGAAAACTCCCAAGGTCCAGTCCAGAGATATCGCCTGTGAGCTTGTTGCTGCTGACGTCCAGGTAATTCAAGCTGGGGGGCATCTCTGGCAACGCCCCACTCAGGTCGTTCTCAGCAAGCTCGAGCTGCTGCAAGGCAGGAGGCAAAGCTGCAGCAGCAGGAAACCAATGCAAGGTTACACATCATACAGCTATATTACGCATGAACAAGCATGGGTTGTCCTGCTGCGGCAGCTTTGCAAGGCACCAGAACCGAGCGTGCAAGGTTGATACCCCATGGATGCTGTCATATTCAGGAACTTTAAGTCCTTGCAAGCGCTCAGAGCAGGACCTGTGCATTGCAGCACCATGTGCAAGCACCTCAATTTTAAGCAATGCACGAAAGCTGAACACTTGGCCCCAGACAGAAAGGATCTTAGGCTTACAAACACAGGCCAGTGCACAACCAAGGTTCCTCAACATAACACATCCACCAACTATGCATACCTGGTATTGAACCCGTCAACTGGTTGCCGCTGGCAACAAAAGCTTCCATGGACTCTGCTTGCTCCAACTTGGGGACCTCCCCTGTGAATTCGTTGTCGCTGAGGTCATACACCCAAGCTGCCGCAGGGAAAGGTCCCAAAGGTCCCTCCATGCCATTAGCAGACACATTCAGGTACTTCAAAGAGGATCCTTCAAGGCTGGGCAGTGGCCCCGTGAGACTGTTGGCCCCAAGGTGCAGCTCCTGAAGCTCTGGAAGAGCAGCATAGCTGGCAGGCAAAGCCCCAGTAAAGCCACCCCCTCGCTGATCAGGTGCGTGGAACACTCTGAGAGCTGTGCTGGTGTTCAAATCTGGGAGTGTACCTGACAGCTCGTTGTTGCCCAAGAAGACCTCTGTGAATGTCCCTTCCAAAAAGCATGGCTCCAGGCGTCCTGCAGAGTACAGCCCAGCGTTTGCAGAGTTAGTTTGGAGGCATCATTGCGCTTACCACAACAACAAACTGTTACAAAATTCCCACGATGAGTGAAACAGCAGAACAGATCGCATGAAAGTATTGCATAGAGTACAGGCTCCACCTCAGAGAATAGACCAACAAACAAGCACCAGGCTCCCATGCAATATCAGGGCATATACACGTGTGTCCATTGACCTTAAAACCCTGGCATTTTCGATGAAGCACTACAGTAAACCAGTCAAGGTGCTGATGCAGTCTAGCAAACTCTTGCAACATGTCTGTGTCTACCTCGTCGCTTCACGCACTTGCACAAGAAACTGACCTGTAAGGCTATTGTCACTGAGGTCCAGTCGGTTGCCTGGCCTGTCAGCAGGCATGCAGGTCAATGGCCCCACCAGCCCGGTGTTTCCAAGGTACAACTCAGAAAGCTTGCTGTTGGTCTCCAACGCCTGCACAATGGGGAAGAACAATCGAGATCGTCAGTTACATGTTGCCCCTACTGACATTACAGCTACGTCTAACCTCCAGACCTGAAGGTTTTGGTTTTCAAAGCTGATGTGTAAAGCTTGAAAATAGGGAATGCTAGCAAACTGTGCCTGCAGAATCACACAAACCCTTACAGAAGGGCACCTAACAGGTGGAGAGCAGCCAAAGCCAGTGCAAGCACAAGAGCATGTGCAACAGTGGCTTGTCGTACACTCTGCAGCATCCAGCCCTCCCTTGTAACCCCTTTCTGCTTACATCAGCAACATCCTTGAACGTCACATTGGTCAGCCTGTTATTGCTGAGATCCAGGCGCCGTAATGCCTGGAGGTCACCGAGATCAGAGGGGAACTCCTTGCACCTCAATCCCATATCAGACAGCACGAGCTCCGTAAGGTACCCACTGCTGTTGCACCGGTTGGTGGGCAGGTGGCACAAGTCATCCATCCAATTATGTTTTGGGGCAAGGGACTTTGTTGCACTGCAAGGAAGTACCATGGAACCAAAAGCAACATGAGCCCTCACAGGCAGCTTTTAAATCTGCTGTGATAACCGCGTGGGAGACTGCTTCATGCATGCAACATAGCCTAGCCACTTTGCTCAGTTCCTATCCCAAAAGATAGCTAGGATGCAGCCACCGCCCCAGGCACAAGGGATTTGATCGGAAGTACAGGTGGCACTTGCCGCATTTGCTAAAAGACACTGCCAACCCTCAGTGGCAGATATTGTCTAGTGCAATGACTAGTTTCAACTGGCAGGGGCAAAAACCGCCAGTGGCGCATTCCATTAGCTTCCCTGCCCCCCAACGTATACACAGTGACAGTCTACCCCTTGGCCATGCTCCCCTTTCTGGCAGAGCGCTCATTCCCTGTGTTGCCCCCTTCTTACATCTGACCACAGAAAGTTGACTGTTCTGGCGGGACATCGTCACAGCACAGGCTCGCCACCTGCATACAGCACAGTCTATCAGCATGGCCCAGCCTATAGCATGAACCATTTCCTCTGCGTGCAACGCCTGACCAAGACAACAACACACCCTTGAAAAACACTTTCAGATGGCCAGTCTACACTTCCACCCACAAATCAGCTCAGACAGATTTCCATTAGAGCCACCTTGAAGATTGCCAGGTTCCTTGATTCAGGATCTGCACGCTGCAACTAAGAAATTTCTCCCTACATGTGCCTCAAAACCAGGTATCAGCAGAAACCACCATTATGGCTCACTAGGAGGTTACCTGATGCAAGCATTCTAACACAGAACTGGCCATGGATAAATCAATATATCAATCAATGTCCTGCAAGCTACCCGTCTGCAAATTCAGCGCTCTTACCTGTTCCAGGATTTCTACTTCTGAAGCAACCAACTGGATGTCAGGTGTGGGTGTATAAAAATCAAGCAGCAGTGTTGGTGTACGGAGCTCGCCCTCCACCTTCAGGATGTACTCTCCAGGGTTTTGGGACACCACCTTTGGTTCAACATACAACCAAGTCTCTGTCTGGCTGGCATAGAGAGTGTACATGGGCATTTGCTGTAGGTCTGGAGCACGCGCTGTTGCCGTCTTTGGGAGGTACAGAGCCCTGCATAAAGTGAAATGCCCTACATTCAGAACCAGATGCATGGAGAGCCATTGGGAACCAGATCCCTGGTCAGTGGGATTGACAAGACAATGAAAACATAGCCTTCCCTAAGTAGCCTTTACGTATGGTGTGATGTTTGCCGGTCACTGGCTGATAGCTCCTCTGCCGCTACACGAGCATGGCACTTCTGAGGCACCAAGCTGAGGCAGGAACAAATCTACGTCAGCCTATACTCCATGAAAATCCACAACAAAGTCCTTTTGTAACCTGGACAGCTGGCAGAAGCTGATGGGATAGCAACAATCAGTAACTGTGCAAACCTCCTCTCTGGTCCCTTACATAGCAGCAATGCCATTAATAGCTCTCATCCGTATGATAATGGACATGCTGCTCTTTGGAGGGATAGTGAACGCGACAAGCTTGGAGTCGTTGGGCAGGACGTTTTCAAGAAGAAGTAAGCAATCAGCACCAACCAGACCTGCATGCAGAGGAAGCGAGTTTTAACAACAGTTTGCAGATAGTCCCATCAGGGATGAGCAGCTGAACTGCAGTTCACCATGGTCAAAAGGACCCAGGGCAGATCTTGCCGGGATCAACTTGGCTAAAACCAGATGATGTGACCTTAGCAGCCGTTACTGTTGGTAGATCTGGCCCAAAATAAAGGCAGCTTCATTAACAAGAATCCAACACAGCAATCCTCGGCCTCACCTGGCAGCAAGTCTGTGCCATTCTGATCGAAGTAGTTGCACCTTTCTGTTGATGTCAACATAAGTGCTGGCGGCTCCTCGGGCTGTGCTTGGCAGCTGTACAGCATAGCTATGCAAGCTACAGTTACCATGAGTACGACCCTGACCGGACATTGCTTCCTGAATTTTGGTGACAGCATTGAGACGCCCTTTCTATGCTCTTCTAGACCCTTGTGGTTGTGATCCCGTGGCCAAGGAAGGCAGCCAAGGCGGGTAACATATGGTTGTACTAGAGGCCAGAAAGGCGCTCTCCGCAGTACTCTAGCTGCCTACAGATTTTGACGCCGGTGCTGCCCTATCTGCTGTGCATGGGGCAGGTCTGTTGTTCGCCAGTGCGCCTATAGGATGCACCATGCAGGGGGCGTACAAAGGTAAGTATACTGATTAAGCAAGGGGTTTGAGCCCACGGCTGCGTAATACAAATGAAGAAGAGGTGCTGCTGGTCAACAGAGCAATAACCACCACATGGCCAAGACGCTGGTTGTTGGTTGAAACATAAGGGCTTGTGATACATAGAAGCTTCACTTTCAACTGGCTTGATAAGTTTATGAATGTGTGTGCCTGCGCATCGGTACACCTCATGGAGCGTACTGCTTCCAGGGGCACCGAGGTGACACTTGCCAGTTGCGGATGGGTACACAGATGTCGATGCCTTTCACATTATCGCTCGTTCACCGACTCCCAATCCAAAACAGACAGCGGGTTAAGCATACATACGTACGGTTGATCGTATTACAGGCATCTCTTCTGTGATGGGTCTTGTTGATCAGATGGCGCTGGGCTTGCAAGGGCCGGGACAAACGGTTTACACACATACAGACCCTGCCTACGCGAACGAGAGGCTTACAGTACTAATTACGACAACGAAGTGCGATGATAAAGGCACGATCACACATGAGGGACACCACACTTTATACCCAGCACTCAAGGGCGTTCCCGGGTAGTGGCACTGCCCAACCCTGCTTTCAATTGGCTTATTGCTGCGCTGGGTACCACATTTCATATCCCGTCCAGCCCCCGTAAGGGGGTTGCATATAAACAACCTGCTGCATGGTCCCCTCTGCTGTCTGCAAAAAGGTGCCCTCCTGTGGAGCATAGCCTGCTCCCTGTGGCTGCTGCTCATGTAGGCCCAATACTGGACCAGGATGTACACCAAACTGCTGCTGATGCTGTACCGTCTGTACAGGCCATGTAGGACCAACCACCACCCCCTCATCAGCTCTGGCACCCATCTCTGCCTGCTGCAAGGCAGCTGCTGTAGGGGGCTCTGGGATCTGCTCTGGCAAACGGACCCCAGCTGTCCAAAGCCGCAGCAGCTGCTGTTGCTTCTCTACCTCTGCCTGTGGCCACCACAGTAGCGTCGATGGGCCTCCACTACTGGCATGCGCATCAGGGGGTTCCAACCTGGGTTCAGCAGGATCAGGGCTGTCCGCTCCATAGCCATACACAGGAGTCCTTCCTGCTGCTGCCTGGCGCTGCTTGGGAGCTTCCTGTTGCACACAATAGGAACGGCAAGAAGGCAAACACCTACAGTTGGATGCAGTTGCAACTGCATCAATGCGTGTATGCATTGCAGACTTCTGCAGGTGTTGCATGGCAAAATCGCCAACTTGCTGCTATAGACACTATTTGATGGCCATTCATATCCACTGCTTGGAAAGAAACCACCTCTAGCTTTTGAGGTAGCCTCATTTTGGGGTCGTTGTGTAGTCCCAGCGTAGATCCCCTGTTATGCAGGGCACATACCCCCAGTATGATCTGTCAACACACATGTTCCGCATATAGAGCAGCACAATTGCAATCATACATGGGACCTACAACAAAGCGGAAAGTCATTGCTAAATGCACCAGGCTGATGGGCATTATTTTGTGGTGAAGCGACCTGTCCAGCCTCGTTATGTTCATCCGCCCTTATTTCCATCCCTCACAGTGGCCACATTGCACACGTATCCATGGTCATGTAGCAAGGCAAGCTGCTTACATGCATGCAGCCCAACCTTACTGGGTCTTACAGGGTCGATCAACACTTGCCTGAGAGTCCTCGCCAGAAGCCCATAACTCAGCGCCACTGAATGTCCATGCCAAGAGAGGCGGTGGAGCACGCCAGCTAGAGCTGCCGCTGCTGCTGCCATCATCCCGCTGCTGCTGGTGGTGGTACTGTGTAACAGCCTGCTGCATGACCTTGGCCTCCCGCACCACATGCCGGCGGCGCTCTTGCAGCCAGTGTTGTAGTGCTCTACAGGACCAGACAAGCAGATTGCGTGAGTAGGAGTATCTAGCCAGCGACAAAATGACCATACTTCTTTTGACTTCCAACAAGCTGTCACAGATGGTCACGCATCCTGAACGTTCTTAGACAGCAAGGACTCCTTTTATCCTGCTACAAAAACTTCTGTCCCCCACTATCAGCAGGGCCACTCCTCTCCAGCCATAGCCACGTACGTGCAGCATCTTCAAACCTAACACGGCGGACCAAATGCTAGTATAAGCAAGCATTAAAGCAAGACACACCTGTTGTATCCCTGAACTGCCTGGCTGATCTGGTTGCCAAAGTGCCCTGCTCTGCGCATGTAGTCCGCTGGAATGATTGCAGGGGACATGTGGTACAGCCGTTGGCTACTTGTCAACACTCCATCAGGCGATAGGACAGGCAAAGGAACACCTCTTGCTTGCCCACCACCAGCTGCTCCTGCTGCTGCTACTTGCCCTGCTGGTGCAGCACTAACCCCAGCAAGCACTGCTGCAGGACCTGCTGCTTCCTTCATGGCCTCGGCTGCTGGACGACCAGCCTTCCCAGACATAGCATGTAAGGCTGCAAGCCTGCGTTGAGCCTCACTCTGTGCTGAAGCCCGGCCTGCTGCCCCAGCAGTAACTTGTGGCCCTCCCAGCCTTGCCACCTTGGTAGCAGGCTTCTGCTTGCCAGCCTGAGTATCCCCATGTGTTGCATCGATCCCTGCTGGTGCTGATCCTGCTGCAGCTGACACAGACCCTTCTCCCTGCACCTGCAGAGGAGGCTGGGGTACTGATGAGGTGCCAGGCCAGCTGCTGGTGACGCCATTGGAACCTCCAACAAGAGAGGCACGCTGTCGCTTACGCAGTATGTCGTCTGTTGACATAGGCCTCGCAGGCGGTTCGTTCCTGCACCAATAGCACAATAGGAAACGACGGGCACGTGTCTGGGTTAACACCATTGCGCACATGCTTCACCCAGCATCAGAAACACCAGGCATGCGCTTACCCAGTACCAACAGAAGACTTACAACTGTGTGCCAAAGACAGTATGCATGCTCTGGGGGGTCCACGAGGCGCTGCAGGGGAATTACCTTTGGGAGGCACATATTTATGCAAACCCTACCCTTTGAACGCATTTGTGCTAGCTTGGGGACGTATGCACACCCAGCAACTATTTAATCCACCTCCTTACAACACGCCCCTTCATTTGCAGTACTATCATGCAGCTGACACAATTCAAAACAGGCCCCAAATGGAGGCATACCTTCATGACATGGCCAGCAGAGATTGCATACCCCCGACAGGCCTTGAGCTTCCTCAAGCAACAGTGCCCACCCACCTGCTTGCCCCACCAGCTGAGGCACCACCACCAAATCCAGGCACCATCTGCAGCTCCCGCACCTTCTTTTTGACTGCTGCATTGTACCTCCGCTGTAAGACACCGCCGGGCCCTACAGGCCCCAACCCCTTCCCACTGCTCCCTGCTGTCCCTGCTGCAGCCTTGGAAGCACCCCCATGGCTCCCAGAGCCCCCACTGGACGACCTCCGCACAGGCTCCTGGATCCCATAGACCAGGGGGCCTAATGCGTCAAGAGTTGCGAGGCTAGTGATGCTGCTCCAGTGCTTAGCTAGCTGGTAAGCTGCTATGATAACACTGGGGCAGTGATGATGGACCAGGGCATTGACTGTGCTGGTGATGCTGCTAGCTTGCAACAGTGCTGTGCTGATAGGGAGCTGCTGGAGGGTGTCCAGGGCTTGCTTCAGGAAGGTAAGCTGCCCATCCTCTGCGGCTTCGGTAAGCCAGGTGCTGAAGGTGTCCAGCAGCTTGCTCCCAGCCAAGCGGAGCAGCACAGCCATGTTGGTGGTGGCAGCTAGAGCTGAAAGATGCTGTGCACGTGCTTGGTAACTGCTAGTGCGTTGCATGGAGAGAAGGAAGTGACCTGCATTGGATACGGAGGAGATGGCACCGGAGCCATCAAGTAAGTTGCGGAGATGCTCTAGCTGCTGCTGCTGCTGGACTTGGAGCAGGGCTGCACGGGTGAGGGGCTGTGCACCCGCTGCTGCTGCGGCTGCACCGCTCGGGCCTGCTACTTGAATGTCCCCAGGTGTAGGTGCTGGGTTACTGAAGCTGTCCCTGATGTCAGAAGACCCTAGCAGCTGCAAGCGGTGGTGCTGCTGCCATTCCTGCTGTTGCGCTGCAGCAAGGCCTGGTGCTCTTGAGCCGAGCGGAAGCCCGCCAGATGGTTCCAATTCTTTCTCAGCTCTCTTATGAGCTTTTTGGATTGCTGCACGGGTGCTGGTGCGGAGTTTGGAGAAGAAGGCGCGGACTTGCTTTTCGCTGCAACCAGCATTGTGAGCAAGGCCTGTGAGCTGGGCCTTGTCTAATGAGTCTGCAAAGGCGAAGACAGACACCAGTAGCTTGGCGGCTTGAGGGCTAAGAGATGTTTTCCCTTCACGCTCTATCAGGCCCCAATCCCCATCCTGATCATCGAAAAACAGGCTAGAGCGAGGAGCTTCTTTAGCATCTGGGGTCTGCAGTGATCCCAGAGAGTCCGCCCCAGAGAAAGCTGTCTGCTTGTGTGCGATACTTTGCAGCTCTGCAAACTGTGAGGTAGCTTCTTGCAGCTGCTCATGCAGAAGTAATTGCATAGCCCCAGACAAGCCGAGGCAGACCCGATATATGAGATTGAGGACATCCTTCTGCTCCTTCACCTCAGGCTTCTGCCCTGGAACGTTAGACATGTTTGGCAGGGTTGCGCCCTGATGGGTCACCCACGAGCACCTCACAGCGTTCAAACTCAAAGACTACAGCAACGAAGAGCAAACACAAGAGCACATGCCATCATGAACAACCACTGAGCTCCCACAAGAGGGTGCCAGTGACGCGGCACTGGCAGCTACCAATTGCAATTTGCAAATCACCCTAACCATTTATCCGTAGAGTACTAGGGCGCATGGCCAGAGGTAATAAAAACCTAATCTTTAGGTTTTTTATTACCTTAGTCATGTCATGATTGAGTGAGTGAATGATTGACAGATTTCGGAGCGATCGGAGTCAGGCAAAATTTTGCAGAAGGTAAACTGACGAGCTCAAAGCTGCAGCGGCGGGCCCTGCTTGAGCGTTCTTTCTGTATGTGAGCTGTTGAGGTGTCAGAGTGTTCCGCTTCTTACAAAGAGAAACTGTTTTGTGGCTCGACTGCTTGGCGGGGCTGGCGGGATACATGTTTGCTCGAGCGATAGGGCCGCAAATGCAGCATTGACATACCTTCTAATATCTTGATCCCCCTTTTGGATTGCGAAGGTAAGCTCCATACGTGCGCCTGAGCAAAAATGGGTGCTAGGAGCCTAGGACTATCATGAAGGGATTATCCACACTGTGTCATCCTTACATCCTGACCTTTGCTGCTTGCAGCCTGTCGTGGCTCTCTAAACACGGCGTGAGCTCTACCAAGGACAAGCAAACAACTTCTGGTCGCAAGGAGCTGCTCACCCGCACTGCTTGTGGCCTTGCCTTTCAACATGCCATGCATGGCTGTCTACCAACCCTATACGAGCATGACCATCTACGATGGGTCGTACATGGCGGAGGCTCAGGCCCTGTCTAACCCAGAGTTTGTCCCTTGGGCAAATGTGGGCCCGACTACCTGCAGCCTACTTCAACTGCCCGGTACCTGCACTGGTGGTCCGCTGCCAAGCGCTGCAGTTGCTCGCAAGTCCAAGTATCGGGGTGTGACATGGGATCGGAGAGACAGGAGATGGCGCGTAAGGATAAACTGTCTAGGCGTGCAGCACCATGTGGGCAGGTGAGTCTCCTGGGTAACTGGAAGGCCACGGGTGGTCCAGGAGAAGAGTGCATACGGAGTATTCGTGCGATGTATGTGCCCAGACTCGTACTGAATGCAGCTGCAATCTATCTATTATATGCCGCCTCCAAACCTGTGGTTAAAGTGATGCCATGTTTTAACACTCCCCTCTTCCCCAGATGCTTGAGCAGGATCTGCAGAGGCTTCTAGGAAGGTGGAAGCTATTTCCTGACATGGTTCTTAGGCTACAGATCTTGATAGTGAAACTGTTCATGCGGGAGGTGTTACTTGTACTTCACACCACCCATTATTGTTGGGCTGCCTGTCCTTTGACCTGCAGAAACTATGAAGACGGTGCCTGCTGCCTTGGTTAACATGGTTGTGTGCATGCTTTATGATTTCAGGTACTTTGAGGAGGCCCAGGCTGCTATGGTATATGACAAGGTCTCCTATCTGCTGTATGGGGAGGATGCCATCACCAACTTTGGTGTTGAGGCAGCAAGGGCAGATGCAGCCCCTGTGCCATCGACCATGCTGCAGTTAAAGGCACGTTATGATCGCTGGCGCAGTCATCAGCAAGCTGCAGCACAAGTATCAGGCCCTGCCCAACTGTTGCTGCCACAAGGCACGGGCCACATGGCGCCAAGCACACAGCACCAGTCTACAGCAACTATGGCAGGCACCAAGGACGCAGCCCTTGCGTGCAGTTCTGCTTTCACTACACTCGCTGCGCCTGTGAACAGCTCACAGCTGCAGCTTGTCAGCGCTCTGGACGGCTACAGCAGCAGCTGCAATGGTGAACTGGCTGTGCAGGGGATGTTTCTGCCTAGCAGCTGCGGATCTGCAGCAATAGTTGCGAACCACCAACCCCAGCTGCTCCCAGCTGGTTCTGCAGGGCACTTGGTGATGGCAAGGCCAGCTTCACCCACTCTGCTGGTTGGGCCGGCATCAGCAGCCAGCGCAGCAGTGCTAGCAGAGCTTTTGGTGGCCTCTCAGCCAGAGCAGCAGCCTGGACCGCAGCCGGGACACATGTCCAACTCCTCCTTGCAGCAACAGCTACAGCATGGGATGCTGCTCCCCAGTAGCCAGCTTGGCGCTGCCTCACCAAACATTGCCACCACACAGCAGTATGCCTGGGTGCGTGCTATGAGTGGTGCAACTCCTGCTACCACTGGCGGCCTTGTCATGCCACTTCCTGGGGCTTATACTCACCTGGATCAAGTGCAGGAGCAACTATCCAGGATGCAGCTTGGGCAGAGTGCCTGTGGGTCAGGTGGAAATGCACCTCTGGTTATGCATCAGGCCATGGGCACAGGTGGGAAATTGGAGCAGGCAGTGCTGCTTGTGCAGGGCAATGGGATGCTGCAATCCCTGCCTTCAGCAAACCCTGGTGCTGGGGGCATCACAAGTGCGTCTCCGGAATGGGCGTGGGCGATCCAGGCAGCCCAGATTGGGCACATGCCAGGCAATGCATGCAACGTGATGAGCAGGTCTTGTTTTAACCAGTATTAGATGTGTGTTGTGACATCTTGTTCAGGCTTTCTGAGAGGCAGGGGTTGCATCGACGGCTCCTTGCTGAGTTGAGAGAGGGAGACCACACTTGGCTGTGGAGGCAATAGGCAGTATGCTGTGAGCTCGTGGATAACGATTAGGTACGGCCGTAAAGTGGGTTGAACAAGTTGAGCAGCTATCAGGCTGATTGTAAAGCATCTACGAGGTATATGATGTGACCTTTGTCTCTAAGGTAGATCATGTCCAGAATCCCACTACCACAAGGGGCTGAAGTCAGCACAGCGTTGAAACATATGGGCAGTGAACTTAACCTTCTTGTTAATGGGCATGCTCCAGGTCCAGCAGCAAGAGTCTGGCATGAGTTGTGCTGTCAGCGTATTCCTTTGGTGTCGACAGAAACGCATGCGGCCTATTTCTTAATGGTAATAACCAAGTGTGTGGGGGGGGGGGGGGGGCGCGGGGGCAGGGATTATGTGCTCATGGTCTTGGTTTGCACCATGCAGTGGGTCGGAGCATAATTCTGAATAAGGCATTGTATGTCTGAAGCTGGTTTGGTGCTTTACGACGTTGGCCGATCGGTGTGCCGCAGTCCTGTGTAAGTGCCACTTATGGCTCCCATCTTATGGATGCGGCTGCACTCTATCGCTTTGGTGTTGATGTGGGCATTTAGGGTGTTGGCTTTGAACCGGCCTCGGCCTGTACTGTTTTGTGTTTGATGCAACCAACAAATGAGATCTATGCATTTAGTGCCTGTGTAGAAGTATAGCGAGTTAGTGCTTGGTGTGCGTACTTACTAGTGTGTTGTTACACATGGCCGTGGGGGTGCTGGTGTGTTCCGGATGTGAAGCGTGCGCAACCCTCTGCACTGTCACTGGGCTTGTTCCCACCCTGGCAGGAAGACAGCTGCGCCAGATATACATGAGAAATTGGTAGAGGGAGGCGCATTTGTTTGCAGCATCTGGAATAGCTTGAGGGAAACTCAGGCTTGGATGGCTGGGCTATGTTGCCTGATGCTTATGTCTAGTAGTTCTTCTGCTTCATGTTGTATGTTCGTGTCCTGGATGACTTTGTGTGCATGAAAGAAAGCTCGGGCCCGGTCCCGAAAAAGCTGGTGCTGTTGTCATACGAGTTGTAGGATAACCTTTGGCTTCAGTGCTTTATGGAAGGGCGATTGGACGGAAGAGGGGGTGTTTGGCCATGGGAATCACGTCGGCACGCCCGTTTGCAAATGCATGCGAAAGTATTGGACCAGTGCTTTGCCCTGCTGTTGCACAGAATGGTCTGCTTCCTGGGCTTGCTGTTGGACAGATTATCGCTTTTCATTTTATGAACACATGACGTCAACAGTGGCTGTACAACTGTTTATTAGGGTAGTTGCATCTAGAATGGGCTCCAACAGGGCCTTGGTTGGTCTGCTGTGCGGTTGTGTGCCAGCTTGGCGAGGTCTTTTTGGACTGCTGGCCAAGGTCTGCCATTAGGTCGGATTCATCTTATTGACAGGCTGATGAGTAAGAGGCACATCATGATGAAACTTAACCAAGCAACAACACTGTTTGGCGCATCTGTTGCTTATGGTGCCGGTCTTCTTTATAGTGTTGATGTAGCACTGACTGAAGGGGTGTTCAGAATTCAATTGTGGGGTTTCAGGCGTTGCAATCCTGTCGGTCATTGAAGTCCGTGTATGGCATTCGACATGATCATGTCGGTATCTTAAGGATGACCTTGCTTCGTTAGATCTGTGGTCTTGTTGTTTTGGGGCTGTTTGAGGTGCGTGCGCATCTTCTTGTGGGTGACAGTAGGTACATCTAACGATCTGACCATTTAGGTAGGACCACTATCTATCTCTCTTGCCCGTAAGTTGCCAGTAGGGCACTTGGCGTCTTCCTGGGGTGCCACATGTGCCGAGGCATGTGTCACTGCATTCTTACTTCTGCTACATATGCGTATGTTTTATTTTGAAAGTGCCTTACGAGAGGGGTACTTCTTATTGCCCCCTAGCCGGGGCATGTTGAGTGCATTTGAGAAGGCGTTGGGGTAGGGACTGCACCAGTGGATGGGCCTGTGAATCCTCTTTCGAGCCGTAAGGACCCTAATTTGCTTATGGAGAACTCACATCGGGAACTCACATACAAAACAACCAAACACATATTTAAGGTGCTGCAACCGGGAGAGGGTTGCATGCTTGTCTAAATACTTGTTTTGCCTACTTTGAGTACTTGGTAAGGGGTTGGCAGCAGGAGAGGGATTTCTTGTGGGCTGTCGGACACAATATCCCAGGAGCGTGATCCCCTTCAGGGTTGTGAGGCAGGTACCAACGTCCGTGGTTGATGTAGTGTGCTGGTTGAGGAGTCTGTACTTGAGCCAGTGGGGTTTAATATGTTATTGCATTCTTAACTGAGTCGGCTTGTACAAAATATGTATGCTGTTGAATACATGTCTTGGTATGCCACCAGCTTTCTTGCTTTAACATGGGGAGACTGCTTGGCTGGGTTGGTATTATGACTCTTGAGCTGAAGCACGGCATGCCTGGTCAAAAAGGAGCGCCCTTTTCTGGTGCCTGCTCGGCATGCATTTTTTATGCAAGCTTGGATGCAATTCCTGGAAGTCTTCAGAGATCCAAGCTGACAGCACAAACACATTGGGCCAACCATATGTCTGCTCCAGCACCTCTACATGGGCAGTGGCTTCTCCTGTGACTTAAATGATGCCTGCAGATTCCAACCTTGCCCTGTGACAATCAAGGCATCGTCACATCCGAAGCAGATGCAGAGGTTACTGTGGTGTATGCTACATGCAGTTGCTGTTGGCATTAAGGCACAGCACTGTTGGGTGACAGTTGCTGCTGCTCGAGTACTATGGGACTGACTGACAGTCACCTTGGGATTGGGATGGTGTGAAACCGAGTTCACCCTGTTTACCGTGTGAAACCAAGTTCACCCAGCATCTTTTCCTGGAAGCAGAGCTTTGCTGTTTGTAGAGTGCGTGGTTGTGCCTACTGCTAGTCATGATGCATGGGGCGAACAAGGTTAGGTCAACTGCAAATGAGGCAAGATTACTGTCTTGTGGGCATATGCCTTCCCTCGCCTTGTGATGTGGCGGTTCATGTTGCAAAGGCACTGTATGCCTGGAAAGCTTTGATTATGTCTTCGAGGTTACTGCCTTTATTGTGGGGCTGGTTCGTTCCGGCTCCAGCGTAGTGGTGGGTACAAGTGTGACGTACCTCATGTATACGTAAAAGGCTGCATCTGTCCTTGGATTGTTCGCCTGGCTACTCCTTGGTTTTATGTGTGCCTATACCACAGTTACCGGCTGGTGTGGCAGCTGTGCTGACTGCAATCCACTTTGGGTAAAAGAAATGTTGTTTGCCCAAGCTAAAGGGTTCAGAGGCGATGGGGCCTGGTGGAGAGAAAGCGCAGTGTGGTGGTGGGGCTGGGCAGGGACGGCACTGTGGCTCTTTTGATGTCCGGTGAGATCAAAACCGGTATTGTGCTCTGTTTGTGTCCTGATTTGCATTTCTTGTGTAATGGGGGTTGCAAGGGCAGTTCCCAATAGGGAATAATCATGATAGTGCGCTTCACAGATTCTTAAACGGTTTTGTACACTTGAATAAGTATGATGGCCTGTGATAGCTGGGGTTCTGTCACTGCTTTGGCCGATGATTGGGGTTTCTTAACATGGGTCTTCAGGCACACATTTGACCTACAACGTATGCTGGTGCCAAGCACCACAATGGATGATCAGACAACGTCTGTTACGAGAGTGTTGTGCCTCTGTTGTTGCTGGTGGTGCTGGGCAGCTTTCATGTCACTGAAGTGTCATGGCTTAAGACATATGGCTTGCTCTGTTTGGACTGGCCATACGCCAGTGGGTTTGTTGCCCTTGCGGGCATCACAGTTCTATTGGGCCTACTCTTGCCGCTGTTATGCTGTTGTTTTTTCAGATGCGTGCAACCCTGTTGTGTTCTTTCTGTTGGTAGTGGCTGCTGCTGGAGAGTGATCACAATATCTGAGGTGGATGTGGGCACAGACAGCCTTCTAGATGTTATGCCAGCATGTCGGACATGGCACAGAGTCTGTTGGGTTATGCCGAGGGGTTTTTGTTCTTTGTATGCTCTCTGGGCTTGCCTTGGCAAGCACCTAGCTAAAGATCTTTGTTGGTTGTTTGGCCCTAGATCCAAGGGGTGTATTTTGGTCCGATAGGTTGCACGCATAGGAGGCCTAAAGCAAGCCTTCATGTTGTTGTGGTCTCATTTTGGTAGCTCAAGGTTTAGGCCCTGTGGCACGTTCCAGGATGACTTATGTGATGAAGTGGTTTCTACATTATGGTTGAAGTCATGTGGCGGGTGCTGCACGGTCCGAGGGCTGTGCAGTAGTGATCTATCTCATGTACATTATGGCAGGCATTTCGAGAATTCATACGATTAAAACATGGAGCCGTTAGCCATTCCCGGGGATGTGTGGTATGGGGTTCTCCAGAGGAAGCTGGTAACTGCTGGGTTTGCTGTTGACTGGGTCAACTGGCCCGCGCATGGCATGTAATGCTGTGGCTGGCAACCGATTGATGGTCAGCTGTTGGCAGCCATGAGAGAGAGAGAGAGAGAACTACGCAGAGAAGGGGGGAAATCCCTTCTTGCATATGTTAAGGGCAGCCATGACATATCTTTCTGAGTAAGCCTCTGGAGCTTAAGGGGTTAGCTGGCTACCTGTGGTGGGGTATGCCCTCTTAATGCCCAGAGTGTGTGAATCTTGAATTGGCAAACCCATTGGCACGTGCGCGCAGTGCCACAGTAATGGGGCCATGGGGATGGTCGTGAAATTGAACTGGTGTGTGTGACATGTGCGACATACTGCTGGCTGTGGCATCCTGGTATACTCGAATCAAGGCAAGGGAGGGTTGCTGTAGGTAGCCTGCATGAGGCAACTTGTTCACTTGGATGGTGAACATTGTGAAAAGATCGATGTGCAAGGGTATGGCTGTCAACATTACGTGCCAACCAGTAAACAAACCTGCTGATAGTGCTGGAACTTGTCTCTTGGTTACCCATGTTTGTCAAGGCGTTGGCTTTGCAGAAGCCGCTGTGTTTCAAAGCCTTGCACTGCAGCAGCAGCTTACTTGAGCTGAAGTGCGGCAGTAGCAGTAACTGGCATTACCTGTAACGAGGATTGGGGTTCTGCAGGGTCTATTTGATCATTTTTGATAAGATTTTCGGCGGACTCGGCGGCAGTGTTCCGGTGGCCTAGGAACGTTACCAATCGCACTCGAGAGACACTAGGTGGCCTCGCACTCGAGAGACAATCGGCCGCCTCAACCGATGCATATGAATTAGCTTTTGCACCTAACGAGGCTGTACAATGACTAAAGTTGGACGTTCATTCATGGCTAAATGAGCTCTTTCTTGTGGCAGATCGTTGGGTGCGTGGCATGGTGGCTGCGCCGTTTGAGTCTCTTTTCCGGTTGCATGCTTGCTTTGCCTAATCTACGTACGTGCTTGCAACCAAGTTGCTCGCTCAAGCTGGAGCATTAGCTATAAATCAATCTCCGAGCTAGCTGGTGGCGAACTCTTCGTTAGGCACCATGGATGCAGCCTGGGGAGCTTTTTCTGCCGAGGCAACAGCATGAATTGACTGCGGCTGAAGTAGAAGCAAGCCAGCGTGGTAAGGGACGACATGGCGACAGCGTTGAAGGACTGCTTTTGGGCAACTGTCCGAAAAAATGACTTGCTCCGTTGCCAGGGGCCTGCTCAACTTCCGTATCTGGACATTTGTCTGAATAAACTATAATATTTAATTCAGTCTGGTTGTTCTGGCTATATTGCACAGCATCTTGTGCAGTAAGCAACAGCTTTGCACAGCAACCAGACTTCAACCCTTGGTACCAAACGAAGGAGTGCTTAACTCATGGCATGATCTGTCAGTTGCTTCTTAACATCTTCCATGGCTTTCTGAAGCTTCTTCAGTAGCTGCTGGGCCTGCCAGTATGCAGCTGATGCATCCTCAGGGGGTCCGTTTTCCATAATCATCTTGACCTCCACCAGCTTGGTGTGTAGCTCATGCGCCTGCATCTCTGCAATCTCTGCTGCCGCTGCCTTGTTGGGGTGGTGGTGCTGGCGCCGGATGGTCCTGCCCCCAGGACTAACAGCACTACGGCCTGGGTCAGATCTGCTTGCTGACATGCTCTCCTCATATGAGCCCTCATTGCCTGCAGTTGCAGTAGTGGTACTTGGCGCAGGGGTAGGAGCTGCTCCTTTGCCCGAAGTTGTCAGTCCTGAAACACCAGGTTGCTGCGTTGAGGGCTCAGCACTGGCATGTGTAGCACCTTGTGACTGCGGGGGGCTCTGGCATGTGCGCTGCTTTTTGCTTGGCGGCTCCTCAGTGGCCTCGCTGCTTGAAGGGACAGGAAGTTGTGTCACCTGCGATAGAGGCACAGCAAGTCTGGGTCAATGTTTCTTCGTGGCGTGACCCAGTAGCCACTTCAGGTATCAATACGCAGGTGCTGCAGATTTGCTGTTGTTAAGCAAGAACAAGTTGCTATTGCTGTTGCTGTTGCTCGGAAGCTCACCTTGGCAGTATTGTTGCACTGCACAGCTGCCAGCGCCGACTCTGCATCACAGACCTCGTCCTTGGCCTGCTGGAGGAGCTCCTGATATTTGTCAAGCTGCTGGCCCAGCACCACCCAGTTCTGTTTCAGCAAGTGCTCGGTCAAGGAGCTGATCAGGTTGTCTAAGGCAAATATCTCAGTGTTGATACTGTTCTGGTGTGACCTGATGTCTGCTGAACAGTTGCAGGAATCTGCCGCCACAGTCAGAGCTGCTTTGAGAACAAAGAGGTGCGGCCTGACTTCCTTCATCTGTGCCAATGTCTTCTCGGCAGCGGCCTTTACTTCTGCATCCTGATCTTCAACTGCTGAGCTGCTGCCAGCACTTCGGGAGGTGTGGGAGGGCTGCTCCTTGCTGGGGTTCAGACACTGGTTGCTGGCATCTTGGTTCTGCAAGGAGATACATGTGAAGTCAGCATGCTGTTGGGATGTTGAAGCATTCTCGCATCCCATGAGCACCCCCCTACCTTTTGCAACGCCTTCTTCCAACCCTTTGTGGTGTGGTCGTCTCCGTCAATGAAAGCCTGCACCAACTTTCTGAGCAATGGCCAATCTTTTGCTTCATCAGCCGCCTGGCCTCCACTGCCACTCAAGCAGTTGCATATCTCCTCGAGCCATGCAGCAGGAACTGTGTCACGGCCTGCAAGCTCTGCCAAGGGCTGGTGCAGCTGGGCCGAGTACAGGGCCCTGATGCTCTGTGTCTGCTTGCACCACCTGTTATGGAGGCGTGCCCTGCTGTCTGCCTTGTCCAGGTGGGCGGCTAGCAGCGGCAGCAGCAACCAGATCATGTCCATAGGGTCTTGATGAGGCCTGGCTAGAAGGTTTAGCAGTTGCTGAGGTGTGGTGCTGGGGAGAGGCCAGCCGCTGGGCAGCAGGGTAAAGAAGGGGACTCCCGGGTCATGGGGCTTCACTTTGACCAACATCTGTCCAAGCCGGTTGGGCTCTGTGCCTTGCAGCAGGGCTGCTCCCTCAGGGCCATAAGCCAATCTGTAGACGTCATACAGAAGTCCTTGAGAGGCGTTTTTGATATTTCCAACTTGCTGCAGGGCGCTCCCCACTGTTTTCTGTGCCAGCTCCATCAGGCTCGGCTACTGTGCTAGTTACTCACTCAGATCAAAACCAATGCTTATGCAGCTGGATTGACCCAATGATACTGAGTGGGTAATATCGCGTTGCTCGATTTCTTTAGTGAAGTGGATTCCTGAAGCGACTGCTGGTTTTCGGGCCACGGTAGGCTACCTCAACAGTGCCATCCGGAGTTTCCGCCCGTTCACTACGATTCTTCCAGGCACGCTAACGTGTAAGCAGCTGCTACTGGTATGAGCAGATGCGTTGCCACGATGGCTATATATATAGGTTGCATAGGTGGTGGTTGAGAGGATGACTGAGTGAAGGGCTCGGCAGCGCGCGCGGGAGGCCGAGCCTCGCCCTCACAGCGCAACGACTCATCACGATGCTCCCGCGACTGACCAGAGGGGAGCGCGCTTTAGGGACTGGGAGCATTAGAGCGAAGCATTAGGCATCGACCGCCTGGCTATCACATCGTAAATCGTATGTCGAGGTTGGTAGCGGCCCATGACATCGGCAGCAGCCAAGTTCGTAATCACCATGCCCTTCCTGCTGCATGAATAAAACATTCAAGACCACAAGATACCGAATCTTCTTGTATCTGCTTTAAAAGTAACACACAGTGGGTTTCCTGATAGACCCTCCAAAGGCAATCAAACCACCAACCTTCTGTACCTTGGTCAAGTTTTCCCATGCCACTGTTAAGCCCGCACACACAATCAAACCCTTGCCAAATGAGTAACTAGTCGCAACCATTTTCACCCAAGGCTACAGTCCTCATCTCCAGAGCATGCTGCAGCTCTCTCCTATGGGGATGACCTGGCGGCATAATGTCCTTGATTGCTGTTACCGCCTTCAGCACAGCATCACATACGGACTTGTCCTGATCCTGTAAGCGCTGCAACAAGTCCAGGGCTGCCAGCTTGTAGAGGGCCATTCTTGCTGAAGCTGGAGAGTTGGCATCTCCTGTGATCCCACTCCTTGATGCCTGCCTCGGGGCCCCTCTGTTAGTTCTGTCGTTGAGCAGCCTGGCAAGCGGGACACACACCTTGGCCTGCCATGTGCTCCTGCTGGTTATAGGGATCAGAGTAATGTGTGCCTGTGCCAGAGCAGCACGCATGCCCGTGATCTCAGGGTCCTGCAACAGGCAAAAAGAGTGGATGGGTGAGGAGGGTGACACATTTTGCACTAGTAATCATCTAGAAAGCAATACTTACTTCATCAGTGGCGCATTTGGCTGTGCTTGTCCTCCTTCCATGCCGTGCCTTTAATGCCTCATACTCAGACCAGGCTCGGTGAAAAGCACGCTTTGCTGCTTCACAAGCATTGTTGGCTTCAAGGCACTCCAACCATCCTTCTTTACTAGCTGGCAGGCTCGCATCATCCTCTATATCATATGCAAGGTCGCCAACATGATCCTTACGATCCACCTGCTTCCTTAGCCAGCTGTTGAAAGTCGCCATGATTGATATGCCTGTTTATGGCCAGACCTTTTCCATGGGTGGTTTTCCACATCAGTCTCACAGACCTCCAAACCCGTTGTGCTCACCTGCGCCATGACCAGGCACATTCCATGGGGGAATCCTCGAGGTGATTAGGGCATCGTGACCAAGGGGGATGGCCCTGCTATTACCTGCAAAAAGGGGTGCGAACAACCATGTGCAAGTGTGATCAGCATCGAGCCGCAGGAGAACGGCTATTCACACATCCCCATTAGCTACCAATACCACACCAACTTCAGCTGCTGGAAGGAATAAAACTACGGTGTTAAAAACAGCATTTCAGGTGATCACACCTAGTTTGTGGTTTTGTTCCTTCATGCCATGAACTCCTGTTTTTATCCGGGAGATGGCTACAGCTGCTGGTGCACAGGTGAAACAAGTGCAGACCCTGGCCAGGTGTGCTGTGCTGTTGCCTTGTTCACTCTGGCAGCAGCAGCAACAAGCAAAGCATTCAGCAGGTTCTACACATAAAGGAACAGAAGCACGGTGCCGTCAATAGCAGCGAAGGTGATCAGCACAGGGCATGTTTGGAAACCTGACTTGTCCAACAGAACCAGTTGGATGACAGATAAAGCATGGGGCCACCTGCAGCAGCTTTACACCTAATTCCTTGCACAGCACGGCATCGGCTCAACAGGATCTGGACCCACCGAGCACCTTTGCCCACCGAGCACCTTTGATGCAGTTAGAAAGCAGCTAAAAAGCAGCTTTATAAGCAGCCTTTGAAGCAACCAAAAGCACAAGCGCACAAGCGGCACTGACTCAGGGCCAAGGCATTTTCCTTCTGTAGCTACGCAAGCATTGCCTATTGGAAACCGGTCAAATCCAGGTGATCAGGACCAATTAGGGCTGGGGTGGGTAACACAATCAGCAGTACCACTGGTGTGTAACAATTAAGCTATGAATATGCCATCAAGGCCGGTGCTGGATTGCTTTGCCCCAAATTAGTCAGAACCCCACAGCAAACCATGTGAATGTCCATATGTTCAGTTTGTCAGCGCCGGGCTGTTGGGGATCCCTTGAACCTCGGGCTTTGCAAGGCAGTAAGAGTTGGGTGATGGCTGGCAGTAAGGGTTACCTACCTTATATATGGTATGGACGCTTGATTGACACATCTTATGCTGTCACTATGGGATGTAAGAAGCAGCCACTGTCTCTGTTCACCTGCAGCAGCTCCACACCCCGACACCTTTTGTAGCAGGGCATTTTCTCCTTGCAGCAAAAAACATCAGGAGTTGCAGTTCAATAAAGGTTAACCCAGGTGAACAGCACAGGGGCAAATGTCTGCCTGATCGCTCCTGCTCTGCTGCACAGTGTTTCCTTTTCACGCCAAGGTATACCTTTTCTGCGACACGAGAAAGGAGGTGCTATCTGAAAACCGTTAAACCAGGTGATCAGCACAGGGGCAAATGTCTGCCTGATCACTCCTCTACTGCACAGTGTTTTCTTTTCACGCCAAGGCATCCCTTTCCTGCAACACAAGGAAGTGGGAATCAATAGAACGGTTAAACCAGGTGATCAGCACAGGGGCAAATATCTGCCTAATCACCCCTGCTCTGCTGCACAGTGTTTTCAGGCCAAGGCAAACATTTTTTGCAACACAAGAAAGTCGCAGCCGCTATCTGAAAACGGTTAAACCAGGTGATCAGCACAGGGCTATCTGTCAGCCGCTGGATTGATCTCCCAGAAAAGGTCCCATTATATCTGTTGCATCAAACTACAAAATCACGGTGCCTGATACGGCAAATGAGGTGATCACAGAGGCCAGGGGTATGTGCTCCAACTGAATAGCCTCCTGCTGCTGCTCCCACCTGCTCCCTGAGCCAGCACTTTTGACATTGTTGCAGCACAAACCCATGACAGTAGTGTGCTAAAGAAGCACCCTGGCGCGTCCCAGGCTTACTTCTGATTTTGCTGCCATATCATTGTATCCCCAGCAATATGGCAAGCACCCAGCAGATACCTGCCCAAAGCAGCACCAAGCATTACTACACTCAAAGATACCACAATGACCCTGAGTTCAGGGCCCAGGAGAAGGCCAGGACTGCTGAAAAAGTGCGGGCCAATTATGCAAGGTACCAGCAGCTGTGGCGAGAGGCCTATCTCCGCAGGAAAGCCAGGAACAAACAGGCTTGCGTTCATCCAATCCAAAATATTCCCTACCCGAAGCTGTGTGATAGCATAGCTCATGGAGCAGCCAACAGCAACTCACGTGGATGACTCTCTGTCCGTGCTTGGCTCTGTGGACACCCTAAAACAAGCGTTGCAATTCCCCGGGATGAAGTTCTGCTTGAAGGAATATTTCAACATGGACAGGGCTACAGAACTGCTCGAGGCCCCTCCCGGCGTGTTGTCTGCAGACCACCGCAAGAAGCTGAATCGCTTCCTGAAGCACGCCTCCAAGGACCCTGAGACGAAGATGTGGTGTGTGGAAGCAAAGTATGACTTCAGCACCAAGAAAAACCCCGCCTGCAAGTCCCAGGGTATCGGCAGAATATATGGGGATGTGACGCTGGGCACGCTGCCCACTGAGATCAGGAATTACATTGTGGAGGGATGTGAGGACATGGACATCAAGAACTCACACCCAAACATGCTGCTTTTGAAATGCAAGGAGTCTGACAACCTGGACCTGGCTGTCAACCTGAAGCATTACGTGGAAAACAGGGATGATGTCTTGGCCCAACTGGAGCAAGACTACGGGCTAAGTTCATATGCAGACTGCAAGCAAGCTGTTGTAGCTGTCCTCAATGGCGCCAAGCCCCCCAAATATTGCAATGAGGGCAGGGGCAACTTCTTCCTACACCGCCTGGCTACCGAGGTTAAGACGCTTGGCAAGGTGCTGATGGCAGATCCAAGGTATGCCAAGGAAGCAGAGGCTGCCAGGATGCTCAAGGGCCGGGTCACATTCTTGCATTACCTGATGTGCAGCCAGGAGCTAGAGCTGTTGGTGGAGATGGCTCATTCCCTCCAGAAGCAGGGGCGTCAGGTAAATTGCTTGATCTACGATGGCCTCTTGGTTCACCTGGAGCCTGGAGAAAAGGGCCTCGCCCCAGAGTGCCTGCAGCAGGTCACCCAGGATGTCTTAGAAGCAACAGGCTGTGCCATTGAGATAGCACTGAAGCCCATGGTTTCCATGTACCCACAGCTGCTAGCTGAAAGTGGAGAGAACGTCCTTGTGGACGATGATTTTGCTGCCGCAAAGTTTGTCAAGCTCTATGGCCAAGACTTGTTCAGGCTAGTGGAGGGGGATGTGCATCTCTTCAACAAAGACACAGGCATGTGGGAGAGCAACCCCCATGCCCTGCAGAGGGCGGTGCATGCACACAAGGAGGACTTGATCTTCCAACAGGGTAAGCGTACCCTTAATTATGGAGGCGATATCAGCAACATCAAAAAGATGCTCAGCATGCTGCCAAACCACATACAGCTGGATGACGATTACTATGTCAAAAACTTGGACAGCAGCCTAGGCAAGCTGTTGTTCAAGAACGGCATCTATGACTTCAAGACCAACAAATTCAGCCCTGGATTTGACCCTAGCATCGTTTTCAGGGGCCGCATAGACCGCACATTTGACCGGTGTAAAGAGTCAGCAGCCAAGACTCACCTGATGAAGGTGATGTGGACTGACCCCTACACCAGCGAGCAGCTCAAGGAAGGTGTGCCCCTGTGTGAGCAGATAGCCCTCGCCAGGGCCCTCTTTGGAGACTACAGGCTCCGGAAGATGTACATTATGGTTGGCGACACTTCTTCAGGCAAAGGCCTGCTGACTGAGGCCCTAGAGCGCTCCTGCGGCACATATGTTGGGAACTTCGATGTTAATAGCTTTGTCCACAACCCCAACAATGGCGCGGATGCAGCAAAGCAGCTCAGTTGGATGACAATGATCGTGGACCTGCGCATTGCCTTTTCCAGCGAAGCCCGGCAGGGCAGCATCTTGGATGGGGTGCTCATCAAGAAAGCAGTTAGTGGGGGCGATAACCTAACCATGTGGACCAATCACAAGGATGAGGTGAGGCGCAGAAACAGGGCCACCTTCTTCATGATGTGTAATGATGTGCCAAAGATGGAACCATGTGATGAAGCTGTGGAAGACAGACAGGGGGGCGTGTTTGAGAAGCAGGTCCGGTTTGTGGGCAAGCCCAACCCCTTCAGGCCTGATCACGAAAAGAAGATTGACCGCACCCTGAAAGACCTGTTTAGCAGCCTTGAGTACTAGGCAGCCTTCCTGAGCATCCTCCTCGATGCCTACCAAACATTCCAAGAAAAGGGGCACCACATACCTGCCAGTGTGACTTCCGCCATCAAGGAGTGGGTTGTCAATGAGGCCGGACTTGAGGGCCTGCTGGCCATGGGTTACGACACCAAGCTGGATGACCAGGGGCGCCCCAGTGCAGATTGTTGGGTGCCCTTTGATGAGATCAAGCAGGCACTGCTGGTGGACGGGGTGGGCCCCAAGCGCCTCAAGCTGGCCATGTCAGAAAAGAAGCTGGGGATGCAGTTGACCGCCCTGGGTTACACCTCCCCGAAAGAGCCCAAGAGCATCAAGGCGGGCGGTAAGTGGACCACCAAAAGGGTTCGCTACGGCCTGTGTTACAAAGGATCAGATGTGGGGGCACCAGATGAAACAGATGTGGGTGCACCAGAGGAAGAAGGCGACCTGTGATCACTCAGATGTGTAAGGTAGTGCAGTTTTCCAGAGTTAATTTAACCCTTTCATACACGCCTGCCCCTTCCTGAGCTGGCTCTGCAACTATTGTTCACCAAGGTTACGCATTAACATCTTCTCCACAAACACTAACAATTCCCATATTCCTGTAATGCTGTACGAAGCATCTGACATTGAGAAGATACCTTTTTATGATACTGTATGAAACTGTATTGAACTGTATGAAAGAAAACTGTACAATATTGCAGTGATACTTGAAGAAAGTGGATTCCCTCCTGTGTCCCTTGGAAGCAGAGCCTCCCTGCCACCCACAAGCACTCAGGGTCAGCTGGAGGCTTGCCAAGCACCAGGTCACATGCGATCATGGAGGTGCAGGAGCAGACATCCAAACCCCTTGCTTTTCCTCACACGCATTGAACTGCATGCCAGGAAAGGCAAAGGGCAGCGGTCACCCCTATGTGTAAGGTAGTGCAGTTTTCCAGAGTGAAATCAGCCCTTTCATACACACTGCTCCCTTCCAGGGGGATGGTCCTGCAGCAATTTTTTTGCAGTACCAAGGAAGTGCATAAACTTCTGTCTCCAGAATACTAATAAGTCCGCATTTACTGTATTAGTGTATGAAGCATGTGGCGGGGCAGGCTACTTCCCTGCCCCGCCACATGCTATGTTAGAAGATACTTACAATACAGTACTGTATTAAACTGTATTGAACTGTATGAAGGGGGGGATTGACTTGGGGACTAGCTGGTAACCTAGAGACACTGTATACTCTCATAGTGACACTTGATGAAAGTGGATACCCTGTTGTCCCTCTAAAAGAGGACCCCCCTCCTTGCTTACCCACAGGTTAATAGTCTAGTAGTGCTATTGCCACATGCAATCAGGACAAGGGCAGCGATTCAGATGACGTAACCGTAGGTGGCTGGCTGCAAGCAGCAACATCACTACTAGACTATTAACCAGCAATGCACTTATGGGGACAATAGGTTTAAGAAGGCAAGAACAACACAATGGTCCCCAGCTTTGTCCCCCAGTGCGTGCAGTTTGCAGCTAGTCAGGGACTGACTATAAAGGAGGTGTCCATGCCCGAACTGGAGGAAGGCAAGAAGTTCCTTACCTCCCACGAGTGGGGTTCAATTGTGGATCGCATCCTCAAGCGCTGGGAGGTGGCCAGCAACTGTTCTCTCAAGAATGCAAACTGCATGTGGTGTGTAAGATTGAAGGGCATGCCAACCCCTACTCGCTTCAGGGCGCCGCCTTCTGCACAGGCAATCAAACTGATTGTATTCCGGCCAAGAAGTGTGTTTTTGCTTTCCGTGGATGTGACGTTATCATACATGGATCAGCAGGTTTTGAGCAGTGGCTAAAGCGGCGAATGAGTGAGGATCCAAGGGAGAAGGCCACTTGCTGTGTGTGCTGGGAACCAAAAAGGGGCATGGCGGCATGTGGCGTTTGCTCAAAATGGCTGTGCCTTGAGTGCCATGAGCAGCTGGCTAAGGTGCACGAATGCCCTCATTGCAGAAGCCTGCACAGCATGCCTCCACGTCATTGATAGTGGGTGATGATGTGATGCCATGTGATTGCATGTATGAGACTGTGGCCAACCGCCATGCTGCCACAGGGAGCGGCTCCTGAGTGTAGTTTCCTGGACGGCGTAAACTATGGCTTGGATCACGAGGGAAACTTGCAGTTGGCCGCTGAGGCACTGAGCAGCAGCATGCCTTTAGACTAGTTGATCACCTGAGCAGGATCCCAAGTCCTTGATTCTCTACAATTGGCCTTGTAGATACCATATGATTCAGGATTGCAAAGCACAAGCAGCCTTCCAGGTGACCAATACCCCTGCTTACCCACATGGGTGCCGACAGCCACAGGCTGGATCGGCATAGAGGCTTGCCAAAGCACCTGCGGTCAGGTACATAAAGGAGCAATCAGCCATCCACTCCTTGCTATTTCCTCACAGGACATTGAACTGTGTGGCAGGGAAAGGCAAGGGCAGCGGTTGGTGATTTGCAGATGGTCGCAGGAAGATGGGGAACCGTTCATGCTCGCCCTAAGTAACCATGCATGAGCAGGGAAAGCTGAAGAGACAGGGCTGTGTTGCTTGCATACAAGGCTAGGTGATTAGCATGCAGCCCTTGCTTGCACCGACCTGCCTGCTGCCTGCTGCCTGCTGCCACATGGGATTCCAACTGTTGGAGTTTCAGCCCAAGTATGGCCGCTTGCATTTGCTCGAGGAGCCTCTGACTGCATGAGAGGAGCGTCTTGCAGAGGATAAGTGGCAGCATAGGTGGCTGGCAGGTGCTTCACAAGGCAGCAGCTGCTTGCACCTGTGGGTATAGCAGACCAGGAGAGTGTGAACTAACAATGGCGTCCCTTGATAAGCTCCAGCTTGTGCTAGACTGGCATCACGACATGGTGCGAAGCGGCAAGAAGGTCGGTCAGACGTTCAACATGGACATGATCGACGCGTACTACCGGCAGGTGGCCGACAGGGGCAGCCCTCTACTGCCCTTTCAAGAGCGCAAGTTGGACAAGATCATCATGAGCTTTCATGTGAATTTGTGGGCTGATAAACTATCCGATGTTGAAGGGCACAGGGCCCGCTCCTCCCATGGAGGACGGTTCCTTTCCTTTTGTGGAGTGAAAGGCATCACGAACAACACTGTCACACCTTGGTGGAACACCTGCGTCCATCCGTGTCTAAGCAGACTGGCATGATGTAACCGACTGGATCCTGTCAGTTGCTGGTCGGTTTGGATGGTTTTGGTTTAGTTCGGGCAGTGGCAGTGGCAGTGGCAGCTTGTGTCGCTTGGGCTGCCGGAGTGAGTGACGAATCAATAGGGCAGGGTTACATTTGCGGTGAGATTGGTGAGAATCCTAAACCCTGCACAGATCGCCGCGGTCGGCGGGGCAGCGGTAGTCAATACCCTAGCGAACCCTATGCCCTATTCCACGCACGACCCCGGTTGCGGAGTTGGGCGAATTGAACTGAATTGTAACCAGGGCAGAGGTCACCAGGGCAATTTGCAGCTATGCCTGCCTTGATTGGCTTCCTATCATCATGTTTCTACTTGCTTTGGTGCACAGTTTATGGGCAAGGCCACATGCTTCCCCGGATTGCCCCCCTTGAGATATGCACATGGTGTGATCGGCTGGACTGCGTCCTTTTCAGAAAGGCGTCTGTTGCATTTCTTCCCAACATGCACGCGCTGAACACACTCTGAGCTATTATAAACACTAGAAATCCAGGGCTGAAGATAGCCTGCTGGCAACCTGTAGCTGGAACAACCGCTGGGGTCTGAGGCCATCATCGCCGTCTTCCAACCGCTGGACTGGTGCAGGCTGAGGTGCCGGTTTGCCATGCTGTAAGTTTGCCTTAGTGGGTAGAACAAAATGCTTTGGGAGCCATCTTGCCTAGGCCTCTGAGTAGGCAACCCGCTAAGGGTAACTAGCTCGTCACCGCAGCAAATGTAACCCTGCCCTATTGAAGGTTTTCTTGCTGGCTCGCCTGGCGTGCTTGCGCTCCGATAGAGAGATCTTATTTTACCATCATAATCTGCTTACTGGCTACTGCAGCCCGCACCTGTTGGCCTCCTGTCTTTGTCTCCTGATGGTGCAGTCACCGATGTGCTTGCCCTTGCTATATGCTCCTGCATGGAGACAGCAGCAGAGAGGATATTAAATGAATGTACGCATAGTCTGCTGTCGTGTCTAAATCTACTCTGGAGCACTGTCCTCACAATGCACGCTTTGGCTGGAGGCGACGTTTCATGGCTTAGCTACAGTGTGCCTGTCTGAAGACATTTGCATTACCAAGAGGACACAGGCATGCAAGCAGTGTGTATGGCATGAGCTGGATGTTTATGCAGCTGTGGTTCTCGTCTTCTTGTAGGAGCAGCCCTAGGACTGATAACGCAGCTGTACAAGCGCTGAGGGACCTACTTTGAGGAGCGCCTACCTCCAGCCAGCAGCTCGAGACAGTTGCACTTCACAGGTACGCTATCTGGGTAATGCGCGCGCCGATGGCCAGCAGCATTATACAGCAGGGATCGGTTTAATCTTTTTGCTGTCCTGATAGCTGGCAGCCGAGTGCGATGGGCAGGCCGAGGTTACGCCGAGCAGCAGTAAGAAGCAGCCCAAAAGACTCGGCAAGCACGTGCAATAGTTGCACTTGCAACTGTGATATATTACAGCGTAATACTGGGACCAACAGTGCAGTGCCTCGTGCAGCTCGAAATGCAGTACCCTACAGCAGTACTAGCAGTACACTTCCCTTTGGCTGTAGCAGTTGCATACCTGGAGCCTGCAGATACATCACAACCTCACGATGCATTGCTATACTAGGTTGACAGGTCACATGCAGTATGTCCTGCCCTTATAGCAGCACTTCTGCACACCCCCCTTTTTGCCTCCTTCGCATCACCTATCCCAATGCATGGGCCAATCCCCACCACTGCCCCTGTGATACAATCCATCTGGACCCACTGCCATTCTATCCTCATCTGTCATCACTACAAAATAAGTGACAGGGCATGTCAATCCATCCTTCTCTATCTTCTCTTGCTTGATGTCTCGAAAGAAGCATGTCTCCACCAAGGATTGTGCTGCAGCTGGAGTTAGGTTCTGGAGCCCTGTTGTTGCATACAGCTCCTTAGTCACAATGGGCTTGAGCTGGGCAAACACATGCTCAATCACTTTGTGGCAGTCAGGCATGTACTTGCCCAGAGGCACCTTTTCCCCATGTTGCAGCCCTAGCTGCCGCACCGAGGCAGTCTCTTGGATCCTGTTGTTATCATATGAGAACCTAGCTGGAAGCCCCCGAGCAGCCATGGCTGCCCTAGCCATGGGCATGAGCTTGCGCATGATCTCAATGAATTCTTGCCTGGTGGTCCTCTTTGCAGGATCTCTGAGCCCAGATGCTACAGTCTGCATGCAAGCAAGAAGATGGCACCCTGGTTAGATTGGAAAGCCACAGCTCTGGAGGGAACCCAGGATTTGAACCCTGGACTGGTACTCCATGGTTTGCAGCCAGTCTACAACGGCAAACTTTTAGCAGCAAATGCAGAGGGAGTACAACTCTTTTTCAAAGCAGCTGATTGTGACCATGGCACGCAGCACCTTCACTTGAGAACACCTAATGGGGTGAGGAGAAGGGAACAACTAAGATGCCTGCTCTGTCCTGGTTATGTATCAACAAGGGTGCAGTATGAGACTGAGAGGCAGGTCATTGAGCTTGTCAGGCAGGCAAGGGATGGGCACAAACTGCTGCAAGGGGTCGTGTGTCAATGGGCCCCACCGTGGTGGACTGGGAGGGTGGATTTTTACCATTACCCTACTGAGACTATCATCCAGGTGGATGGCCCACCTCACTTTGAGGGCCTTAGGAAGCAGCAACCCTGCAGGTTGCTACTGAATGACTTGGATTGTTGCTGCAATGTTTGGGATCAGCATGGTCGGATTCTCCGCATACACCACCTAGACATAGAGGAATCTGCTGACCTTGTGCATAAAGCAGTAGCTAAAGAGGGGGCCTTTATTGCATTAAGCCCTGCATTTGCTGATGTTGGTTGGGTGCAGAATGGAAATGTGTGGTCATACAAGTCTCAGCTAGGCAGGCTATTGAAGTCCCCAGATGCTGTTGACGCCGACGGCATGTCTTGGTTCTCCCCACTCACCTTGTAAACCTTGTCGGAGGGTTGAATGTGTCGCCTCTGTATGGCACTGGTACCAGTAGTGAACTCCAAGAAGAATGGGCCTAGCAGCATGTTGACAGCACATAGTGCTCTGACCACGATCTTCTCATTCTTTTTGACACTTGTCTTGTACAGTGGGCTGTGAATGACATGGTCCACCTCTGTATCGTGAGCATCACAGTATACCTTGATGCTGTGGTGTTTGTAGTGGGGGCAGAACCAGATAGTTACCTCATCTATCCAGAAGATTGACTGCAGGAAGTTTTCTGTGTGGAGCCACAACTGGTAGAGGTCATAGGCAACAGACTTTCGTGCTGCTTTCTGCTCTGCTGTTAATTCCATTTTGATGTCCAGTCGGCGTCGTGTGAGGTTGGGGTCCACCTCATACATTCTGCGTAGTAGGTTCTTTGGAGAGACGTGGTAATGGTCGCATACATAGGCTAGGTATGGGTCCTTGACACACGCCTACTCAATGGAAGTGTACCAATGGTGGATATTTTGTTGCTGCCCGCCCTCAGTGATGTTGGACTGGGGTGCACTATAGCCCTTCTTGAATGCCTTAGAGCATTCCATGGCCACATCATCTGGCACCTTGTTGCCTCTGGGTGGATGAGGACGGTTGGCAACACTCCCAGTCTCCTGAAACTTCTCTCCATTGTTTCTAATGAAGGCCATGACATTTGCTACTGTGTCCTTGTCTTGCTGTGGGACACTGTTGTTGTATATATGTACGGCCAAGGTCAGATCAGCATGGGCTAGGAGAAAGCAGGACAGAGCAAGTGCTCTCAAACTGAGCTTGTGGTACACCATGAGTGACACGAGGCCTGCAATCAGAGAGCAATAGCATCACGTATGAGAAGCCAATTTGAGGGCAACCAAAACTGGTGGTTAGAGGTGTGTGAGTGTAACAAATTTGTGATTAAGCAGCTGACTAAGACTGTGCATTTCATAGGAAGTGCCATCTTCAATAGGGCAGGGTTACATTTGCGGTGAGATTGGTGAGAATCCTAAACCCTGCACAGATCGCCGCGGTCGGCGGGGCAGCGGTAGTCAATACCCTAGCGAACCCTATGCCCTATTCCACGCACGACCCCGGTTGCGGAGTTGGGCGAATTGAACTGAATTGTAACCAGGGCAGAGGTCACCAGGGCAATTTGCAGCTATGCCTGCCTTGATTGGCTTCCTATCATCATGTTTCTACTTGCTTTGGTGCACAGTTTATGGGCAAGGCCACATGCTTCCCCGGATTGCCCCCCTTGAGATATGCACATGGTGTGATCGGCTGGACTGCGTCCTTTTCAGAAAGGCGTCTGTTGCATTTCTTCCCAACATGCACGCGCTGAACACACTCTGAGCTATTATAAACACTAGAAATCCAGGGCTGAAGATAGCCTGCTGGCAACCTGTAGCTGGAACAACCGCTGGGGTCTGAGGCCATCATCGCCGTCTTCCAACCGCTGGACTGGTGCAGGCTGAGGTGCCGGTTTGCCATGCTGTAAGTTTGCCTTAGTGGGTAGAACAAAATGCTTTGGGAGCCATCTTGCCTAGGCCTCTGAGTAGGCAACCCGCTAAGGGTAACTAGCTCGTCACCGCAGCAAATGTAACCCTGCCCTATTGAAGGTTTTCTTGCTGGCTCGCCTGGCGTGCTTGCGCTCCGATAGAGAGATCTTATTTTACCATCATAATCTGCTTACTGGCTACTGCAGCCCGCACCTGTTGGCCTCCTGTCTTTGTCTCCTGATGGTGCAGTCACCGATGTGCTTGCCCTTGCTATATGCTCCTGCATGGAGACAGCAGCAGAGAGGATATTAAATGAATGTACGCATAGTCTGCTGTCGTGTCTAAATCTACTCTGGAGCACTGTCCTCACAATGCACGCTTTGGCTGGAGGCGACGTTTCATGGCTTAGCTACAGTGTGCCTGTCTGAAGACATTTGCATTACCAAGAGGACACAGGCATGCAAGCAGTGTGTATGGCATGAGCTGGATGTTTATGCAGCTGTGGTTCTCGTCTTCTTGTAGGAGCAGCCCTAGGACTGATAACGCAGCTGTACAAGCGCTGAGGGACCTACTTTGAGGAGCGCCTACCTCCAGCCAGCAGCTCGAGACAGTTGCACTTCACAGGTACGCTATCTGGGTAATGCGCGCGCCGATGGCCAGCAGCATTATACAGCAGGGATCGGTTTAATCTTTTTGCTGTCCTGATAGCTGGCAGCCGAGTGCGATGGGCAGGCCGAGGTTACGCCGAGCAGCAGTAAGAAGCAGCCCAAAAGACTCGGCAAGCACGTGCAATAGTTGCACTTGCAACTGTGATATATTACAGCGTAATACTGGGACCAACAGTGCAGTGCCTCGTGCAGCTCGAAATGCAGTACCCTACAGCAGTACTAGCAGTACACTTCCCTTTGGCTGTAGCAGTTGCATACCTGGAGCCTGCAGATACATCACAACCTCACGATGCATTGCTATACTAGGTTGACAGGTCACATGCAGTATGTCCTGCCCTTATAGCAGCACTTCTGCACACCCCCCTTTTTGCCTCCTTCGCATCACCTATCCCAATGCATGGGCCAATCCCCACCACTGCCCCTGTGATACAATCCATCTGGACCCACTGCCATTCTATCCTCATCTGTCATCACTACAAAATAAGTGACAGGGCATGTCAATCCATCCTTCTCTATCTTCTCTTGCTTGATGTCTCGAAAGAAGCATGTCTCCACCAAGGATTGTGCTGCAGCTGGAGTTAGGTTCTGGAGCCCTGTTGTTGCATACAGCTCCTTAGTCACAATGGGCTTGAGCTGGGCAAACACATGCTCAATCACTTTGTGGCAGTCAGGCATGTACTTGCCCAGAGGCACCTTTTCCCCATGTTGCAGCCCTAGCTGCCGCACCGAGGCAGTCTCTTGGATCCTGTTGTTATCATATGAGAACCTAGCTGGAAGCCCCCGAGCAGCCATGGCTGCCCTAGCCATGGGCATGAGCTTGCGCATGATCTCAATGAATTCTTGCCTGGTGGTCCTCTTTGCAGGATCTCTGAGCCCAGATGCTACAGTCTGCATGCAAGCAAGAAGATGGCACCCTGGTTAGATTGGAAAGCCACAGCTCTGGAGGGAACCCAGGATTTGAACCCTGGACTGGTACTCCATGGTTTGCAGCCAGTCTACAACGGCAAACTTTTAGCAGCAAATGCAGAGGGAGTACAACTCTTTTTCAAAGCAGCTGATTGTGACCATGGCACGCAGCACCTTCACTTGAGAACACCTAATGGGGTGAGGAGAAGGGAACAACTAAGATGCCTGCTCTGTCCTGGTTATGTATCAACAAGGGTGCAGTATGAGACTGAGAGGCAGGTCATTGAGCTTGTCAGGCAGGCAAGGGATGGGCACAAACTGCTGCAAGGGGTCGTGTGTCAATGGGCCCCACCGTGGTGGACTGGGAGGGTGGATTTTTACCATTACCCTACTGAGACTATCATCCAGGTGGATGGCCCACCTCACTTTGAGGGCCTTAGGAAGCAGCAACCCTGCAGGTTGCTACTGAATGACTTGGATTGTTGCTGCAATGTTTGGGATCAGCATGGTCGGATTCTCCGCATACACCACCTAGACATAGAGGAATCTGCTGACCTTGTGCATAAAGCAGTAGCTAAAGAGGGGGCCTTTATTGCATTAAGCCCTGCATTTGCTGATGTTGGTTGGGTGCAGAATGGAAATGTGTGGTCATACAAGTCTCAGCTAGGCAGGCTATTGAAGTCCCCAGATGCTGTTGACGCCGACGGCATGTCTTGGTTCTCCCCACTCACCTTGTAAACCTTGTCGGAGGGTTGAATGTGTCGCCTCTGTATGGCACTGGTACCAGTAGTGAACTCCAAGAAGAATGGGCCTAGCAGCATGTTGACAGCACATAGTGCTCTGACCACGATCTTCTCATTCTTTTTGACACTTGTCTTGTACAGTGGGCTGTGAATGACATGGTCCACCTCTGTATCGTGAGCATCACAGTATACCTTGATGCTGTGGTGTTTGTAGTGGGGGCAGAACCAGATAGTTACCTCATCTATCCAGAAGATTGACTGCAGGAAGTTTTCTGTGTGGAGCCACAACTGGTAGAGGTCATAGGCAACAGACTTTCGTGCTGCTTTCTGCTCTGCTGTTAATTCCATTTTGATGTCCAGTCGGCGTCGTGTGAGGTTGGGGTCCACCTCATACATTCTGCGTAGTAGGTTCTTTGGAGAGACGTGGTAATGGTCGCATACATAGGCTAGGTATGGGTCCTTGACACACGCCTACTCAATGGAAGTGTACCAATGGTGGATATTTTGTTGCTGCCCGCCCTCAGTGATGTTGGACTGGGGTGCACTATAGCCCTTCTTGAATGCCTTAGAGCATTCCATGGCCACATCATCTGGCACCTTGTTGCCTCTGGGTGGATGAGGACGGTTGGCAACACTCCCAGTCTCCTGAAACTTCTCTCCATTGTTTCTAATGAAGGCCATGACATTTGCTACTGTGTCCTTGTCTTGCTGTGGGACACTGTTGTTGTATATATGTACGGCCAAGGTCAGATCAGCATGGGCTAGGAGAAAGCAGGACAGAGCAAGTGCTCTCAAACTGAGCTTGTGGTACACCATGAGTGACACGAGGCCTGCAATCAGAGAGCAATAGCATCACGTATGAGAAGCCAATTTGAGGGCAACCAAAACTGGTGGTTAGAGGTGTGTGAGTGTAACAAATTTGTGATTAAGCAGCTGACTAAGACTGTGCATTTCATAGGAAGTGCCATCTTCAATAGGGCAGGGTTACATTTGCGGTGAGATTGGTGAGAATCCTAAACCCTGCACAGATCGCCGCGGTCGGCGGGGCAGCGGTAGTCAATACCCTAGCGAACCCTATGCCCTATTCCACGCACGACCCCGGTTGCGGAGTTGGGCGAATTGAACTGAATTGTAACCAGGGCAGAGGTCACCAGGGCAATTTGCAGCTATGCCTGCCTTGATTGGCTTCCTATCATCATGTTTCTACTTGCTTTGGTGCACAGTTTATGGGCAAGGCCACATGCTTCCCCGGATTGCCCCCCTTGAGATATGCACATGGTGTGATCGGCTGGACTGCGTCCTTTTCAGAAAGGCGTCTGTTGCATTTCTTCCCAACATGCACGCGCTGAACACACTCTGAGCTATTATAAACACTAGAAATCCAGGGCTGAAGATAGCCTGCTGGCAACCTGTAGCTGGAACAACCGCTGGGGTCTGAGGCCATCATCGCCGTCTTCCAACCGCTGGACTGGTGCAGGCTGAGGTGCCGGTTTGCCATGCTGTAAGTTTGCCTTAGTGGGTAGAACAAAATGCTTTGGGAGCCATCTTGCCTAGGCCTCTGAGTAGGCAACCCGCTAAGGGTAACTAGCTCGTCACCGCAGCAAATGTAACCCTGCCCTATTGAATGGCCACTCAATTCTGACACGTCCGTCCTCTCCGGCTAGCAGGTAATATTCACACACGCATCACGAACAACACTAGATACTATTGCGTGCGTTTAGGACTTTTGGCGTTTTGCGACAGTGCAAACGGTTTTATGTCGAAACCAGAGCCGAGTGTAACCGGAACCGGGTGGTGGCCCAAGCACTCAAGGGATTCAATGCGAACTAGAGCATTGGTAGGCCACTCCCCATCCCCCTCAACCCCCCTTCCCCCCAACCCCTTCCCCCCAACCCACATCCCCCTCTGGTTGATTAAGCACAAGGCACCAAAGCACCTCGCAACATAACAAAGCAAATACAGCAACACAACAAAAAACACTCAGGCATCAAACAACTGAGGCATTAAAGCATCAAAGCACCAAAGCAGTAAAGCAGTGATGATTCAAGCAGCAAAGCAACAAACTACAGTGTCCGCAATCTAAGCAATGAAGCATGCAGCACAGCAACAAAGCATTGAATCAACTTGCATCTGTTACACTCCTCTCCACATTTGCAAAAGACTCCTAGTCGTGAGGCTCACTCTTTAGCTAGGCAGCTTGCTCCAACATACGTTCCCTGGCATTGCCGGCCAGCCTACCAAGCGGCTGATACCGGACAGCAGATGTTTGCACAACTAATGCAGGCAGTGCTGACGAATAAATGCTCCTTTAGACACACACTCGATGCCGCTGGTTCACTCAATTCAGATCATGTACTGTTCTGCAAAGAGTGCTTCGCTGGAGAGCTGCTGAGACTCCTGATGTTAGTGACACAGACATGTTAACAATGCCACAACCTCAGACAGCATGCATGCAGCAGCTGACGTGCAGCCACAGTGGCAATGTAAGTTGCTTTACACCAACAATAAGAAGGGTTAAACTGGATGGTTGATGAAGCAAAGGGCAGCAAAGCACCGACCTCCGCAACATCGCATCCCACCAACGGCCACAGTGCTATTTCAGACAGCGCCGCTGACAATCTGAAAGCCCACGCTTGGGCGGGCCTATGCTATAAACGCTTCATGTCCCATTCGTTCAAGCAGCAGGCAGAGCGCCCAGAGCAGATGGTAACATGCACCTTCACACCGAAGCAACTCGCAGCAAAGCACCTTGCACGGACCTGAAGAAACGCGCCTGGCGCTGTCTGGGCGAACACTTGTGGGTTAACTAGTCCTAGGGGGATGTACACTATCGGCTGGAAAACGGGCTGCTGCCCTGCGTTATAGCTAGCGTTGTTCAGGGCCCCCTGGGCTGGGGGAACGCCAGGTGGGCCTTGCCCAGACATGACATGGTCTCTAGTAAGACTCTAAAGGCATACGGTATAATACGAGCATGGAAAACAACCAGCCCAGGCAAGCCTGCAGCAGCGCATCCCACGATGGCCGAGCCAGCACCTTTGCAGGCAGCGCAGCTGAGCCCCTGAATGCCCACGCATGTACACTGCTGAGCTATTAAAGCTTCCTGGCGCCCTCGGCGCCTTTCCTCGCGGCTTTTTCCGTGCCAAACAGTACACAAATGCGCTCTCGAGACTCGCGCGCGCGGCTTGGGCAGGGTTCAAAGTCGGGGCGTCCGTTCGCCTGCTGGCTTGTCTACATCTCGTAGAGATGGGGGTGGAACTAGAGCATTGGTAGGCCACTCCCCATCCCCCTCAACCCCCCTTCCCCCCAACCCCTTCCCCCCAACCCACATCCCCCTCTGGTTGATTAAGCACAAGGCACCAAAGCACCTCGCAACATAACAAAGCAAATACAGCAACACAACAAAAAACACTCAGGCATCAAACAACTGAGGCATTAAAGCATCAAAGCACCAAAGCAGTAAAGCAGTGATGATTCAAGCAGCAAAGCAACAAACTACAGTGTCCGCAATCTAAGCAATGAAGCATGCAGCACAGCAACAAAGCATTGAATCAACTTGCATCTGTTACACTCCTCTCCACATTTGCAAAAGACTCCTAGTCGTGAGGCTCACTCTTTAGCTAGGCAGCTTGCTCCAACATACGTTCCCTGGCATTGCCGGCCAGCCTACCAAGCGGCTGATACCGGACAGCAGATGTTTGCACAACTAATGCAGGCAGTGCTGACGAATAAATGCTCCTTTAGACACACACTCGATGCCGCTGGTTCACTCAATTCAGATCATGTACTGTTCTGCAAAGAGTGCTTCGCTGGAGAGCTGCTGAGACTCCTGATGTTAGTGACACAGACATGTTAACAATGCCACAACCTCAGACAGCATGCATGCAGCAGCTGACGTGCAGCCACAGTGGCAATGTAAGTTGCTTTACACCAACAATAAGAAGGGTTAAACTGGATGGTTGATGAAGCAAAGGGCAGCAAAGCACCGACCTCCGCAACATCGCATCCCACCAACGGCCACAGTGCTATTTCAGACAGCGCCGCTGACAATCTGAAAGCCCACGCTTGGGCGGGCCTATGCTATAAACGCTTCATGTCCCATTCGTTCAAGCAGCAGGCAGAGCGCCCAGAGCAGATGGTAACATGCACCTTCACACCGAAGCAACTCGCAGCAAAGCACCTTGCACGGACCTGAAGAAACGCGCCTGGCGCTGTCTGGGCGAACACTTGTGGGTTAACTAGTCCTAGGGGGATGTACACTATCGGCTGGAAAACGGGCTGCTGCCCTGCGTTATAGCTAGCGTTGTTCAGGGCCCCCTGGGCTGGGGGAACGCCAGGTGGGCCTTGCCCAGACATGACATGGTCTCTAGTAAGACTCTAAAGGCATACGGTATAATACGAGCATGGAAAACAACCAGTCCAGGCAAGCCTGCAGCAGCGCATCCCACGATGGCCGAGCCAGCACCTTTGCAGGCAGCGCAGCTGAGCCCCTGAATGCCCACGCATGTACACTGCTGAGCTATTAAAGCTTCCTGGCGCCCTCGGCGCCTTTCCTCGCGGCTTTTTCCGTGCCAAACAGTACACAAATGCGCTCTCGAGACTCGCGCGCGCGGCTTGGGCAGGGTTCAAAGTCGGGGCGTCCGTTCGCCTGCTGGCTTGTCTACATCTCGTAGAGATGGGGGTGGAACTAGAGCATTGGTAGGCCACTCCCCATCCCCCTCAACCCCCCTTCCCCCCAACCCCTTCCCCCCAACCCACATCCCCCTCTGGTTGATTAAGCACAAGGCACCAAAGCACCTCGCAACATAACAAAGCAAATACAGCAACACAACAAAAAACACTCAGGCATCAAACAACTGAGGCATTAAAGCATCAAAGCACCAAAGCAGTAAAGCAGTGATGATTCAAGCAGCAAAGCAACAAACTACAGTGTCCGCAATCTAAGCAATGAAGCATGCAGCACAGCAACAAAGCATTGAATCAACTTGCATCTGTTACACTCCTCTCCACATTTGCAAAAGACTCCTAGTCGTGAGGCTCACTCTTTAGCTAGGCAGCTTGCTCCAACATACGTTCCCTGGCATTGCCGGCCAGCCTACCAAGCGGCTGATACCGGACAGCAGATGTTTGCACAACTAATGCAGGCAGTGCTGACGAATAAATGCTCCTTTAGACACACACTCGATGCCGCTGGTTCACTCAATTCAGATCATGTACTGTTCTGCAAAGAGTGCTTCGCTGGAGAGCTGCTGAGACTCCTGATGTTAGTGACACAGACATGTTAACAATGCCACAACCTCAGACAGCATGCATGCAGCAGCTGACGTGCAGCCACAGTGGCAATGTAAGTTGCTTTACACCAACAATAAGAAGGGTTAAACTGGATGGTTGATGAAGCAAAGGGCAGCAAAGCACCGACCTCCGCAACATCGCATCCCACCAACGGCCACAGTGCTATTTCAGACAGCGCCGCTGACAATCTGAAAGCCCACGCTTGGGCGGGCCTATGCTATAAACGCTTCATGTCCCATTCGTTCAAGCAGCAGGCAGAGCGCCCAGAGCAGATGGTAACATGCACCTTCACACCGAAGCAACTCGCAGCAAAGCACCTTGCACGGACCTGAAGAAACGCGCCTGGCGCTGTCTGGGCGAACACTTGTGGGTTAACTAGTCCTAGGGGGATGTACACTATCGGCTGGAAAACGGGCTGCTGCCCTGCGTTATAGCTAGCGTTGTTCAGGGCCCCCTGGGCTGGGGGAACGCCAGGTGGGCCTTGCCCAGACATGACATGGTCTCTAGTAAGACTCTAAAGGCATACGGTATAATACGAGCATGGAAAACAACCAGCCCAGGCAAGCCTGCCGCAGCGCATCCCACGATGGCCGAGCCAGCACCTTTGCAGGCAGCGCAGCTGAGCCCCTGAATGCCCACGCATGTACACTGCTGAGCTATTAAAGCTTCCTGGCGCCCTCGGCGCCTTTCCTCGCGGCTTTTTCCGTGGCAAACAGTACACAAATGCGCTCTCGAGACTCGCGCGCGCGGCTTGGGCAGGGTTCAAAGTCGGGGCGTCCGTTCGCCTGCTGGCTTGTCTACATCTCGTAGAGATGGGGGTGGAACTAGAGCATTGGTAGGCCACTCCCCATCCCCCTCAACCCCCCTTCCCCCCAACCCCTTCCCCCCAACCCACATCCCCCTCTGGTTGATTAAGCACAAGGCACCAAAGCACCTCGCAACATAACAAAGCAAATACAGCAACACAACAAAAAACACTCAGGCATCAAACAACTGAGGCATTAAAGCATCAAAGCACCAAAGCAGTAAAGCAGTGATGATTCAAGCAGCAAAGCAACAAACTACAGTGTCCGCAATCTAAGCAATGAAGCATGCAGCACAGCAACAAAGCATTGAATCAACTTGCATCTGTTACACTCCTCTCCACATTTGCAAAAGACTCCTAGTCGTGAGGCTCACTCTTTAGCTAGGCAGCTTGCTCCAACATACGTTCCCTGGCATTGCCGGCCAGCCTACCAAGCGGCTGATACCGGACAGCAGATGTTTGCACAACTAATGCAGGCAGTGCTGACGAATAAATGCTCCTTTAGACACACACTCGATGCCGCTGGTTCACTCAATTCAGATCATGTACTGTTCTGCAAAGAGTGCTTCGCTGGAGAGCTGCTGAGACTCCTGATGTTAGTGACACAGACATGTTAACAATGCCACAACCTCAGACAGCATGCATGCAGCAGCTGACGTGCAGCCACAGTGGCAATGTAAGTTGCTTTACACCAACAATAAGAAGGGTTAAACTGGATGGTTGATGAAGCAAAGGGCAGCAAAGCACCGACCTCCGCAACATCGCATCCCACCAACGGCCACAGTGCTATTTCAGACAGCGCCGCTGACAATCTGAAAGCCCACGCTTGGGCGGGCCTATGCTATAAACGCTTCATGTCCCATTCGTTCAAGCAGCAGGCAGAGCGCCCAGAGCAGATGGTAACATGCACCTTCACACCGAAGCAACTCGCAGCAAAGCACCTTGCACGGACCTGAAGAAACGCGCCTGGCGCTGTCTGGGCGAACACTTGTGGGTTAACTAGTCCTAGGGGGATGTACACTATCGGCTGGAAAACGGGCTGCTGCCCTGCGTTATAGCTAGCGTTGTTCAGGGCCCCCTGGGCTGGGGGAACGCCAGGTGGGCCTTGCCCAGACATGACATGGTCTCTAGTAAGACTCTAAAGGCATACGGTATAATACGAGCATGGAAAACAACCAGTCCAGGCAAGCCTGCAGCAGCGCATCCCACGATGGCCGAGCCAGCACCTTTGCAGGCAGCGCAGCTGAGCCCCTGAATGCCCACGCATGTACACTGCTGAGCTATTAAAGCTTCCTGGCGCCCTCGGCGCCTTTCCTCGCGGCTTTTTCCGTGCCAAACAGTACACAAATGCGCTCTCGAGACTCGCGCGCGCGGCTTGGGCAGGGTTCAAAGTCGGGGCGTCCGTTCGCCTGCTGGCTTGTCTACATCTCGTAGAGATGGGGGTGGAACTAGAGCATTGGTAGGCCACTCCCCATCCCCCTCAACCCCCCTTCCCCCCAACCCCTTCCCCCCAACCCACATCCCCCTCTGGTTGATTAAGCACAAGGCACCAAAGCACCTCGCAACATAACAAAGCAAATACAGCAACACAACAAAAAACACTCAGGCATCAAACAACTGAGGCATTAAAGCATCAAAGCACCAAAGCAGTAAAGCAGTGATGATTCAAGCAGCAAAGCAACAAACTACAGTGTCCGCAATCTAAGCAATGAAGCATGCAGCACAGCAACAAAGCATTGAATCAACTTGCATCTGTTACACTCCTCTCCACATTTGCAAAAGACTCCTAGTCGTGAGGCTCACTCTTTAGCTAGGCAGCTTGCTCCAACATACGTTCCCTGGCATTGCCGGCCAGCCTACCAAGCGGCTGATACCGGACAGCAGATGTTTGCACAACTAATGCAGGCAGTGCTGACGAATAAATGCTCCTTTAGACACACACTCGATGCCGCTGGTTCACTCAATTCAGATCATGTACTGTTCTGCAAAGAGTGCTTCGCTGGAGAGCTGCTGAGACTCCTGATGTTAGTGACACAGACATGTTAACAATGCCACAACCTCAGACAGCATGCATGCAGCAGCTGACGTGCAGCCACAGTGGCAATGTAAGTTGCTTTACACCAACAATAAGAAGGGTTAAACTGGATGGTTGATGAAGCAAAGGGCAGCAAAGCACCGACCTCCGCAACATCGCATCCCACCAACGGCCACAGTGCTATTTCAGACAGCGCCGCTGACAATCTGAAAGCCCACGCTTGGGCGGGCCTATGCTATAAACGCTTCATGTCCCATTCGTTCAAGCAGCAGGCAGAGCGCCCAGAGCAGATGGTAACATGCACCTTCACACCGAAGCAACTCGCAGCAAAGCACCTTGCACGGACCTGAAGAAACGCGCCTGGCGCTGTCTGGGCGAACACTTGTGGGTTAACTAGTCCTAGGGGGATGTACACTATCGGCTGGAAAACGGGCTGCTGCCCTGCGTTATAGCTAGCGTTGTTCAGGGCCCCCTGGGCTGGGGGAACGCCAGGTGGGCCTTGCCCAGACATGACATGGTCTCTAGTAAGACTCTAAAGGCATACGGTATAATACGAGCATGGAAAACAACCAGCCCAGGCAAGCCTGCCGCAGCGCATCCCACGATGGCCGAGCCAGCACCTTTGCAGGCAGCGCAGCTGAGCCCCTGAATGCCCACGCATGTACACTGCTGAGCTATTAAAGCTTCCTGGCGCCCTCGGCGCCTTTCCTCGCGGCTTTTTCCGTGGCAAACAGTACACAAATGCGCTCTCGAGACTCGCGCGCGCGGCTTGGGCAGGGTTCAAAGTCGGGGCGTCCGTTCGCCTGCTGGCTTGTCTACATCTCGTAGAGATGGGGGTGGAACTAGAGCATTGGTAGGCCACTCCCCATCCCCCTCAACCCCCCTTCCCCCCAACCCCTTCCCCCCAACCCACATCCCCCTCTGGTTGATTAAGCACAAGGCACCAAAGCACCTCGCAACATAACAAAGCAAATACAGCAACACAACAAAAAACACTCAGGCATCAAACAACTGAGGCATTAAAGCATCAAAGCACCAAAGCAGTAAAGCAGTGATGATTCAAGCAGCAAAGCAACAAACTACAGTGTCCGCAATCTAAGCAATGAAGCATGCAGCACAGCAACAAAGCATTGAATCAACTTGCATCTGTTACACTCCTCTCCACATTTGCAAAAGACTCCTAGTCGTGAGGCTCACTCTTTAGCTAGGCAGCTTGCTCCAACATACGTTCCCTGGCATTGCCGGCCAGCCTACCAAGCGGCTGATACCGGACAGCAGATGTTTGCACAACTAATGCAGGCAGTGCTGACGAATAAATGCTCCTTTAGACACACACTCGATGCCGCTGGTTCACTCAATTCAGATCATGTACTGTTCTGCAAAGAGTGCTTCGCTGGAGAGCTGCTGAGACTCCTGATGTTAGTGACACAGACATGTTAACAATGCCACAACCTCAGACAGCATGCATGCAGCAGCTGACGTGCAGCCACAGTGGCAATGTAAGTTGCTTTACACCAACAATAAGAAGGGTTAAACTGGATGGTTGATGAAGCAAAGGGCAGCAAAGCACCGACCTCCGCAACATCGCATCCCACCAACGGCCACAGTGCTATTTCAGACAGCGCCGCTGACAATCTGAAAGCCCACGCTTGGGCGGGCCTATGCTATAAACGCTTCATGTCCCATTCGTTCAAGCAGCAGGCAGAGCGCCCAGAGCAGATGGTAACATGCACCTTCACACCGAAGCAACTCGCAGCAAAGCACCTTGCACGGACCTGAAGAAACGCGCCTGGCGCTGTCTGGGCGAACACTTGTGGGTTAACTAGTCCTAGGGGGATGTACACTATCGGCTGGAAAACGGGCTGCTGCCCTGCGTTATAGCTAGCGTTGTTCAGGGCCCCCTGGGCTGGGGGAACGCCAGGTGGGCCTTGCCCAGACATGACATGGTCTCTAGTAAGACTCTAAAGGCATACGGTATAATACGAGCATGGAAAACAACCAGCCCAGGCAAGCCTGCCGCAGCGCATCCCACGATGGCCGAGCCAGCACCTTTGCAGGCAGCGCAGCTGAGCCCCTGAATGCCCACGCATGTACACTGCTGAGCTATTAAAGCTTCCTGGCGCCCTCGGCGCCTTTCCTCGCGGCTTTTTCCGTGGCAAACAGTACACAAATGCGCTCTCGAGACTCGCGCGCGCGGCTTGGGCAGGGTTCAAAGTCGGGGCGTCCGTTCGCCTGCTGGCTTGTCTACATCTCGTAGAGATGGGGGTGGAACTAGAGCATTGGTAGGCCACTCCCCATCCCCCTCAACCCCCCTTCCCCCCAACCCCTTCCCCCCAACCCACATCCCCCTCTGGTTGATTAAGCACAAGGCACCAAAGCACCTCGCAACATAACAAAGCAAATACAGCAACACAACAAAAAACACTCAGGCATCAAACAACTGAGGCATTAAAGCATCAAAGCACCAAAGCAGTAAAGCAGTGATGATTCAAGCAGCAAAGCAACAAACTACAGTGTCCGCAATCTAAGCAATGAAGCATGCAGCACAGCAACAAAGCATTGAATCAACTTGCATCTGTTACACTCCTCTCCACATTTGCAAAAGACTCCTAGTCGTGAGGCTCACTCTTTAGCTAGGCAGCTTGCTCCAACATACGTTCCCTGGCATTGCCGGCCAGCCTACCAAGCGGCTGATACCGGACAGCAGATGTTTGCACAACTAATGCAGGCAGTGCTGACGAATAAATGCTCCTTTAGACACACACTCGATGCCGCTGGTTCACTCAATTCAGATCATGTACTGTTCTGCAAAGAGTGCTTCGCTGGAGAGCTGCTGAGACTCCTGATGTTAGTGACACAGACATGTTAACAATGCCACAACCTCAGACAGCATGCATGCAGCAGCTGACGTGCAGCCACAGTGGCAATGTAAGTTGCTTTACACCAACAATAAGAAGGGTTAAACTGGATGGTTGATGAAGCAAAGGGCAGCAAAGCACCGACCTCCGCAACATCGCATCCCACCAACGGCCACAGTGCTATTTCAGACAGCGCCGCTGACAATCTGAAAGCCCACGCTTGGGCGGGCCTATGCTATAAACGCTTCATGTCCCATTCGTTCAAGCAGCAGGCAGAGCGCCCAGAGCAGATGGTAACATGCACCTTCACACCGAAGCAACTCGCAGCAAAGCACCTTGCACGGACCTGAAGAAACGCGCCTGGCGCTGTCTGGGCGAACACTTGTGGGTTAACTAGTCCTAGGGGGATGTACACTATCGGCTGGAAAACGGGCTGCTGCCCTGCGTTATAGCTAGCGTTGTTCAGGGCCCCCTGGGCTGGGGGAACGCCAGGTGGGCCTTGCCCAGACATGACATGGTCTCTAGTAAGACTCTAAAGGCATACGGTATAATACGAGCATGGAAAACAACCAGCCCAGGCAAGCCTGCCGCAGCGCATCCCACGATGGCCGAGCCAGCACCTTTGCAGGCAGCGCAGCTGAGCCCCTGAATGCCCACGCATGTACACTGCTGAGCTATTAAAGCTTCCTGGCGCCCTCGGCGCCTTTCCTCGCGGCTTTTTCCGTGGCAAACAGTACACAAATGCGCTCTCGAGACTCGCGCGCGCGGTTTCGGCAGGGTTCAAAGTCGGGGCGTCCGTTCGCCTGCTGGCTTGTCTTGATCCCGTAGAGATGGGGGTGGAACTAAGAGCCGAGCATTCTCGAACGACTGAAGCCTTGCACAGAATGCAAGCGATCTCAAAACGCTCCTCGTGACGGGACAGTCGTGTCGACACATTCCATCCAAATGTCACGAAAGTGAGGGTTTCAACAGAAGTACGCAAGCTTAGGCGCTGCAACAGGCGTTCATATACCTGTTCTCGAGGACTGAGCTAAGGCTGAGCTCAGCAGAAGAGACCTTGAAGCTCGTGTTGCGGTCCCTTCACCCTTACTCGAAGCCTGCCGGTCACGGAGGCGCTCTCGGTTGGATCCGTCGTATTTCCGGCTCTGCTGGGATAGCGGCTGGAACACCTTGTAATGCCCGGTTCACAGCCAAGCAACGACTCGTTGCGTGGTGACGCTGATGCCGGTGTCATTGACGCCGACGGGAAGGCGGTAGAGCCAGCCGAGCCTTTACCCCTTGCACCATGGCACAAACAACTCACGTTGCGCGGATTCCTCGTGGCGGTGGGATTAGGAGCAGTGTTCTGTATTATAACGTAAGTGCATGCTCATAGCGAGTGCCACTCGGAGTCTGTGACCATGTATTTGTCTGATGAGTCATGCGTTTATGGACCTTTATTTATTTGCTGACTTGTACAATACTACTGGACCTAAACCCTGGACCTTCCTCAGAGATGACCTTGCCAAACATGCCAGAGATAAGAAGTCTTACATTTAAACATAGTAGTGGCAGGTTCTGCCCAGAGCAGCTTACTTTTGTCGCATCGCTGCATAGCACTTATTCATGGCGTTATCTGTCACCACTGACGGCCATGTTTATATGTTGAGTGTGCTTCAGCATGTCCAGTATGCTAGCACACCCAATTTTATGCCGATGATGTCCCCTCGAGCATGTGAGTAATAAACAATATAATGTTAGGGACAATATAATGTTAGGGACAATATAATGTTAGTGCTTTGAGCTGGCAATGTCTAACCAGTTCAGCCGTCTGGTAGGGGCTCAGTTGCAGAGAGCACAAGACGAATGGACACAGCTAACAGCGGCAGCCAGCCAAGCAGCCCATAAGGCTGGTCTAAACCTCAAGCCTCAGCAGCGGCGCCGAGATTTCGCTATATCCGATGCGACCTTGCAGAAGATTGAGCGGAAACATGCAGCACATGCAGCGGTGCTGTCCTCTCCTAATGATGCTACCAGGGCAGATTACAGGGAGGCCAATAATGCTGCTAGGCGAGCGGTTAAGAAGGATCAGGAGCGGTACTTCAAGCAGCAAGCGCTGTTTGCGGAACATGCTCTAAAAGCTGGTAATCTAGCCGTGTTCCACAAGCATGTCCAGCGGATCTTCAAGGAGCAGCAGGGCAGTAGCTCTGCTGCTCCTACAGCTGTGCTAGGGGGTGCTGATGGCAAGCAGCTGTTCCAAAGCAGGGAGGAGGTGGTGAAGTGCTTTGCTGAGCACTTTGCTGATGTCCTCAACTGCCCTGCCAAGCTCGACCAGCAAATGCAGCAGACCATTGAGGAGTTAGTGCAGAAGATGGAGGCAGGGCAAGGTGCAAACCAGCAGAGTGAAGCAGCAGCTCAGCCACCTACTGTGCAGGAGGTTGAAGAAGCTGTCTTTGCCTGTCGTAATGGGGCAGCTCCTGGGGTTGATGGTATCGCAGCGCCTATGCTAAAGCTCAGTGGGACCATGCTGAAATGGTTGCACAGGGTCATTGTGGCGGTGTGGGAGTCAGGGAAAGCGCCAGTGGAGTGGAAACGTGCACTGTTGGTGGCACTGTATAAAGGCAAAGGAGAGCGCAAAGTGAGAGATAGCTATAGGGGGATAAGCTTGCTAAGTATACCGGGGAAGGTGTATGTCTTGGTCATTTTGGCTAAGATCAGTTCTCATATCGATGCACAACTGCTTGATAACCAGTCTGCTTTTAGGAAGGGGAGGGGCCTCACTGATGCTCTGTTCACCATACGCCAGGTCATCTCTAAGTCTGTAGCATTCGATCAGCCTCTATTCATGGCTTTTGTGGATTTGCGTAAGGCATATGATTCTGTACCGCGAGACACGCTATGGCGCATCCTGCATGTGTACGGGGTACACACAAAGCTGATAGAGTTGCTGATGGACTTGCATACTGGCACACAGGCTGCTGTTAGGATGGGTGGTGTGGTGTCTGAGTGGTTTGATGTGCATGGCGGGGTGCGGCAGGGATGTGTCATTGCTCCCTTGCTATTCAACATCTACATGGACTTTGTGGTTCGGCAGGCAATGGCTCAGATGCCGGAGGGATGTGGGGTGAAGCTAGCCTATCATGCAGATGGGAAACTTGAGCGTGATGGGTGTGGTAGTGGTGGGTGTGTGGAGCTGTTGTCTGTTCTGCTGTATGCAGATGATATGGTGTTGCTAAGTCCCAGCAAGGAGGAGTTGGTGGTCATGCTGCAGGTGATGGACAAGGTTGCTGCTAGTCTTGGGTTGCGCATCAATGCAAGCAAGACTGAGATCCTGTCCATTGACAAGGATTGGAAGGAGGGGGATGTGCCAGTGCAGCAAGGACCAGAGGTGGTTATCAGTGAGGGTGTGGTAAAAGAGGTGTCACAGTTCAAGTACTTGGGAAGTGTGCTTGTGACTGATGGCAGGTTGGATGTGGAGTTGAATATCAGGAGGGGTAAGGCTGTGGGGAGGTTTAAGCAGTTTGAAAAGATGTGGGGTACCAAGCATCTGTCATTGGCTACGAAGGTGAAGTGTTACAAGGCATATGTGTTGCCAATTCTGCTGTTCGGGAGTGAGTGCTGGTCCCTGACCAAAGTGCAATCGCAAAAGCTTGAGCGGGTGCACTCTAGCTGCCTTAGGAGCATCCTGGGGGTCAGGCTGTCAGATCGGCACACCAATGAGCATATCAGGAAATCATGTGGGGTAGCCACCTTGTCAGCATACATCACAGCAAATAGGCTGAGGTGGCTGGGGCATGTGGGCCGCATGGAGGAGGGCAGGTTGCCGCATATTGCGTTGTTCTCTTCATTACATGGTGACATGACGAGGCCAGTGGGTAGGCCTCGCCATACCTGGGAGAAATGCGTGTGTGCAGATCTGAAGTTGCTTGGTCAAGATGAGGGGAGCTGGGAGGCTTCATGTCAGATTAAGAGTGCTTGGAGGAAGAGGTTGTGGGATCTTACGCACCCTTGGGAAAGCCAACGGTTAGTGAGGTGTAGAAGGCGCACTAAGCAAGCTATTGATAAGCATGTGGAGCGCTATGTGGTGCCTTTCAGTGGCTGGGAGGATGGTGGTTCACCAGTACCTTGGTGGTGGGAGCCACCTCCAGCCCCTACTAGGGTGGTGCTTGATCCTGCTGCCTCCCCGCCACCCATGTGTGATGGAAGTGGAGCAGGTTTTGGGGTTTAGTGGTGGTGTTTGCTTCCCCTTGGTGTGCACGCCGTTGCATCTAGCCTCAGCTTGTGTGTGGCAAATCCACCATCGGTTGTGTGGCTTCGTGATTGTGATCAGGAGCCTTGTGTTTGTGGCCTAGGTTTGTTTGGCCATTGGCATTGCTGGTCTTGCGTTTTGATTGATTGATTGATTGATGTTAGGGACAATGTGTGAGCAGGAGTTATAAGTGCCATAGGCCTGCATGCGTGGCAAACGGCAACATAATGCATGCAGTGCACATGCCCTGCACATGTGTGGCACATGGGAGGCACAAAGAATGCACATATGCAGCCTGCACATAAACATACAAGAACAAATATTCACATGAGCTATGTGCGCAGCCTGTCTGCAGGATATGTGCAGCCTTTGTATGTGCACAACTTTATGTGCAGTATACACTAGCATGCACCTCAAGCCATTACAGAAACAACAAGGTGAGACAACTCCTCAATTAGGAAACTACTCAACAAGACCATTACAGCACTTTCCATTTTAACTTCAAATTCCCTGCTGCATTCTGATCTTGCAGCATTAAACCAAAACTTGGTCCTGCGGGCATGAACCCATCTCTGACCATCCCTGGAGGCCTGCTGTCCTTTGTCATCCTCAAGGGGTTCGTTAAAATTGGTGACAGGTTGGGTCGGAGGTCTACAGGCATGTTCTCCGCCTTCACACCCCAGGAGAATGCAGTGGTACAGACGATGACCAGCGCATGGTGAGCTGAGGGGCCATTGGTTAGCTACCCTGCCCATGATGCATGCATCGTGCTGTTTGGGCAGTTTGAATGTCTTACTTCATACCATTACAGGTCCTTTAGCTTATTACATTCCTGCTAGCTATCTACCACTCAAGCTAGTAGTGCCATTTCTCTAGCAGGTGAGTTTGATGGTTCATGCATGGCCTCGCTTGTACCGTCTTGATATACTTCCGCTTGCCGGCTGAGCAACAAATGGCAGCTGCTGCACCTGTTCTGGCCATTTGCAGCAATGACCTTACTCCGAACCTACTTCAGCCCAATTCATGCTGCTGCATCCAGTGCAGGCTCCGCTCTTATCCAGACACACATACTGTGATTTGGGCAGTGATGGGTCACCTTGCTTGTTAAAATGTTGCAAATTCACTGGAAAATTTGCACGATTTACGAGGCCCTTCGGGAGTTGACTGGGATAACCAAAGAGAGATTTGCAAGCCCACTCAACTACAACCCCACCTTTCAAATGTACTGGAGCGCGTACAAAAAGGACCACATATTTGGGGCCAAATGGGACAGCTACAGATACAAATGGACTGGTGGCAGTGTACATAATCCAGAATACGAGGATGACGATCTCAACAAAAACATAGCTACTGCCATAGCAGCAGCTTGCAGCACTACCGCCCCTGTATTTGGCATCCATATCCTACCTGCCTGGTCCGATGCAAACAGATCTGCCTACCTTGCCTGGCTGCAGCACTTCCCAGAGCACTGCAAGCATCTCCTACAAGTGCCAAAGAGGCACTTAAGATTTCAAAAACCCACAACCTGGGAACGAGGGGAAAGGTACGCAGGACATCCCAGATGGGACGTGAACATCATTGTCACAGGCAATGCAAGAGGCTTTGAAGCCCACCTGCCTCATTGGGACAGAGACCATATGATCAGATTCCTGCAAAAACTGCAAGAAGCCATCAATGCCTCTCTGCCTGATGACAAGGAGATACAGGACCTCAGCGAGTACACACCACAGAATTCAGATGCAACATATGCAACCCCCAGCACATTGACACCGAAACAACTCACCAGGATGGGCTGCCCTAAGGAACGTAAACAAGGCTTCCCCCTGGATGACTCACCCACCCTCCATGACCCGCCAGCCATGGTAGATGGTAACACAACACTAGAGGACCTAGAGCAGCAACTGCCTGACAGCTTCAGGGCACCACCACCCCTACGGCATAACTGAAAGACTTTGCTTACACGGATGGCAGCTACAAGCCGACAGGGACTGGGTGCAAAGCTGCCCCAGCCGACGAAGAGTACGATGCCCCAGGCATAGGGGCTGGGGTGTACTTCCTCCCGCAAGCAGCGAACGAAGAAGATGACCTTGCCATCCCTATCATTCCTCTAGGAGAAATGCAGCCCCAGAACACAATAAACCGGGCAGAGCTAGTAAGTAGGTATCCTACTTACTAGCACTCAAGCACGGCGCCAACAGGATAGCCACCGACAGCCTATCCTCCATGTACCAAATCAAAAAGATGCTGAGACGCCCTCAGGACCTCCTTAACCACCAGCATTGCCAACTTCAAAGAAATCGCAGCTCAGATCATGAATGGCGAACGGAAGACTACCCTTCATAAGGTCAAGGCCCATACATCGATCATTGGAAACGAGAAAGCTGATGAGATTGCGAAGGCAGCAGCAACAGGCGAGACCCCCTACGCAGAATGCGAGCTATACGACACTCCCAGCAACGATAGATCAACACAGTACTGGCCATATGTGACGAAATGGCAGAACTTCTGGGAGCGCGAAAACGGCCAACGCCGGCTGATCGATCGCGTGAAACAGCTGACCGACCTGCAAGACTCTGCACGCAAGCACTGCCACCAGACGAGTCGCTTCGGAATGCCCAATAGAACCACATGCTACTTTGAGGCTTTCAAGAAAATTGAGGACACTCTGGATCTCGCCGCCAGCAACCAATTCATGACATCGGGAAAAGTGACGTTCGCAGGAAAATCGCCCTCCGCTACAGATACGGAACTATGTGGACTCGCAAGATGGCCTACCGATGTGGGCATGCACCTAACAGCAAATGCCTCCTGTGTGGAGAAGAGGACGGTGGCCATCACACTGCGTCAGGATGCCCGGCCCTGAAGAACATGTACATCAACAGACACAACAAAGTAGGTCGACTGATAATGACAAGGGTACTACGAGGGCGAAAGGCGCGTTCGTTATCTAAATGGACCTTGGATCAGCAGAAAACTGTGCAGAAGATGGGATCACAACCCACCAATCCAGAACAATCCCCTGGGAGTCCCTGCCACACGGCTTGAAAGAGGCAGTACAATGCGCTGCAGGTACCACTAGCCAAAGGCCTGATGGCCTTTTGTATAAACCCAAGCAAGGCACCAAACCAGCAGAATACTGGATTATTGAGGTGAAGATCTGCAAGGATTCAGACCCACAAGGGCAGCAAGGCAAAGCGGACTATCAGCATCACACAAATACTGATCGAAAAAATTAAAGAGCTAGAGCCAAATGCCAAGGTATGGTATTGTCCAATCCTGGTCGGGCTTACAGGCACCATGTACCTCAGCACCGCTAATTACCTGCAGGAACTTGGAATTAAAGGCGATGTTTTGAAGAAATGCATCTCGGAAGTCCACATTGCAGCAGTGAAATCACTGCACAAGATATACACCACCAAGAGAAAGCTGGAAAAACCGAAAGAGCCTGTATGGCACAGGAAGAATTACAAGAAAGCTAGCTAACACAGGCGGGTGGGCGGAAGCCCACCCGCTAGAGTTATACCTACTCTCATCGTAGGCCGGTCGCGGTGTAACTTTTACACCTATGGGCCCCTCCCTTAATCTTACGCGGGAGGGCACCTCACGCCCCTCCTTGCCGTAGCTCTCTCTCTCTTTGCACGAACCAAGCGGGGCCACGAGAGCTACACTTTTGCAGACTCGTCACGGAACTTTATTTGCAGGGGAATTGAGTGCAAGAAGTGGCTCAAGCAAAGATTGTCCAAACAACCGTAGGTTTGGTTGATGTGCCTACTTCATCCAATCCAATCGTGGCATGTGACAGTTCTTGGTGTGGAGCTGTGGCAAATGTGAGGTGCATTGGCATGGCATTTGTCTAAATCACATACTTTGTGCCTGGGTTCTTGTCTGCAGTTACAACATTGCCAGCTATGCTGGCTTTGGCAGTTACCTCACCGCCATGAGTTATCGGGCATACCTTAACACTGGTGGCGCGCCAAAGGGGGAGCCAGGATATGACCCATGTGAGTGAGCTAGGACTGGCAGTACTCCGGTGTTCAATTAACTAAAGCAAGAGGTGGCATGATTGCGCTGTTCGTAGATAAGCTAAAGTACCCCTCCTGCAACCGCACCATGAGAAACAATACTACCTTAGCGATTCCATTGCCGGTCCCAAGGTAGCCGTAGCTTATATGTTCAGCCTAGCTGGCCTGCAGGGCTTCTGTATGGTCTGGCGCCATGGTACTGAGTTACTTATATGCTGGCCAAAATTCACAGTAAACAGCATCATTCAGTATGGCCTAAGTTCCAAATATGAGTCATAAAGGGACGCATAAGTGCAGCATCATTGTTTTGCAGCTGCTAGATGTGTGGGCCCTCACTGCCAATGACCCATCTGTCCTGGGGCCTTCTGAGTGATAGATCCCTCGTCACTCAGAATTGATCCCTAAGTTCTGAGCACAGTTCAACATGATATACTATAATTTCACGAGGCCTCTACAGTGGTTAGATTAGTTTCCTATCCAAAAGTGTCTAGCAGAATTGCACTCAAGATGGTTTCTTGAAAGCCAGACCAGAGGCTTTCCAATCTGTTTTTTGTTCCCACCATCTTCCCGCTGCCAATCAGCCACTCCCCCGGGCTGATGGTGCCTTTCTGGTAGTGCTTGTATAGCAGAAGTAAGGTGATTGAAAGAGAGCTTCTGCTGAGTGAACAGTGCCTGGACCTCATCGCCTCTCCATTATGCAATAGCGGCTGTACTAAGGCTGTACTTGGGGGTCCCCTCACCTCACTGATGTTGCCAGTTTCACAGTGCTACCAGATTTCACTGCTGCTGCTCCTGCTGTCATCTATGACCCTGTCTTTCCAATGCTTCTGCCTGAATTTTGTCTGCGCCACCCCACTGCCTGAAATACCAATATTTGGTCATGATCTGCTGCTGCAGCTGTCATCTACGACCCCGACCTCCACCGTGTGTTCCCCTACCTAACCCTCATCTGCTTTGCTGGCATGTTTGTGCTCATCCCCCTACGGGAGCTGATGATTGTGAAGTGGCGGCTTCCCTACCCCAGTGGGACTGCATCTGGAGTCATGATACAGAACCTGCACTCAGAGGTGTGTGTGTGAGGGGGCCCTTCAGCTGGGATCAGTGCTGCTGGCTTTCAAGGTTCTGGGGCCTTGGGACGATGAGTGCATAAAATTGTCCATTTTGCACTGATGAGTGAGGGATGTACTTCAACATCATCAGAAGTCTTCAGTATGGGTCTGACATGCACTGCTTGGAGAAGTTAGGGATGCTCGGAGATGTGGGGGTGGCTTTGGGCCTTCAGGGCTCAGGAGATGGTGCTTATTAGACCTGCCAGGTTGACAGTGCCTACTTAACCTCTGATTTGCATGGGTGGAAATGAATGGGGCAACAGTCAGGCGGGATTTGGGCAACTTCTAGTGCCGGAACAGCATGCTGCTTAACTGAAGCAGCAGGCACACCCATCTGCTCATTCTGCTGGCCTTCCCTGAGTGTGCTCAATAGCCGGCTGCTGTCCTGAGCACATCTTGCGACCAGGACAGCCACAGCTCATTTATGCATGACCCATACAGTAGTGTAAAGTCATTGGTCAATGTCAGCGCAGCTAGCAAATGGACCCTATTTAAACCCTGGTAAGTCTGCTGCATGAATAGTAATGTTAAATTAATGCTGTACATCAACAAAGTACCTTGCTACCTGCCAGCATGGGTGTCCTAAATCCCGCGGGTCAGACTAGTCTGCAGTACTGCATAGCACGCTGCCAACCTGCAGTTAAGCAATCAATCATTCATGCACTCAATTCTTACTGATACAGTGACTTTGTTCTGGCTGCAGGGCCGGACTTCTTTCTGGTAATTGCTGTGTCCTCTCATATTTGTGCTCCTTCTGCTCCTTTCATTATGGTGTTCTGACAGGCTGGTGAAGCTGAGGCAAAGAAGAAGGTCAAGCTGATGGGACTCACTGCTATCTTCTCCTTTGTGTTTGACTTCTACAAGTGAGTAAGCAGGGCCGCAAGGCCAAGATTACTATCGGCAAATTGAGCCCGGTCCATCAGAACCAAATGGAGCAGAAGGACAGAACTACTTAGATGTGCTTTGTATCACACCCCCATCCTCAAAAACAACTTTCTTGGACACTGATACTCCGCCAAGCCAGTGCCGCCTCGTCTTTGCCGCATGGTCCAAGCAAAGTTAGCTTACATGCATCACATGAAGCAGTATGCTCCTGCTTATAAGGCACAGCTTATGCTCCATTAGAGTTGTGCCCGCTTGCTGTGGCACTATTGCTGCACCTTAAGCCCTGCCTGTGGTTATGTGTGTTAGCATATAGTTCATACCTCTCTTTTTACGGATCTCTTAACTGCTCAGGGTCTAGCTGTCATTGGTTGGTGCTTCTGTGGGTAGGTTTTCAGATGCAGTGCCTATACACTGTGGAGTCCCCAGGGGGAACGGGTGTGAAGGGTGCTGCATAATGTTTGCATTTGCTAAGCTGACGAATGCAGATGATTTTTCAAGTCGGGCCTCAAGTTCAAGTTCAAGTTCAAGGCAGGGAAGTCATTGTTACATGCCTCTTGCGTCTGCCCTCCAGGTGGTTCTTCCAGGGCAGTGATTACGGCTGTGGTTTTATGGTGTGGCCAAACCTGGGTTTTGAAGCACTGGACTGGACCTGGAACTTTGACCACCAGCAGCAGTACATGTAAGTACAGTGAGGTCTGTCAGCTGGAGCTCCATGAAGACACTAGTTCACTGCGGTGTAAAGATGACCTGAATTGCCTGAGCTGCCTGACTGCGCGTGAAACAAGCAGCTGGCATCACGCCGCCTGCCGAATCAGTATGGCAGGTACCGTTCGGTATCGCCGGTGCGACTACGGGTTTACATATGTGTCACCTTAACATGAAAGATGAGTTGCAAGATGCATTGCAGCAAGAACCAAGGCACCACAGTGCCAAGAGGAAGCTGCGACTGCTAGTGTTGCATAGGATTCACAATTATTGAGCAGAAGGAGGACTTACTTCACGCAATGGAATGCTCAGGCGGTTTCACTAGGTGCTACAGCAAGCGCATCATCTAGCAGCTTTATCAGAGCATGTGCTTTGGTCTTGTCTGGAGGCCCACTGCACTGTGTTGCTCACTGGCACATGCAGCCTTCTGCTCACCGACATTGATGTCTATCTGCAAGGCGCACAGCTTGTGCCTGCATGGCCCTTGTCAACATCGCTGCCTCAATATCATTTGCCTGCCTTAAATGAAGGCAGCTTTGCAGGCCATGTCCTTCCTCACAAAAAGCATATCAAAATGCAATGTGGTCAAAAGCAACACATAGGAAGGCGGGATTCAACTCTTTGCAGAGTGGATGTACTAAGGGCCATGCACGGCTTTGGTTAAAATCTGGGATCATGCTTCCTTCCTATAATTGCCTCCCTGGCTCATTCTTTCACCCATGCAGAGGTGCAGGCATGCTGGTACCCCACATTGTTAACTGGTCCATGCTACTTGGCGCTGTCATTAGCTGGGGCATCATGTGGCCTCTGCTCAAGCAGAAGGCGGGTGACTGGTACCCTGCAGGCCTGAGCAGCAAGGACTTAAAGGGAATGTTCGGCTACAAAGTGTGGTTGACCCTTGCGCTGCTCATGGGGGAGGGAATCTACATGCTTGGGAAGGCAGGATGGCTGGGTAAGAGGGGCTATTGGTTTATATGCTAAGAAGAGTTTGAAGGGTGCCAAAAAGTCACTGCCTTCATCACTGTCAGTGGTCTTGCAAAACTGCTTGCTTTCATTGGGAGCTGCAGTTTTAGTCAAGGGGGGAAGAGGGGCGGGGTGAGAGGGTATCAACGCGGGTGCACTCTCACGTGGTGTAGAGCGCTGGGACACTTACTACTACACATGGCACCTCAGGTGCTATCTTCATGCATGCCATTTTACTAGGTGCATCGCTGTTTAGCATACCGTAATATGATGTAGAAGCAGGGAATCGCACTCAGTTGCCCAATACTTGCAGGTAGAGCTGTTGGTACGGGGCACGCCAGTCTTAGCCCGACACTCAGCATACCATATGGTGCTTGTTGAGGAGCTGGTAGGGAGATGGCTGTGAGCTCCAATAGGCTCCTAGCACACCATCCAGGCAGCTAGTGGTCTGATCTATTTGGACCTGCTAGTGCAAAAGTGGGCTTCAATCATGACACAGCATGCAGCTGGGAGTACTGTCAGAGAGTCGGTCACAAAAGATATTGCAGCCGATTGTGTTGTCCACCAGGGGATTACTAGAAAACCTTTTTTTGCAAAATAAACGGGCCCCTTACCATTTCACAGTGCAGCTGAGAAGTGACATTCTCAGCTGAGAAGTGACATTCTCATGAATATCCGTATACAACCCCATGTGCCTTGCCAGCTGTATATTCCTGCCTTGTTAGTCCCGTCCGGCTCTTGTATCTTCTCGCAGGTGGCAAGCATGTAGCAGCAGCACATGCAGCTCACAAAAATAGACAGTCTTTGCCAGTAAGTGCAGGCCGCAGCAGCGGTAAAGTGCATCCTATTGATGATGAGAACGATGAGGACGAAAATGCGCAAGGGGCTGTGGCTGGCATTGGATTCAAGGAAACGAAGGCAGAGGTAGGTGGGGGCATGCAGGCTCGTACTGGTGGCTGGGGAGAGCTTATAAATTAGAGCCTGAGTTTAATGCTTTGTCAAATGGCGACTGCTTGTAAAGAGTGCTGGCTGCAGACGGAAACACGGGAGAAGGGGATTTACTACATGCAGGGAGCTTATGACATGCATGTAGAGGTCAGTTTAGGTCTGCAAAAAGTGGCTGTTAGTATGATATGCAAGGGGCTGTGCTATAAAGTGTGTGCACATGGGTAGTGAGGTAGAACTTGGTATGTACCGACAGTTGGCATCATGGTGATGACGGTGCGCTTAGCTAGGCATGCCTCACTAGGCTGCCACCAAGCTCGAGCCTTCAAGCACGGCTCAGCCCGTTTTGTGGCAATCTGCATGAGCAGAGGGTCGATGGGCTCTACCCCTGCACTTTGCAGAACATTTTTTGGAGCTATTAATACAGTTGGCCACAACCCCTGCCAGTAATTCCAACCGCAGGGAGGCGTATTCTTGATCCTGCACTTTTTTGTAGCGTCTATGATTGTCCGTCTAGTGCATGTGCATGCACCAGGACCTCACACAGTACTACATCAGCATGGAAAAAGGATACCTCCACCAAGGAACCACCTTTGTAGAAACCCACTCATGCTCGAAGCAATATGACAACACTATCTTCTTTCCATACCGCAGTCTCGTTCTCTTGGTGTAGCCTGATGATCAATTGTGTGTGCTTTATCTGCTTAGCGTCCGTCTTGTGCCTCCTGCAGTAACTTAATATGTAAATCTTGCCTTCTATCTAAATAGAAACTAAGGGGCACCTCATAATACCGTCTATGATTGTCCGTCTGGTGTGTGTGCATGCACAAGGGCCTCACACAGTACTACACCAGCATTTAGCGGAGCAGATATCTCTGTGTGTGCTTTTCCTGCTTAGCGTTCGTCCTGTGCCTCCTGCAATAAGCCCGTAATGCTTAACATGTAAAGCACTTAGTTATCTAAACAGAAACTGAGGGCCAATACTCGCTCGTACCATAATACCCAGCGTGCCTCCTGCGGTGCCCCTCATTGCCTTGCTTGCAGCGTGTTGAGCGTGAAGCCGTGTTTCTGTCAGGCCGCATCCCCTGGTGGCTGGCCCCTGTGGGATACACCATCTTCGCAGTGTTTGGCATCATCTTCATCCCCATGATCTACCCACCAGGTAAGTGAGGAACGGCTTTGCCGCAGTGTGTTGAGGCCAATTTAGGTTGGACATAGCGATTTTGTGTAAGTTCAGGTTTTATTACACCAGAATAATAAAAAGCAATGTGCCTTGTCCAGACGAATGAGGGGAATCATGTGCAGGGGTCTTCTGTTCTCCTAATTAAGATTGTGGTACAAACCATGTCTGATGGCCTCACATACCTACATACCTACGTCAGAGGTACCGGCACACATGCTACATTGTGCTCTGTAAGCCAATCTGCTGTATTCTGTGTAGTTCTGTGTACATATCAGAGATAGACGGCGCCATGAAGCAAATGAGGGCCGCCGGGTGGCCTGCCGCTGCCAGGGCCATCCAGGGCCATCCTTGCTTACCAGCATACCTGTGTCTGCCATTTTAAGACGGTGATGCGGCAAAGTTGATGCACATCAATGCACCTTGCTCATGGGGGAAAGATCTGCTCCAGGAAGCCCTCTGACAGTAAAATGTATCTTTCTTTGCCAATGATTTCCCACGAATCTATAGGTTTTAAATGTGACTTACGCTGGTCTGCCTGCTGTTATGCAGCTAAATGGTACATGGTGTTGGTTGCATACGCCCTGGGCCCCTTCATCGCAATCCCCAACAGCTACGGCACAGGTCTGACCGACCAAGACAACTGCTCCATGTATGCCAAAGTAGCCCTCTTCGTTTTCGCTGCCTGGGCTGGGGAGGAGGGGTTTGGTGTGATCGCTGGCTGCGCCATATGTGGTGTGGTTATGGTGTCGACTACCAATGCCGCGGTGCTGATGCAAGACTTCAGGACGGCTTACATTACTAAGACCTCACCCCTGGCCATGCTTGCAGCTCAGTGGATTGGGTCTGCCTTGGGGGTCCTGCTCTCACCTATGGCGTTTTCCTTGTTCTGGCAAACAGGTCTGGTGAGTTCAATGGCAGGCTCGCTGCTGGATTTGATCCCAAGTACTAAAAGATGACTCAGAAGTCTTTTCAACTGCAAATGAATCTCAGTACTAGGAGGAGGCAGTCTTTTGATCGTCTGAGTGTCACCTCACACTGTCACAGCGAGCACTGTGGCAGCCAGCAGCAGAGGGGTGTACCATAGGACTGTGCTGGCATGGCAGCAGGTTCCTGCAGTATGTAACTGCAGATTAGATGCACATGTACAGTTATTGTTTGTATCAGCATTTGAAAGAAGAGCTTGTAGACCCAGCAGAGCCTGGCAGCACTTTTCCAACTAAGCACTGGAATCTTGCAGGCCTTGGCAGCATAGGAGTCCACCCTTGTACCATATACGCAGGGGGGACTACTAGCATACTGTGATACTGCCAACCTGGGAATCACTGACATCAATACTGCTTTGTACCGGAATCTCAATACCTCTGTGATAATTTCTCCCATCATTGGCAAAGGACCCATCAGGCAAATATAAGTTGGGATGGTGGTCAGCACATGCCTTTTTGCTCGCTTGCTCTTCTTCGCCTTCATTCCATGTTCCTCCTGAAACCCTACTTGCTTATGGCCAGCGCATCCCTTACCTTGGACTCTATCAAAATGTCAAAGGACCCATCAGTTTGCCAGGGCAATGCATCAGTAGATCTACAAATGCACTTTCCGGTTTTGGCCTGCCTACCAATTGTTATAGAATCCCATTCTCAACGGTCATGAACTCTAAAGTGCTGGCGTGCCTGCAGGTTGGCATCCAAAAGGGGCCCTACCCCAACCCCTTTGCTGACATCTATCGAGGCATGGCCCTCATTGGCACGGAAGGTTTCGGGGCCCTGCCCAAAAACTGTGGTGTACTGTCTGCTGGCTTCTTTGCAGCTGCTTTGCTCATGTCAGCTGTGAGGGACATCCTACCAGAGAGGTTTGCACGCTTTGTGCCCACCCCTATGGGCATGGGCTTCAGCTTCATGATTGGGGCAAACAATGTAAGTCGGGACAGCCATTGACACACCTGACTGGTTCCAAACGTACTCCTACTTTAGTCATGCAGAAGATGAGCATAAGGTATTATTTTTGACCGTTAGACTGCAAGGGTAAGCCATGGCCGCCTACGCGTGTGGCTAATTTGCGGAGCAGAATTACATAGTAGACATGCGTGTGTGCTGGCAGCTTCTGAGAAGCTTCCTACATTACCAAACTCAGAACGACTGACCTTACCGCAACCAACATCATCCAACATCAAACATGTATTCCCATATGCCTGGAGATATTCCAAGGACTGCCCTAAAACTGCCTGTATACCTAATCCAACTGTGTCACCGACCCCATTGACTGCCAGGGACCCTTCAGATTCAATGTCTTCTCTGATCTCCCCCCTGACGCTGGTGACTGGCCGCTCTAAAACGCACTGACCTCCCTGCCTTCTGCATGCTACTGCCAATGCTACAGGCCATTGACTTCTGGCTGGGGACTGTCATCATGCACTTTTGGGAGTGGAAAAATGCCCATGGGGCTCTGGAGTATGGGCCCCTTGCCGGTGCAGGGCTGATTGTGGGTGATGGCATCTGGTCAATCCCAGATGCATTGCTGGCCATTGGGAATGTCAATCCGCCTATATGTATGAAGTGGGCACCAGGGCCCAGCAGCAGGTGATCCATCCTCATGTGAGTTCAGGGCTAGCTTCGCACGCTAATGACAACCTTCTTTGACAACCTTCGGGCACAGGGTTTAGCACCTGATGCTATGTTGAGGGCTCTTTTTGATCATCAACAGCAACTGGAATTAGCATGTTGTGTCCAGGACATGTTGAAGCTCAGGGACAAATGGCTTCAGCCAGGGGGAACATCAAGTGGGGCGAGCGTGGTAGACAGCAGCGAGCTGGAATCTCTCTCTGACATAGTGGACTCTCTTGGGTATCTCTACGACACTTTTGAGGAAGGTGACAATCGGCTTCATGTTTGGGATCCCACCAAGTGTGAGGCAGTGAGTGAGGGGGAAGATGATGAATATGCTGATGACGAGCAGGAGGAATTGAAAGAGGTAGTAGCTGCTGGCACCTCCCAGAGCCAGCTTGGTTTACCTCCCGGTTTTCTTGAAGTTCTGGTATAAGAAAGCTAGTCTGAGCGGTTGGCCATTATGGAAGTGGTGTGGTCAAATCCATGGTTTCGCGGTTGTTAGGTAACGTTCCATATTGTCAGTTTTTGGAATGTACGAGAAAGCGAGTGTTCAGCGTTGCTACTGTTTTGGAAAGTAATTAGTAAGGAGTCTTTGGTTTTGGTTTCGTTCAGTGTTTTTCTTGTTTTGTGGGATGAGTTTTGGGATGATTCCCTTTTACTAGTTTTGAGCATCCCTTCGGTGGGAGAAGGTGATGCTCAAAATCTAGTCCTCGTTCTGTTGCTTGCAGTGAGATGGACCGCTGTGGCGGCTTCCGATTTACTCACTGCTGAATGTAACACACACACACACACACAATGTACTAAACGGCCGGCTTACTTCGTTAGAGATACAGCCACATCTGATTTATGGAGTTGAGCAGCCATAAACCAAAAAGCACAAACTGAGACCCCGCGAGTAGTTCCACCCAAACAGATCACTGGGCAGAATTAAACTTCAGAGTTTTGGCAAATGCCCTGGACCCTGGACCCTGGATGCATCACCATCACCATCACCATCGACACTTAGAAGCCCACCAGCTAGCATGTCGGCATTCCAACTCAAATAGGCAGCAAACTATGAGAAGCCATTCAATGGCATTGTAGCTATCACTTGCTATGCACAGCAGCGGTATACTAGACCCGAAACCGTTTAAGGCCAAGCAACCAGAGCGGAAAGGACGGGTCTAGTTCCTTTATACTGACGATATGGTCATGTTGACCCACAGTGCTTGCGATTTGCAGCCGGTGCTGAATATCCTACATGAGTTTCACCTAGCAAAAGGGTACGGAGGTCAACGTGGAAAAAACAGAGATTGTTGTTTCCGTAAAGCAAGTCCTGACCGCAGAGGTACCGGTAAGGTACCGGGTGAATGGCTGTATGCTGGGGCAACTGTACAGCGGGTAACTGAGGCTCGCTATCCTGCCATCTTTTTACATAAAACAAAGGGTCTGTCCTGTGCTATTGAGTCGCTCACCACTGCTGCACGCAAAGCCACGTGGGCGCTTTGTCCCAGGTTTAAGCTGGCTGGAATATCTGATAGTATTGCCCTGAGCAAGGCATAAAACTGCTTGGTTTGCTGTTGACTGGGTCAACTGGTCAGCACATGGCAAGTCGAAATGGGCTGGCCTGACATACATTGGCTAGCAAGGGATTTAGGGGGGGCTGGTGGCAGCCATTGTTTCAGCTTGGACAGGAACTTGAGTATGCCGTTGGAGCCTAAGTTGGCTCCTTGTGGGTGGCGCTGCCCCCACCGGCGCCCTGCTTTGACAGGGCCATTTGGTAATTGGTAATTGGTAATTGGTATTGCAATCAAGTTGAGGATGTTCTCTTACCTTGTTGTCCCGATCTGCTCTGGTTCTCTTGGAACCCTTTGGATTGACGGTCTGGAGCGCGCAATGGCGCACTAAGCACTTGTTTGTTGGAGTGTGGAGTGATGTCACACAACGGCGGTTACTGTAGTATCTGGGCGAGTGCTAAGCATGTCCCTTCTGTGGTATATAGTCTTGGGGTGGTTAGTTCTGCAGCACCTTATCCTTGTAGTGGGCTTCGGTGTGCGTGCAGACTATTGCAGGTTGTTCTGAAGTCTGGTAAGGTTGGGTATGGAGGGGGAAATTGGGCCTTTATGCCTGGCCTGCTCTAGGCCAGCCAGGCTGTAACTGCATGGACTGCTTGTGCATGGGTAGTCTAGTGGTTTGCAGTTCATGCCTGCACTGTTATATGCATGTCCGGAGTGTAGTGTGATGCTCTGTTGTGTCCTGCTCTTAGTCCAGAATCTTGCAGCCGATGTGTTTCCTTGCTCATGGTCAGCATGTGACATGGGTACCAGCTAGCCAGTAGGCATATAGCTGGTTCCCATTTGGCGTCAGGGCATAGGAAAAGCCTGGTACGTTATGTATGTACATGTATGCAGTGCAGTCAAACAAGGTACTGTGCTGAGGGCAATACCTGTTACCATGGCAGCTTGGTCTCCATCATCAGGTCTGTTTCAACAAGCAAGAAGACCAACGACGGCCTGGGCCGAGAGCCGGACGTGACTTCAACGGGTGCCAAACTCATCGTGGGTGTGCCCCTAGGGCTCACCAGTGCAGAAGACACCTGGAAGAATGCCATCAAAGCAACAGTGGACGGCAGCAGCATTGCAGTCCCTAAGATATCCTCTGCACCCCCAGCTGTACAGCCGTATGTCATATAGGCGGGTGACACGCTATTTGCCATTGCCACTCGTTATGGCACCACAGTGAATGACCTTTTGGTGCTGAACCCCTAAACCTTCCACAACCCTGACCTCATCTTTGTGGGACAGAGGAGGCTGGTCCCTGTGGTGTCCCCTACAAGTTCATGAGCTGGACCTAAAAATTCAAGGCCTGTGGGGATCATGAACGCCCCAAGTGAGTTTGACAAGCACTGACAGCCAGTATGCTGCAATCAAACAGTGTGAGTCCTTAGTGGTCCCACTTAACTAGAATTGAAGCTAGCTGACCGTACTGTGGTCACCCATGGGTGCAGCTTGGTACATTGCCATAGCTCAAAGGCATAATAAGTTATGCCCTTGATTAAACTGGAAGAGGTATTCATTGGCTTCTGGTGAAACTTAAATGGTGCGCAGCTTGCCTGGCATTGCATGGTGCAGCCCACTGCCAACTGCTTCCCAGTGATGTCCCACTATGAAATGCATGCAAGGCAAGTGAGTAGCACAACAGGAGGTGCAATCAAAAACAGTCAACACGGTGTCCTTCGGCTTGAATGTTTGGAAGCTTAAGTGAGGGTATTCCTGCGTGTGAGTGGGGCTTGGTTATAGGGGTATAGAGGTATAGAGGTATGGGGCTCCCAAACATTAGAGGGTCAGAGAGCCACAAGATAATATTGGGCCCTGGATAATCATGCTGCTGGTGTTGCAGGAGTACGGGAGTATAGTAACTGAACGCTTGGCCCTCGGAGGAGGAAGCATACATGATGTATTGTAGTGTCTGAGTACCATGCGGTACTGGTTTGCTGCACCAGCCGCGGATTGCAACCTGCCCACCATGTTGCAGTGTTGACATAAAGAGGAGTCTATGGTGGGCTTGCCTTTTTCCATTCCTACTTCCTCCGCGGCGCAGCACATGCTCACTTACCGGGATGCATGAATATCAGGTGGGGAGAGAGAGAGCTCGCAAAGAGATCGTGTGTTGACCTCCAGTGTGGGCTTGATTGAGGAAGGGACCCTGTAGTGTAAGAATTACACGGTGCCCTACCATGAATATCAGGTGGCCCTTCAATCCGCACCATAGCTATTGATTGATACTGATATATTTAAGGCACTGCAGTGGCTGTTGTGGCATATGTACTGCCATGTGTGCTATTACATGTTGCAGTGTTGCCATGCATGCTATTACTGACGGTGCCTTGCATGTACCAGACTCAAAGCTTCAATTTTCAGAAGTTGCTGGAGGGAGTAAGGTATGGCACTTTTGCTATGGCACTTTTGCTATGGCATATATCGAAATGTAATAACATTAAGGTACAGGATTGAAGCTGTTGAATTGACAAAAAAATTGTTTGAATGCTGTGCCCCCTCCCCTTTCCAAGGTGAATTGAAGCTGTACTTAGGGACCACAGTTAAAATGAACATGGGACACGTCCCATGCATTCAAGTATGGTGATGCCATCAGCTGCAGATCATAGGGGTAGCGGCTATTGTCCGGCCCTGTACAGGCCCGATGCAGGCGGCATCTACAGTGGCATGCACGTAGGGCTGGGCGGCAAGAATAAGTACTGAGCGAGTTCATGTGGAATGCCCATGCCAGTGTTAGCCAGCGCATTGGGACCGAAGTTGACGGCACTGAACTACATGCTGCAACTGAATCAATCTGCATACTTCACCTGCATACTTCACCTGCATACTTCTTGGAGGCAGCTTTAGCACACTAGAACCTGTAAGTTGGCCAGTGCGATGTGGAGAGGGAGTCTCAACGCCGACGGAGCTCGCTTGTAACATCGCTGGAGTCTACTGGGTACGTCCACCAACGCCATCTCCGATTTAGAACCGTGCATTTCTAGCTTTGTTCTTCCTTCAACTGAGTTAATCTGCCGCTAGAAAAGTAACCTGTAGGTAGCTACCTGACTGAATCGCCTTTGACCAAGGGGTACAGAGGGACTAATACTAATACTACATTATACCCTTTGCTTTGGGGTTACTAGCTGATCATGCAAACAATCATTTACCGGTGAGCTGCGCAAGGGCAGCCCGGGTCCGGAAACGACCAAACCGCACCATCGGATGGTACCGCATACCCGCTCAAACAACAACAACAACAACAACAACAACAACAAAAATTCAAGGTTTAGGATAAGACATGGGTGCATTAGTAAGGAAGGCAATTAAAAAGTTTCACCTCGAGTTGCTGGAGCGAAGGCCAAGTTCCGTGCGATTGGATGAGCTTATATGTCAGTTGCGCTAGAGGTTCATTCACTGAAGGGTACTGATGAGGCTGCTTGGGCTGCAGCCGAAACATGTATACCCAGCCCAGTCATTACGCCACTGCGCAAACATTGGTGACCCTCCTTCCTGGGGGTGACGTAGGGTCTGCCCCCCTGCGCTCGTTTGTAACCAAGGGCTGCGCATCCTGGAATCTTTATGGCGCCAGGCCTCGTATATCCGGGAAGAATCTGCTGGGGCTACCCCGTGTTAGGGCCAGTGGATCTTTCTTCACTTTATGGTGAAGACGTTATTGTTCTAGTTATCTAGTGCTGTAATGCCTGGTCCATCTTATGATGGCGAGTTTCCATGATCTTCTCTCTAGGGCAGCTTGGCCGTTGGTTGCCCAAACATTGCTGGCACTCGTCACACCATGCGAGCAAGTTGGCAATGCCTATGCGGTGGAGCCTGTGCAGCGTCTGCAGCAGTCTGGCTTCGGGATCGATCCCCAACTCGAAGTGAATTCCTCCGAACGAAGAGCAGCTTGTGGCAGCAGCTTTGGCAGCAGCATGCAAGTTGTGCGTTAGCAGTGGGGCCCAGTTGACGTGGCATTTCAGTTTGCTGGAGCGAAGGCCAAGTTCCGTGCGATTGGATGAGCTTATATGTCAGTTGCGCTAGAGGTTCATTCACTGAAGGGTACTGATGAGGCTGCTTGGGCTGCAGCCGAAACATGTATACCCAGCCCAGTCATTACGCCACTGCGCAAACATTGGTGACCCTCCTTCCTGGGGGTGACGTAGGGTCTGCCCCCCTGCGCTCGTTTATAACCAAGGGCTGCGCATCCTGGCATCTTTATGGCGCCAGGCCTCGTATATCCGGGAAGAATCTGCTGGGGCTACCCCGTGTTAGGGCCAGTGGATCTTTCTTCACTTTATGGTGAAGACGTTATTGTTCTAGTTCTCTAGTGCTGTAATGCCTGGTCCATCTTATGATGGCGAGTTTCCATGATGATGACCTCGAGTGATGAGTGAGTGGGTGATCACCAACCTCCACTGGATCTATACCACTAAACGCCGCAACGAGCTGCAGTACACGTCCCAGGAAATCCGGCTTTGCTTGAAGGTGCCGTGAAGCTTGAAATCTTCTCTGCGCCGCAATATCAAGAGCGGTCTTACGGTACTGACTCGTCCGATCATAGCATGCTTGCGAGTGGGTTCCAAAGGATGCCTGGTTTTGAGCGCTGCAGTGCGTCGCCAGCAAAGTCTACGACTGAACGCTACCGGCACCTTCTGTGTGTGCATGTTCCTGCCGATGCTCTTGCCTTATACATTGAAGCTGCTCCTCCACATTTCGCAGTCTAGGAGGGGCACGCCATGGACCCTGTAGTCAATGCGAGCATGTTGACAATTATGAATGCGTCACGAAAGCAGCCCGCAACTGCGAACGCGGCCGCAAGGCCTTCGGGCGAAGGCACCCGCATTCTGAACACTACGATCGACACACAATTCACTGCCACATGCACCAAGTTAGGCATCCAGGTGCATGCATGCATGCCATCTATGCATCACAGGAAACACGCTGGATGTGGTGTGCGATGATACAGGTGTGCGTACACGTTGCGGTGGAGCCCTCTTGACCACGGAGATGGCAGATGGGGTGACCACCTCGCAAGTGGGAGAACAGAGCGCGCAGAGTTGGACGCGGAGGTTTACAACCTTTCGGCCATGCACTGGTGCTGCGCACATGCTCCCTTCGCTTTGGCTTTGCCCGCGCGCAACTGGGTTGTCACTTTTAGTAAGGTTACCGCTTAGCCGACTTCCGGCTTGTCACTTACCCAGTCACTGCGGACATTCGGTTAACTGGGACGCCAATTTGTAATCTGTAATCTGTAACTGGGACGTGTAAAGAACGTCATCTTGACAAGTCTGCATGGAAACGACGTCCTGGATAACAATGGTGGGTGGGTACTTTACCCACCCGTCTGTCTGAAAGCCGAATGGTAGTGGGCCTATCTATCCACTAGGTAAAGGCCCACTCCCTTAACATATGCAGTAAGGGTTGTCCCCCTTCCTCGCGTAGTTCTCCCTCCCTCCCTCCCTCCTTCTCTCTGGGTGCCGTGAGTGAGTCAGTCGGAGTGAAAGGGTCACCCACCTGCACGACCATACGCGGTACATGAGTATCTTATTGTGAGAGTTGCAGTCAGGGTGGGCTCACGTGGGGCAGGATCACTGCATCAGGGCACTGAGGCAACTCGGCAGGCTGCCCTGAAACTGCCTGACTGTACAAAAGCTCCTTGGCGCCATGACCTCAACTCTGACACCATTGGCTCTTCCATTACCTTCAACATGCACATCATGTATACCACACCTGTGGGTGTGATAAAGGTACGAGTGATAACACCTGTGCTAAAGACCAAGCAGGCTTGCGCGCCAGCAACTTGTACTTGCGTCCATCCACTGTCTACATGGAAAATTGTTCCATATATCATCAGACAGACCAAAATCTCCCGCAATTCTTTGTGAAGCGCACACTATCGCCCTGACGACACTGAACACACATTACGTATTACGAAGCAGGGAACATATGGCTCACCAATTGGTAAAGCGCCGGCCACAACTAATTAAACCTTCCGTTTCCGCCACTCGGCCCACACCTCACCCAGCCCGCCCAAAGAGGCGTACCGCTGAAAGCACCACAGGGACAAACTGCCTGGTAGGCGGGGTCAGTAAGCTGTGACTGTCATTGGCAAACTTGCGCACTATGGTAGCTACCATCTGCCAGCGTTGCAGCTTCATTGGTCTCATCTCTGGCACCATCCCCATTATTGCAAACGGCAGCAGATTTAAGCCCACCACACCCATTTGGACTTGGAACACTTGACAGTAAAAAAGAATTCAAATGATCAGCTCCCTGCTGTCTAGGACAGCAGCAAAGACAACCATTGTCAATCGTATGATATGTATCTGGGTACACAAGAGATGCAGTTACGCCAGGACGCCTGTCTTTTAGGTCGTGGCTTACACAAGAGATGCAGTTACATGCAATCTGCAGAGCTTTACACAAAGGGTGCAATGGCGTAGCAGTACACACAGTGCGTAATATGAAACATACACACACTTAATATTGAGTATTTAGTACATGTGGGCCTGTTTAACATGTCTGCCTTGCGTACAGGAGGAATGGGAGCCAGGGCAAGGGGGGCCCCCCACTGCACTTCCGATCCAGGACATGCACTCCCCTTCTGTCCCATGTCCTTGACAAGGCGTCCCAATACTGCAAACAGTACACGTTTATTGCAGTACTTGGCATGGACCCTGCCTGCCAGTCAGCAGTGATTGTAACTAGCTCAACACTTAGCACTATAGCCTGACAACGGCAACATGGTATAACCAGGCGGCACAACATACGTACTGGATGCATCTCTTGCAAATGATGCAGGATGGGTATGCCATACACAGTCCACTGATAGAGACATCAGTGAGGTCAAGTGTCGCCAGTCTATGCTCAGCAACATGAGCACAGCCTGCAATGTCCAGAGTCTGAAACAGAATTATGGTCTGTCTGCATCCTATGGAAAGAGGACGGCAGCCTCTGTTCCAAGCAGATCCGCTAGCTACACCGCATGCCCTCCTTTTGGCATCCTCCATCTAGTTGCTATGGATGTAATTTCCACATTCCACCACAATCACATCTTTGTTCTCTCCATCCTGCTTTCCTGTAGGATCGTTGCTAATGGTAGAGACACCAGGTTCCGGCAGGACGCTGTTGCCATCAGCACGCAGATAGAAACTGTAAGGAGATGGCTAGCAACGCCTCCTGCCTCCCTTCTAACATCCTGCACTGTGCAGTTGGATCGTTGTTTGAGGTCTTGGCTTCGATGGCGAGAAGGCCGGAGAAGTGCCTGGTGTGTGGGTCACTCGAAGAAAGGAACGTTCTTATCTCTGCGTTCCTCTCTGTGTCTTGTGTGCGGCTGATTCTGTTGTGTTCACGTTGGTATTTGTGGGCTGGCTTGTGCCTTGCTCTTGGAGTCTGGAGATTGTAAGGTTCGGATTGGACTCCATGTAGAAAGTAATAGCCTATCTTAGCTTGTACTTGCGATCTAAGCTTAACAGTTAGCCGAGGGCAGTTAGCCTCTCGAAGGGAGGAGCTCACGCTCCTTACAACTGGTTTCGGAGCATGAGTCAGAGAGAAACTTCTCCAACTTCTTAGATCTCGACGCACAGACGATTTACCTGTTTCACAGCCAGTACCTCCGTCTATAGCCACCATGCAAGCAACCGCCAGCGCTTCACGCCCGTTCTCAGCAGGCGGATATCCCTCTACATCCGAGCCCGCGCTTCGTCGGGTTCGTTCAGAAGAAATACAGGCATCCTCTCCACGCGCGCCAGCAACCAGTTCCGCGTCAGGCACTGAAGCACCTGCAGCACCTGCAACCAGAGTCTCGCAGCCAGCCAGCATCATCGATACGAGCTCTCTACCCATTCTCAACGTTTCAGCAATTAATGACACTCTAACCCGACTGCTCGCGGCCAAGTATGACGAACAGTTTGACCCAGAGCAGCTGCTTAACCTTCTCACGTCAGAGCCATCCTTTCCCACAACCAGCTCCCCTCTTCCCCATACCACGCAGCAGCAGCCTGGCGCTCCACCTTTAACGCGCTTTATGAAGAGTCCGAGGAGCCAGCATTCGAACCTCCGGGTCTTTCCAAGTTTAGAACATATAACAAGCCTAGCTTTCGCTTTGAGTATAGCAGGCCGCCCCTTACAGACTTATTTAAAAGCGATGAGCAGATTCAGCTGGACCTGGAGGCGTCCCATGCCAAGCAGCTCACAGCAGTGGAGGAGTATATAGCCAAGCAACCAGCTTACAAGCAGGCCAAGCTTCGCACGAGTATGTACCGCCAGCAGATCTTCCCTCTCACCCCCTCGCTGGAAGCAGTATACAAGTACGATACAGAAGAGTGGACCGAGTGGGGCAACCTTTACTATGCACTGATGGGCAAGCACCCTTTCTTCCAGCGTGGTGCAGAGCCAACTCCAGCAGAGATTGCAGCGTTCCGGGAGAAGCTGGTTACTTCTCAGGCGGCGGAGTAGCTCAATTGGTAGAGCACTCGGTTCGCAATCGCAAGGTGGGGGGATCGATCCCACTCGGCTGCAGAAATGCAGACTTAGCCAACTGGCTAGAGCGCGCGACTGCGAATCGAGAGGTTGCGGGTTCGGATCCCGTCTTCGCCACCCCGGAAAGGATGGTTACCAGACTCCACACGCAAGTGTGGATGCCATACCTTGGGAACCCGCAAGTGATGCCAACTCATTGGGGAAGTCGCGCTAAGCTGGGACGGGGGCCGATCCCCCCGGGAAGAAGGCGTGCAAACCTGTGCCTAGGATTAGGAAAGCCTCTGAGCTTCGCCTCCACCTGGAGGTACCCGCAGTGGTCCCTAGCACAATGGTAACGTTTCCAGGAAGGTCTCCTTCCGGCAGGGGCGTTTCCTTAACATTACGCGCATGGGTAGCTCACTCCTGTGTTGCGTTCCTCTTCTTCTTCTTCGTTACTTCTCAGGCCCAGCAGGTCAAGGGTGTTCCTAATCCTAACACCTTTCAGCCCTTAGGACAGCAGAAGCAGCAGCAGCCACAGCAGCGCCGCAACCCTGATGTTGATAAGTGGATTACCGAGCTCAGCAAGCGGCCCTTATGTGATGTCTCCCTGGATGGTTTGAAACCTGGGGAGGGTGAGAAGTTCGTCGACCTGCAGGCTAAAGTCAAGTTAATGGAACCCTATATGCTCTTTGACCTGGCTGAGTGCACTATTCAGGAGCGTTTGGCTATCGAGGACGCTCGCCTCCGTTATTACGGCCGCCACCTGCAAGGACGTGCTCTAGCTGTCTTCAACAAAGCTTATGCACAACAGTTCTCCAACAGGGCCATGTACGGACACGGTATCGATCGTTATGAGCCGGACCTGATCTACAGGGAGGTGCTGCATGAGGTTGAGGAGGCAGTGTACTTTGGCAACACACAGGAGCAGTACTTCATTGACCGTCTCGAGCGCCTCAAGCAGCATTCGTCAGTCGAGCAGTATAACAAAGCCTTCCTTGGCACCATGGCTTACTTACCGCCAGATGAGCTGGGGCCCCGGGCATGCTGGAAGTAGTGGCTAGCTGGGTTAAAGCCGGAGCTTCGGGAGGATGTCGAGAAGACCTTTGTCCGGGAGACAGCGCGCGAGAGGTGGCCCCTGGAAGAGGCAATGATTTATGCCATTAACGCAGATACCAGGTTTGCAAAGGCTGTCTATGGCAGCAATCCATTTGGCGCTTTGAGGCAAGGGGGCCCTACTGAGCAAACTCCGTATGCATCTGGAGGTGGCCGGGGTCAGGGTGGCTTTCAGGGAGGCCGTGGTGGTGCTCAAGGGGGTCGCGGTGGTTACCAAGGGGGCCGAGGTGGTGGCTTCCAGGGTCAGCAGGGTGGTCCGGGTGGTCACGGTCCTTGGTGGCAGCAGCAGGGCCAGGGGGGTCAACAACCTCCTGCTCAAGGTGCTCCCCCTGGTGGTGCCGGGGCTGGGCCAGGTAAAGGCCAGGTAAACAACTCGGCCTGAACCCTTGTGGGCAGCAAGGTGCTCAGGCAAGTGGGAGGGGTGATGGAGGTGTAGCTGGGAATAGTGGTGGTGAAGGCCAGGACAAGGGTGGTGGTTGTGGGAAGGACTCTAGTGCTGCAGAGTGCATGGACTTTGGTGGTAGAGGTGAGGCTGAGGAGGTCTTTTATGACTGTATTCCTCCCTCTTGGTTTAGGCGCAATCGACGGTTGAAGCAACGGTGAGAGAGGCGTAGGCTTGTGTCAAAGCTACACCGTTTTGGTGGAGGCTTAGCTGCTGCCCAGTGTGGCCACAGTAGCATGCATAGGTCTAATGCTTGTCCTGTTGTATCTCCTGGAACCAGTGTTGGAGAAGAAGCTAGTGGGTCTAGTTCAGCTCCTGCACAGGGTGCTCAGTCTTGCAGTTCCCATGTGGATGGGTCAGGAAGCGCACAGAAATTTGGCGGGTTCCAGAAGTGGGTGAAGTTCATATTGGCCATGATTGTCGTCCCTTTTGCATATATAGGTGCATGTGGCGCTGCCGTCGGCTCTGCAACCCGACGTGTGTTCCATTCCATTTGTAGTTGCACAGGTCTACAATCGTCAAATTGTCTTCACTTGTATTGCAGCCTTTTTGGGCGTGATACTACAGCCTTGTTGGATTCAGGAGCATCTCATTGTTTTGTGGACAAAGAGTGGTTGGCCGCTAAGGGTGGTCCTGGGGTGAGTGAGTGAGTGAATTACCAGGTTGACAGCACGCTGCTCAGTCCGACCCGGAAACACCCAGGTGGACTCCCATGCTATCAGGTAATAGAGTAACTAACTCTGGTCAGCCCACGCATACACATGCAGGGCATGACCAGGCCTTTACGGTTCCAAGCAAACCACCAAGCGCGAGCATATCGCCGTTTGGTGGTGCTGGCCTAATAAAAAAAGCGGCAAAACATGACCAAAACTAAACTGGCTCCTGAAAACAAAGATACAACCAAAAGTCTACAAAACACCATACACACCAATCTCAGCGACTTACTGATAAAACTCATACCATCCATCTGGCAAATCCGATAAACCCCTTGTTACTGGGTCATACACTTTCAGCCCACTACCATCATCTTCCATCATATCCACAATGTAAGGTAGCTCAATATCCCTTATCCTGCCCAGACGCTCCTCCTTGACATACATCTGCTCTGGGGTCTGCAGCATAGTCTCCCTGTAAGATAACATCTCGTGCACACAGGTTGCTAACTCTAGCTGGTGCTCATGATTGAAAACACTTCTCAACACTTCATCACTTGTACTTGCCGTTGCATGTGCATGTGAAAAAGTGTGTGTATACTTTGCCCTTATCAATGCATACTGATCACACTGCAGCATGAAATGTTTGACGTCTTCCACTGCTCCAGTATCACAGACAGTGCAAAGCCTCTCTGCTCTAGGAATCTTGTCAAACCGCTGCCGATGCACATTTAAAGGGTGACAACCACACCGTATCCCAACCAATTCCCTCCTAAGATGCATTGGCATGAAATGCTGCATATGTTTAGCACCCCAGGACGTGAGTCCTATCCAATTCTTGTATGTTGATCTAAAAACCTGGTTAGTTGGTGCTTTGGTAGGGTCCTTGTCCTTGCACTGCACCCAGGGCTTGTTAAAGAACCTCTTTGCCATGATCTCCACTTCCTCCTCATCAAAGGACAAAAGCACCACTCTTCCTAGTGCCTCTTTCAGATTCCCTGCGGTCTTCCTGCCCTGAACCTGCCATGACTTTTCATCCAACACACCTATGGTTGACATGGCCCTCATGAAGTGCCATGCCCAACATTTCTTGCTCCTCAACATCAACATGATATTGTCTAGAAAGGCCATATGTATTAGAGTCTTATCATCGCGATCACACATCTTGTTCCACAACCTTGCTGCCAGAACCAACCATTGCACCATGAGAGGTTCCCTCCCAAACTCTTTGTATAAGGTAGGCTTGTGGACAGACTTGCCCATCCCAGACAGTTGTCTCAAGAATTGTGTGTGAACCTTTTCGGGCCTGTTGCTAGGATTCAGAGGATCCCTGAACCATTTAGTGAACATGTAAGGCCCCCATATGTGCGCTCCATATGACAGAACCGGACGCACCAACTTGTCAAAAAGATCACAGATAATGTCGGGCCTCTGTAGCCCATTTTGTGCAACCATGACCATCATCCCATGGAGCGAATTTGATCCTACTGCACCCCTGTGATCTGCTGCCGAGCACATGTCCTGGCTCTCATGCATGACAACCCCTAGGTACTTCTCTTGTGCACTTATAGCCAGGGGTTGACCCTGGTATGTCCATGTCACATTGCTTAAATGCGGCGGGACCTCCTTTCCCGACCTAAAAATCAACAACTTTGTCTTGTTCATGTTGACTCGCATTGCAAATAGATCACAGAAAAGCTGAAGGACATCGAGCACCAACTGCATTTGCTCTGGACTATCCACTACCATGAGGTTGACATCATCTGCATACATGATATCCGGGACCTGGACCCCCTGAAACCGGGGCCCAGCACCAGGTACCTTGTGTTGAAGTAAGTAATGTAATTGCTCAATGAACAGGCCAAATATGATCGGGCTCAACTCACTTCCCTGCTTTGTGCCCTGATGCGTGTCAAAAGGGGTCCCTTGTTCCCCATTTACGCTTACCACCATCTGGATCTTGTCATATAAAGCCACAAGTGCATCATAAAACTTCCCTGTGACCCCTAGCTCTTTCAATCTGCGCAACATAAGCCGCCTGTGTGCCTTATCAAAAGCCTTTTCAAAATCGACCAGACATGCTATCAAGGCATGAAGCTTCCCTTGTGCTTTCACACAATCCACCGCATGTAAGAAGGCAAAAAACAGCATCAAGGGTTCCATGCTCGGGGCGGAAACCACACTGGGTGAACGCCCTAAGTCCCTTCCTTTCACATATGCTGGTAAACCGAGAGCACCTAAATTTGTCACCAATCTTACCAAAAATATTACCCACTGCTATGCCCCTATGCAACAGCAAATTCTTTCCGCTATTGGCTGCTTTTGGGATAGGTGTTAGCTTGTTTTGGGTCATCTGTCTAGGTATTGTAACATCACACCCATCAATAACAGCAGTTATGCAATCCAGCATGGAATGAGCGCCAGACGCTACCACAAGCTTCAGAGCCTCCGCAGTCATACCATCCAAGTCTGCTGCTTTTCCGTTTTTGCAAGCCTTGATATGTGTGCATAACTCTTCCCGTGTGAGGGGAGCATTAAGGAAATCACGATCTACATCATCTAATACTGCTGTGTCATCCGAGCTTGGGGACCATGATCCCAACACCGCTCCTTCCCCCTCCTGCCCCAAACTCTCTTTCCCACCAAGTAACCCCTGAAAATATGATGTGCATGCATCAACGTCATCCAATTCACACTTTGATCGCAACCCCTGTTTGAACACATCCCAAAAATCTTTAGGGCAAGATGAAAAGTAAGCTCGAATAAGCTGCTTTTGCATCTCCTGCTTCATTTGGGATCTTTTCCTTCGGCCAAGCCTCTGCAGGTCTGCCCTTAGAGCCCGTGAATGCTCAGACATGGCATCCAGATCATGCTGAGAAAGTGGCGGCACCGCCTTCTTTGCCAAAAGATACTTATGTCGATTTGTAAAGAACCTGTCATGTGCTACTTTGTATTCCTCATCCCACCATAGTGCACCCTTGATCTCCTCCACTTCATGACTGGGGATAGTGTCATTTCTTGCATCTCTCTCTGCCATCTTCACGCATGCTTTTACGCTATCAACCACTTGCTGCAGAGCTGCAGTGGCTGAGATGTCCCCTTTTTCAAAAGCTGTATGAATGCTATCAAAATGCTGCTCCCTAGCCCGAAAATGCTTCACAGCATACCTCTTCAATTGTGAGATGTCAGGTCTGCATACCTTGTTCCTTGCTCGTTGCTTCTTCCCTTTACCGCGGTCACGCCTGGGGTGGTGATGTACAATAATATTCCATCGTATCATCGCATGCTTTCCTTTTTCCTCAATCTGGTCTACCATAAGGTTCTCCACCTGAGAGTAAGCATTGGCACTGATGCATGCAAGGTCAATAGTACTCCCCCAGTGCTCCCCTATATCTCCCTTCTCAGTAAAAGGCACAAAAGTGAATGCTCCGCAACCAGCATCCTCTCCTGCTCTACCATTGCAAACCACCATGCCTACCTCCATACACAGAGAGATGAAGTCCTTACCCCTGGAATTTGTTCCCGTATCCTTACAAGATCGGTGCTTTGGTACATCATCGTAAACATATACTCCTGACAGCACGTTTGCCCGAGGTTCAGCAGGATGTTGTTGAAATGTTGCATCATCAGGAATGTCTGACAAAGCCCCTATGCGGGCGTTTAGATCCCCCAATACTGCTATTGTGTATCCTTTCTGCTGACCTTCCACAACCCCATCTCTTAAAGCAACCAGAGGGTCTATGCCTCCTAACCTGGCCCAAACTCGTGACCCCTCAGGTGCCATGTATGCTGCAGCCACCTTGAGTTTCAAGGTGGGAAATTCTATCCAAACGATGCTGCGACAGTTGCTGTCTTTGCACATATACGGGTATAGAAACTCATTCCTCACAAACACCGACACCCCACCATAAGGGACTCCCTTGGCTCCAAAATCCCTGTTGTGAAAACAGTGATGCGCTTTGAAACCTGCAATGGTAAAAGCCCAAGAATCTGCTGCAGACAACCATGTCTCTCCTACAACAATAATGTCAACGTCTTTCATCTCAGCATCATCGTGTAAAAAACTGCCAAAGCCTGCTGTATTATGATATAAGAACCTAATATGCCCAATTTCCCCCTTGGACATAAACTATTGTAAGACAGCAGCAACTGTGACCCCTCTGAGACACCAGCATTGCACAGCTTAACCCCACCCCAAGGCCTCCGATGCTTTCTGGCCGGAACCAGAGGCTGGACTGTTATGCACCACCTGCTCCTCCTTCTCCCTCACCTCTACCCACCTGCCAGCTCCCCCTGCCCCATTCTTTCTGAACTCCATCATCCTCGCCCTCCACCACGTAACCTGCCTGCTTTTGGCCTTCAGGGACTTGAACAATGGGAACTTGTCCGCCTTGATCTTCTTTTCCTGGCTGGTGAGCAAGGGCTCTGCGTATATGCCATCCGGCAGCTTGCGCTTCACCTTCAGCATAAAGGCTGCTGCTGGTGCACTGTTGAAAGTCACCAGCACCTTCTCCGTGTCTGCCCCCTTCCCCCTGCTGCCACTGCTGGTGTCCTCTGCTTTCCTGCCTCCAAACTGCTTGATGGTGAAGGACAAGTCCTTGGGCACCTGCATCTGTTTGTTCTCTGCCTCCTCAAGCCCCTTGGCCAGAGCAGCATCTACTGCTGCTGCCACATCTTTCTTCTGAGATTTGCTGTATGTCACCACCACTGCTGGCAGGACCCGCTGTAGCTCCTGTCTCTCCGCAATAGCAGCTGCCCTGTTGCTGCTGTCGGCCATACCCCTTTCCACATCCTTCACTCTTGTGCCAAGCAGTTCCACCTTTGCCAGGGTGGAGTCATAACTTGTGTGCTGGCTGCTCAGGGCATCCAGCGTACTGCCTTGCAATTCAACTGTTGCCTTGAGCTTCTCAAGCTCCTCTGACATAGCCTGCTCTGCTGCTGATGTTGCTGCTGCTGGTTCTGCCCTGCTATTCTCGTATTTCTCCACCTGCTCCTCTAATGTTGTTATACGAGCTGTCTTGGCATTAATGATAGCTTCCAGCCTCGCCACCTCTGCCTTTTGTGCTTTTGCATTCTGTTCCCGCTCAGCTGCTAGTGCGACGTCGACCATTGCTGATATCTTCATGACTTGTCCATCCGTGAAAGTGTCTGTATTTGCCTTGTCCTCCTTCAGTGTGGCCTCCAAGGCGTCAAGCTGCTGCTGCAGAGTCGCTGCCCGCTTCGCCTCTGCCTCCATCTGCGTCTGAAGGTCCAGCACCGTCGCGTCGAACTGCCTTTTTCCTTCGCTCGCTGTCTTCTCCAAAGCCCGTACGTGCCTCAAGAGAGTATTAAATCCCTCTTGATTTAACGCAATCGGCTTACTGCTGTCCGCGTCGACAGTCTTGCCATGGACTGCGCTTCTACTTGAAGCAGCCGCGTTCCGTGTCTGCATACCTAAGGAAACATCTATGCTACAATCCAATCCCTTATCCCTATCCTTAGATGGCATTGCGCGAACGTTATCCTGCTCTGGCTTGCTTTTCAGTGGTGCTTTTCAGTGGTGGTTGTTGACTAGCAGAGCGTGTTCGGTGCGAAGCAGTCTGTCTGTGCCGCTGGAGATGGAAAACTAGTGGGCGACACAAGGTGTTCTGGTTAATAGTGCTATGTGGAGGCCCTCCTTGCCATCGTCGCTGTCATGGCCCCAGCAAATTTCAGGAACACCCTGGCCAAGGAGCACATGAAGGCATGGCAGGATGCCTACCGGGCCATCCGAAATTCAGTCATTGAGCCAAGAAATCAAGGCATACCTACCAAGAGACAGGTGGCCGGATACACCCCACTGCAACGAATTATCGCGTGCAGAGATGCCTTAGCCCTACAGTCACGGGAGCGCCTGTTTCTGGAGGTGTACACCAGGCTGCCTCCCCTGCGACTGGATTATGCTGAAGTCAAGATATTTAGGCTGAATTCCGCAGAGGAGCAGCTGGACCTTCAGGGGTGGGCGGGCAACTACTTAGTGCTGGACCCTGCAAAGGAGAACAGCTACATTCTGTAATGATTCCACCTCACTTAAGCAAGTGAGGGAAAGTTGGATAATGGGCCCGGGCCTGTAGCTACCTTAAGTAGGCTACAGGTTGCACTACGTATCCATGTCATGGAATCAGGGCACCGTAGTTCATGTAACTGCCCCGGCCGGTGTGATCTCACACGTCCGGGGTGCCCCGCGAGTGACATCTCACTCGCGGCCCTCACCCAGCTTCGCTGGCATCCACGCATTCATGCGCGGGACGGCCGATCAGCCGTGAGGCGGCTCGCGCCTCAGCTAGAGCCCGCCGACTATACATGCCACATCATGCCATGTCTATCGACAGCTCAGAGACAGATCCGCTATCAGCGGCGCTCGTGCTAAGGTACTTTCGTTCCTTACACATTCATGTCGTGAAACCCAAAAAAGTGCACAATAGACCAGCCTATGCCGCTGGCATCAAGGCAGCTGTTCCCGAGATGCTGCAGGTCACGTTGGAAGCAAGCCTCCAAGACCACCCGCGTGACTTCCTGTTTACTACAATGAAGGGGGGCAAGCCATCCAACAAACCCTTCAATGCTCAGAAAAGCAGCTGCTTCAGCACTTTTGCCAATAGGGTGCTCAAGGAGGTGCTGGGTAATGCTGCTGTCAATATGCACATCCTAAGGAATATCTACACAATTGGTCTGTACAGGGCATATGCAGAGGCTTTAATTGGGAACCAAGGGGAAGAAGCCCAGCAAATTGCAAAAGAACAGGTATCTAAATGCGCTTTTTTGATGGCTCATTCGGTAGATGAGCATGCTAGGTACTATTTTAGGACGGATTCCGGTCCAGATCCTGAGGAATATAAGAAGCTCACTGCTCTGAAATTGCCAGTGCTGGGTGTGGAGGCCAGGAAGCAGCCTGTGGCCATTGTGGATTTCACAAGTGCGTTGGAGAGGGATGTAGAATAATCTGATGTAAAGTAATGTAAAAGCTGATGAGGACTGGGGTGACCATCACAGAAGATGGCAGCATGCTTATTACCCTGCCTGACGCAAGCCCAATAAAAGCCACACCTCCTGTGGCACCTAGGCGGAAGAAAGCCGTCAAGGAGTCGGTCAAACAGGCTGCTGCCAAGCGGCCCAAGCTGGTCAAAACACCCACGCCACTCACCAGCGGCATTGCAGCGCGCCAACCCAAACCTTGGAAGAACGTTGTCCTGCAACCTGACTCTGTGTTTGATAAGTTTTTAAAGACGGGTTGTGGAGTTCGCAGCAGGAAAAGCTGGACCACTTACATCAGAAACTTGACAACAGTTCGAAAGATCTGTGGGGGCGCCAAAGTCGCACTCCTGTTGCAAAATGTGGAAGTCATGGTTGCAAAAGTAGCGGCAGCAGTCCAGCAAACAGGGCTCAGCCCATACACTCACGCCAGCCTGTTAAACAGTGTGCTGGCAGTAATCAGGCATGCCCTTCCGTGTGAAGTCAAAGCCAGGATAAAGGGCCAAACGGAAAAGCTACAACACGCTCACAAAGCTGTCCACTTGAGAGCAGATCAGCCTGCTATCACGAACTGTGCCACGGACAGGCAAAGGGCTGGGTTTGTCAGCTACACTGAGCTTTGCAAGATCAGAGATGCTCTGCCGGCAAACAGCCGTGAGAAGCTGCTGCTTAGCTTCCTGACCTATATTCCGCCAGCTCGGAATGATCTGGCATGCTGCCGCATATACCGCTCTCTGCCCACAGATGAGGATCCTTACAAAGGCAACTACATACTGTTGGGTAGTAGCCCCAAGGGCTCTAGCTACATCTGCTACCGGCGCTTCAAAACGCGGCGTGCAATGGGTGAAGTGAGAGTCAGCCTACCTGCTGTTCTGGTTAGCCTCATAGAGCAGAGCTTGAAGACCCAGCCCCGTGCCTGGCTGTTCACCCTGGCCAAGGAGCCAAATAAGCCATACACAAACGGTAGCTTCTCCAGGTGGGCCAATTATGCCCTGCAAAAAGTGTGTCAAAACAAGTTCATCACGATCAGTCTTGTGAGGCACGCTTATAGCAGCCATGCCCAAGAAATTAATGATGTCACCAAATGCAAAAACGAAAAAAGCAAGGCTCTCTGCAGGCAGAGACTGCAAGCAGTGGCAAGAGCAATGATGCATAGCACGAATCAGATGATACGGTATAGGTTCACCATGTTGGACAGTGGTGTCCCAGCACCTGTAGACAGAAGTAAGATCCAGAAGCCAGCGACACCAAGCAACACCCCTATCAGTGTGCAGTTGCTGCCCGCCTGAGTAACACGCGTTTGGTTCACCCCAATTAAACTCGGGCTGGATTGGTGTGATTGTATTTGGTATGGCATCTTCTAGCAACAGTGCTCCGCCTGCAAAGCAGCTTTCCTTGGAACAGGTGATTGCAAGGTACCGATCACAGGCTGACGAATCTCTGCTGAACAAGCTCTTTAATCAAGTAAGTTCATACTCCGTGCCCCATGCCAGCGGCGGCCCCCTAAAGGCCCAGACTCTTGCAGAATACAGATGCATTAGCAGGACTGTCATTCTGAAGGCTCTCTCTGTGGGGCAGAGAAGAGACTTACCGTGCTTAGCTGAGTTAATGCTGAGGCCATCTGGCCCCCGGATGCTGTGTGATTTGCTCAAGGCGGTGAGCGATCGCCGCAAGGCTTGCATCGTTTGTGCCAGCCTGGTTGCCAGGGCATTTGCTGAGTTGAATCAAGGCGACAGGGAGGCTGCGCAGAAGGCATGGCAGGCGCAGCTGAGGTCAGCACGGGCAGCCTTTGAGGCTCAAAAAAGGAAGTGCAATGGCTATGGGGGCGATGTGAGCCCTGAAAGTTTGCCCAGCTGGGACAAGATCCAAGACGTGGTCGCCAAAATGCAGCCAGGGGGCGTGGATCGATTGATCCTGAGGTTCTACTCAGAACTGAGGTTCAAGGAGCCATACAACCTCAACGCTGTGTTCCTGAACCCAGGCAATGTGCGGATATACAGGCCATCAGAGAAACATGCCGCTCCTACTCTGCAACACATGCATGCCATGGCTGCGGACGATAACTCCCCGGCAGGCTGGCTGATAATGGACAAAGATGCTCGGAAAGACCAGATTTACCTTGTATTGGGCTTTGGTGCTGACAAAGAGACCGTTGCCATGCAACAGCTCAGGGTGCCTGCCATTTTAGCCCAGGAGATCCGAGCTTACCTGGCAACTAGGCCCCCAAGTCAGAAGTATCTCATAGTGGATCAAAAGCATTCCGTCAGCCTGGACTGTGCCAAACCATACTCCAGTGAAGCTGGTCGAGCCAGCTTCATGGCGAGGCTGAACCGACTGCTTGTGAAACACTTCAACTGTCGATGCAGGCAGTTTCGCGTAGCATGTGCCTTGCATCACGCCGACAAGGCCAGGAAAGAGATGATAGAAGAGTTTCAGGATTGATTTAAGCCCGGGATCTGTCACAAGGTAAGGTGCATGTATCAGACTTGGTCCCTGCGGAAAGCAGGTAGAACGCAATGCTATACATGAGTGTACGTGCTTCCCGCACGCATTAAGCTATTTCTGCAACAGACGACCACTACAGTATGGGTCTTAATAGAAGCTGACCATCACCGGTCGCACACTATCTGCACCAAAACCGCCGTCTTCCGGAACCAGTTGAGTACTTGAGTGACTCAGTAGGGCGACCCTCAGTCACTCAACTAGGTCCAACCTAGTTGAAGCCTGACAAGAGTGTTCACTTGAACGCATGCCCGACCCAACTGAAAATTCAGAGATCAGCGCAACATAAGGAAGAAGGCGAAGCTGCGCAAAGACCAGCCACAACTGCACCAGCTGAGTCAAAACGACCAAAACACAGGGCCGGCTTACTTTAAGAGTGCACATGGAAGCCACTGACGCTGTGGCAGAAACACACACAGGCGTGTGCAGAAAACAAAGACCAGTAACATGTCGTTCACAAATTACTTAAGACCACACCCCTGCCCTGAAGTAAAGGCCAGACCCCCATTTTCACATCCCACGTCACCAGCCCCATGGCTGCGCTGCACTGCCCTTTTCACAGGGGCATAGCACTTCTTAGCTACAGCCACACTATCCGGCCCACACACTCCTGCATGAAGTGGTACACCATCCAAAACCAGCAGGGCCCTATCCTTTGTTTCAGCCCTGGTCCCTGACCCCTTCAATTATGGCCTGCCTCTTCTCAGGCGTGAGCACTCCACGCCTCATGTGTACCATGCATTGCATTTTGAACTCTGGCATACGCCGTGCAGTCAGCAGGTTCCCCAAGTCTTCTACAAATTCCGCCTTTTCCTTCTCCTCTTCAATCCGCTCCCCTACATCCTGTACCAAGCTGCCAAGGGCATATTTCACAATAGCTACTGCAGCTGCCACACTTCCGCTGGAAGAGACAAGGTTGCTTCGGAAGACCGCATGCCCCACCATCTGCTGCACATAGGGCTTCACAGTGCTGCACTCTTCCTTCAAGCTGGGGACGTCACTCTCACGCACAGTGATGGCTGATGCTGTCCAAGCCTCTGGAGCAGGAGTGAGAGCCTCCTCACTACTGACATCATCTCCATTTCTTTCACTAGCAGACAGATCGTTGCTACTGCTGCGCTCCATGCTGCAGCCGTCTTCCCCCGTACTCATGGCAGGCATTAACACTCCCACCGCATCTGCGCACACTCCCTTGGCCTTGTCCTCCCTCTTTGCTGCATGGAAGCTGGCTTTGGCATCCAACTCATCAATTTCCTCTTGCGCTGCCTTTAGGCCGGCCTGCAGCTGGTCACACTGGCCCTGCGTGGTCTTGAGGGTTTCTTTGGTAGTGGTGAGGTCATGGTGCAGCTGGTCACGCTGGCCCTCCACCGTCCTGAGGGAGGCCTTGGTGGTGGTGAGGTCATGCTGCAGCTGGTCACGCTGGCCCTGCGTGGTCTTGAGGGTTTCCTCGGTGGTGGTGAGGTCATGCTGCAGCTGGTCACGCTGGCCCTCCACCGTCCTGAGGGAGGCCTTGGTGGTGGTGAGGTCATGCTGCAGCTGGTCACGCTGGCCCTGCGTGGTCTTGAGGGTTTCCTTGGTGGTGGTGAGGTCATGCTGCAGCTGGTCACGCTGGCCCTCCACCGTCCTGAGGGAGGCCTTGGTGGTGGTGAGGTCATGTTGCAGCTGGTCACGCTGGCCCTGCGTGGTCTTGAGGGTTTCCTTGGTGGTGGTGAGGTCATGCTGCAGTTGGTCACGCTGGCCCTGCGTGGTCTTGAGGGTTTCCTTGGTGGTGGTGAGGTCATGCTGCAGTTGGTCACGCTGGCCCTGCGTGGTCTTGAGGGTTTCCTTGGTGGTGGTGAGGTCTCCCTCCGCCGCCTCCAGGGAGATTTTTGTGGCGGTGAGAGAGGCAGTGGATGCCATCAACTGGTCCCGGAGCTCCCTCTGCACGGCTTCCGACGCTTCTGTGGCCATAAGCTGATCTGAATATGCACTCCTGGCTGCCGATAGCTGCTGCTGCAATGTGCTGATCATCTTGTGGAGCTTGCGCCGTTGGTGCTGCACCTCATGTGCACAGGCCTCCATTGCCATTTCTGAACTGCCATCCCAGCCCCCGTCTCCAACACTGGTCTGCTGGTCATCACACAGCTTCTCCTCCCCACCAGCCCCAGCCCCAGCCCCAGCCGACAAACTGGAAACAGAACCAGCAGCAGGATCATGGTGCAGCTGGTCATTGCTGTCTACTCCCATCAGGGCTGCTGCATCGCTGGCTGCCTCAGCCACTCCCGCCTTTTCTGAAGCTAGGTTTCCTTGCGTTGCTACAGAGGCTCCTCCAACCACCCCCCCCTGTGAGCCACCACCAACACAGGTCTGCTGGTCATCACACAGCTGCTCCTCCTCACCAGCCCCAGCCCCAGCCGACAAAACCTCAGAACCAGCAGCAGGCTCATGATGCTGCTGGTCATTGCTGTCTACTCCCATCTGGACTGCTGCATCGCTGCCTGCCTCAGCCACTCCCTCCTTTTCTGAAGCTGTGTCTCCTTGCGCTGCTACAGAGGCCCCTCCAGCCACCCCTCCCTCCGAGCCACCACCTGCAGCCTCTCCTGAAGCAACATGACCTCCAGCAGGTGCCAGCACCCCTGAGGCACCAAGGTTCCGCCGTTTGGGTGCCGTCCCTGTGCCTGGCTGGCTCCGCCTCTTGCGGAGGCCCAGGCTTTCCAGCACTTGTTGCGCAATCTTCTTGTAGTTGGGCCGCTTCCCCATCTGAGCAGCTTCATGGAGGGCCTTGTCGTAGGCATGTAGCAGCTGCTCAGGCTGCTTTGCAAGGCTCAGCAGCCTGTAGCACAGCTCCTTATTGGTCACTTGCTGTCCAGGCCGTTCTTTCATGATTATGTGGGCGACTTCATGTGCATAGATGTTCTGCTCCAGGCTATCAGCTGACAGAGGTTTTCCATTGAGGCCCTGGAGCTCCCCTGCAATGAACAGTTTCAATTACTCATGGAATAACATGCCAGAAGCACCATGTGAGCGCGCTAAGCAGCTTACCGAGGTATTCAGGATTTTGCAGAGCAAAGTCGAGAAGCTTCTTGAGGCTGGTGAACTTGCCCTCTGGCGGGACTTCACTTCGGGACGCCCAGAACCAGCTATCTCTATGCAGATGCAGAAATAGGAGGTCGTCTGATTTCCAGTAGGCATCTCCTCCGCCAAATTTCTGAAAGTGCGTACGGGCATCTTTCAGGCTCCGCACAACCGCTCTCGAGAGACGCATGTTACGGGTGGTTCAGTTTGCTGCCACTGTGCTTAACTAGTATCAAACTCATATAGAGGTAGGACATACTGTGTATATTTGCTGGTACAGGGCGTCCTAGCTTTGTCCCCCTGATTAGGTGGAGTTGAGAAGCAGTCCGAGGCGAGAAGACGGCATAAACGGCTCGCGGTGGCCGGGGTGCGCGGGTGCGACTGTCAAGTCGGTCCGGCATTAAAGCGCTGTCTATATATCCTTCTACCGCCATCCACGCTACATCTGGGTTCCACGCGCTAGGCCTGTGCAGCCTTGTAGCATGCGAGAGGCATAAGGTTTGGACGACCTTGACATGGACGTGCTTGCCGAGCTTCAGCGAGTGAAGCATATAGTCCCCACAGTGGACCCTTCGCAGGATGCGTTGTTGCAGCATCTCCTAACACGTTTGCATGACGGGTGCGGCTGCCTGGTAATTGCTTCTCCAGGCTATGGGAAGACCTACGTTAGCATCGCCATAATCTACTCGTTACGGAAGCGGACGCTGGTAATCACCAAAGCCAGCTTAATCCAGCAGTTCATTTGCGACTTCAAAGCTGCACTAGGAGATGAGGCTCCACCCATCTCCAGTTACAACGGGGGGGTGGACATTCCTGAGCTTGGCAGCAGCAGCGTGGTTGTGGTGGCGTACTCGCAGGCACTGAACTATCAGGCTGCTTTAATTGTCAGGGGCATTAAGAGAGCAGATTTTGGCTTGGCAATAGTAGGTAAGTCATATCTTGTGCTGGGTGCAGGACTAGTAGAGGAGAGGTGCCGATGTTCTGGCCTGGAAGAAGTGCCATGCAATCAAGCACCCAGCACTGCAGTAACCCGTGTCCATCACCATGCCTGTTTGTCTTGAGGGGTCCTGATTCATATTCCGCATGGATACATCCCTTCTGCAGATGAGGTGGATGGGATGCGCAATGACAAGAACAACTCCTCCTGCATCCACCAGCTTACAAAAGACACACCCACCATTGCTATGACGGGCACCCCCCTGAACAACTCATGGGAAGACCTCAAGCAACCGATCAAGTTGGTCACCAAAGATGTGCAGTGGGAGCAGTGCCAGGAGGAGGAACGGGTGCAGCAGCTTGTAGCCGAAGGCCGCAGTTACTACATTGCCAAGCTGAGCCAGCCATTGGGGGTGGAGTTTGAGACTGCTGTCGTTTCCCTGATGTATGAAGAGCCAGAGGAGCTGGTGCTGCAGGCGGCGTGGTCTGAGAACCACCTGGCCAGCAAGCAGCTGACAGGGGAGCCTCAGAAGGGGCTGCAGAATTTCAGCAAAAAGCGCAAGGCATCAGATATGAGGGAGGACCCTGGCCCATCGCTGCCACATTGGGGTGATGTCTACAAGGATGCCAATGTGGTGCATGTGAAACCTGGCAAGCACAGCAGGTGCAGCAAGGCGTCTGAGGACTTGGTGCAGCTGGTGGACAACTTCCTGGCGCGGCGCCTGCAACCTGGGAGCACTACTCATGGTGAGCTAGGTCGCTTTGGCAGTTGGGAGATGAGCGCAGGTCTAGCTCCTAAGTATCCTTGCAAGTTTACATTGCTGGCTTGGGTTTTACTAAATATTAGACCGCTACTGACGAGAGGCCGGGGGGTTTATTGCTGCATGTTGGCAACTTGTTCATACCGTGCAATGTGATGACATACAGCAGGAGGAGGTCGGGTAGCATCACGTGCTTTTTGCCAGGAATGGGTGGGAGACAGATTGTGTGTGCTTGGAGGACAATGCTCTGGGAGTTTTCTCACCTAGGGGCAGAGCAGCATTGATATTGCATGTCTGGGAAGCACACTACCTAACGGTCTGGTGGCACTGGTCTCAGTCCTCTTGTTTGGATTTTGGGTCAGCTGCCCTTACTAAAGACCACCCCTCGAAGCCGACCAGGTTGCGGTTGCCATTTATGCTGTTCCCTGTCTTATCTCTTATACTGAGCTAGCGCACTTGCATCTAGCCACCACCCATGATGCATGTGCCTAAATGCTTCTTATGGGACTGCAGTGGCCCGTATGCTTCTGTTCCTTACTCTTGGCTTTCTCTGAATGGTGTGCTTTGGGGGGTTGGCATTTGTACATGTATGCTTCAGCGCCTTTGTTAATCCCTTGTTGTTCTCTTTGACAGTGCTGGTGGCGCAAGCGCAGCTGCGCAATCATGGGATGGACTACCAGAAAGCCATCGACAACATCAATTGCAGCATAGTGCCCTTTGTTCCCACCAAGCTGGCTTTTGTGGTGCAGCATGCCAACCTGCACCACCCTCACTCGGCGGTTCTGATTCTCACAGAGAGCTTAGCTGAGATGACGTGTCTTTGCACCCAATTTAGCAACAGCGGCAGGAGCAATTATTCGCTCTCAGGGGAGATGCCAGTCAACAGCCGCCCAGCGTACATAAGATCATTCTTTGAAGAAGCTCAGAACTCTAGAAGGCACGGGGGTATGATGCCAGTGCTGATTGGGCAGCTGGACTGTTTGGGCACAGGCGTGAACGGCTTGCAGGTAGGGAGCGGTTGTAAGTATAGCAAGGGTGAACAGTGCCTGATGACGTTGCACATGGGCTCTGTGAGTTAAAGGCCTCCTTATGCTATGCTAGGGTCAAGCTATACAAACAATGCTGCTACTTAATTGGCTAAACAGTGCTGCCACCATACTGCCATAAGTTGCGCATGGAAACTGTCTGCTGTGCATTGCCGCTGTGCTTCCCATGATGAGGCCGCTCAGGCACCGCCAGCACCAAGTGAGACTCCTGCTACCTGCCTGGGCTCTAGCCCTGCCTCTTTGTGAGATTATGTCCTTTCTTCTTCTTCCTTCCGCAGGACGAGATCAACGTCATGTACATGCTCACCCCTTCTGACAACCCAGCTAAGGATGACCAAGCATTGGCACGTGTTATCCGGCGGGGCCAAAAGCGCAAGGTTTTCTGTTACCGCATTGTGATGCTGGGCTCACCACAGGTTGCCACTCTGCAGAGGCAGCTGGTCAAGGTGGCCAGCTGGGAGTTCTATGTGGGCAGGGATGTGAGCGAGCTGTTGGGGCTGCCAAGGTGGAGGCCATCAGGGAGTTGAGGGCAAGCGATTTTGTGCAATGATCACTGGAGTTCTTGTTCAGTGATGGACGGTTAGATATATGAAGCATGGAGGGCTAACAATTTGTTGGAACTCCCTTGGGTCTTGGGAGAAGCAGCCATTCTCTGCTGTTTAGATTGAACTGTCAAAGTGGGGCGGAATGCATATATGCTCAGCTAGGTCGCACCTAGTCGAGTGCCCAGAGCAGCTGTGCAGTGGCTTTGGCGCCTTGCCGAGTTCATGTTAACTGGTTAGAAACGTGTAATAGCAGGTTGTTCAGTGGTGAACGCTTTTGATAGATCAAGCATATAGGGCCAACAATTCCTTTGGAGTCTTGGGAGAAATAAAGGGCTTCGCCTCTAGATGGCTGGCCCCTAACGCAACGGTTGAGGTTGATTGTAAACAATACTCAGGACGTGTAAGTGTCCCAAGTACTTCTACTGGTCAATGTGCACAGTTGCTGTTGCTGAAGCCTAGAGCTGAAAGCCTTCGGCTCCTAGTGTACTGAATCACAGGAGTTCCAGTGGTATCTCTTGTTCAGTGGTGACCTGATTGCATGCGTTACTGACTGCACCATACCGCTGCCCAGCACATACATGCCCTACTACTGCGTGGCTCAGCAGCCAGCATTAACAAGCTGGGAACAGGTTGGAACGAGCATATGGGAATCATACCATGGGATAAGGACGCGTTTGGTATGTACTCCAACTCCAAATGGTCAGGTTGCGCAGGATGTCGCAGCTTCTAAGTTGCTGAAAGTAGATTACGTTCGGAAGGAGGTGTGGCCACCACTCAAAGATTATGCTGCCCCAATGTTTCGTACAGTACATGATGCATGCGAATGGGTGTACGAGTGGTTGCATTTGCAAAGAGACACCAGGATGCTTTCCCCTGCGACAGACCTCCATGCCATATCGCAGAAGGTGCCTCGACCGGAACGCTGCTACAGATGCTGCATGCGCCAGCAAGCACTATTGAACAGCATGTGTGAGCACTCCTGTCCATCGATCACGCGGCTGCCTTCTTGCTGTTTACGACCAGAAATAAGCCAGGCACCGTCCCAGCAGGCCAGTACGAGTTCTAAACAGCCTGGCCTGCTACCATGGTCCTGATGGTGCCAAACACATCTAAGGCGAAGTATTCGCTCTTTTGCAACATGCTATCTTCACATAGGCCAGACTACTGGCAGGGCAGGCGCTGCAAACGAGCGCTCAGGGCCACCGTAAACATCTTACGACACGTGGACCTTTTCGAAGCGCAAGAAACGGCATGCGTGTACGGGAGTATTAGGATAACCTAAACAAGCCCATATTGTGACTGCGCAATGCATGCCTTGCGTGCACAGGACTGCCTCGCCAACTGCCTTACTAATGGACCAGCGGCATTTCTGGCGACGCGGTGCGACGCTTCCACTGCCGCTGGGAGCTTGATACCACTCACCGACCGCTATATATGGCCCCTAAGGGGGCCAGCCAATAAGTCGTTATTCAATAGTGGTCCGGAAGCTGAAGCGGTCCAGCAAAAAGTTCTGGGGCCCGGGCCCACGAGAATCTTCACATTTCATTGTTCTTGCGCGCGGCCCTCTCGACATAAAGCATGCGCGCAGACTTGCGTCTTTGCGGCCACAGTAAAATCGTGAGAAATGCTGTGCTCCATGCAACGCTGTGCGCTTCCAAGGTCTGCACCACGATGCCAGCGACCCAGGCCAGCGGGCAGCGTCCCCAGGCGGTGCCCTGCTTCGCCGTCACGGGGCCAGGCGTTGCACGTTGCGGCCTCAGACTCACAGAATGGCCGTGAGCTGGATGCCGTCATGGGCGTGCTCCTTGAGATGAAGGAGCAGCAGAGTAGCTTTCAGCACCAGCTGTCTGCCGTGCAAGTGCAGCAGGGGCGAATGGTCGAGATGCTTGCACGGCCTAACGTGGGGCGGATGTTTGGTGGTGGCTATGAGCGGCAGCTGGCTGCGCTCTCGCTGCAAGACCTGGTGCAGCTGTTGCCATCAGAGCAGGTGCCCAACCCCAGCAGCCCAGTGCACCGCAAGGATAGCCTGCTTTTGCCGCTGGAGTTGGCCCGCAGGGCAGCCAAGCAGCTGGTGGTTGAGCAGGTGCCGCGGCAGCTGCTTGACATCATCTGGCAGCGCCTCAGGGCGAGTGACCCCAGCATGGCGGAGAGCGTGTTTGATGGCAGCGGAAGGTTGCAGGCAAGCATTCTGGGGAGCTTCTTGGGGCAGCTGAAGGATGAGCCCCTCAAGGAGGCGCTGGTGCGGCTGCGGCGTGCTGTGCAGCTGTCTGAGCCAGAGCAGGAGGAGGTGAGCAAGCAGAGCAGACATTCATGGTGTGGGGGTGTAGAATGGTGGGGACAGCACGCATGGCAGCCAGCTGGTTCCTGCATAGGAGTGGGTGCTGGACTCTAGGGCCAAAATTATCCACCCCACCTTCATTGCTATAATCATATGGTAGTTTGAATGCTCGACAGAGAAGCTGGAGTTCAACTGGAACCAAGGTATAATGAGTTGTTGCAGGCCATTTGGTAGCGTCTCTGACCTCCACTTCTTTTCTCCTTCCACAACTTTTCTACTTTGTGAAGCGGCTGTTCGCTATGCTTCCCCAGAGCTTCAAGCATCTTTAAGGTAGCGTGTCAATCTCCCTTACCGCTGCAGGAGCTGCTGGGGTGTCAGAGTGCAGGCATAATGTGCGCGGTGGCAGCAGCGTTTCCACAGGCCTACCTGCAACAGTCGGACAGCATCAGCGACAGCAGCAAGTTGTTCCCCCCTAGGGAGCTTGAATTTGATTTCCGGGGGCGCATCAACGTCGGCCAGAACTTTGCCTTCATTGACATTGGGGAGGGCAAGCTCGGCCTTGATTACGCCTCTGCTGTGGAGCAGCTGGGTGTGCGACTAGGCGTACTTCGCTGGCTTGTGGAGAGTTGCTGTGGCGTGCCGCGGGCCAGCATCATTTGTGCAGGCCGCATGTTTGTGTGCGGTGGGGAGAGCAGTGGGGGGGTGGATGCCCTGCAACAGCAGCTGGCTAGGGAGCTGTGGGGCTACAGCCTGTACATGCACCACATGTGATGAGTGAGGTTCAGACGGCAGCAGAGCGACCAGCTCCTGCCAGCTACGTGCAAGACCATGTATCATACAATCATGCCTGAGGATTACATACGAAAGGGCCGTAACCTTTGGCGTTGGATTGCTGCGGGATCATGTTAGGCCAGATGAATCTTGCCTCTACTTCTTAGTATATTGTATGGGACTGGCCTCCATGTACCAGTACAGTAAGATGCGCCTTCAGAGGGGTCAGAATACGTGGTGTTTACCTAAGTTCAGGCGTGTTTGCAGTGACCATGCTTTCCTTTCACTTACCTTTGACTTTCTGTCATTGGTGGGGAGCATTACGTATGCCCGCTTTGGTTGTGCATTTTTGGAGGACAGTCCAATCAGCCCTCTGCGCTGTTTGGTAATTCCTCGGTGTTTCGCTAGTCGTGCCTTTCTCTCTTGTTAGTTCTTCCCTAGGTAGTAGCGTCTGTTCGTTCTTCCCTAGGTAGTGATCAGCGGCTGTAGCAAGTACCAGGTGTGTCGCTGCCTTGGACGCCGCTCTTGTTACAATATAAGCATTGCCGTCCACTGGCACGCCTTATGCATGTTTGTTAGGACTGGGACCATTGGTATCTAGGCATCTTGTGGAGCATCTTTTCCGTGCATCGTGCATCGTGGACATCTTTGCTGGTTCTGGACTTACGTGGAGCATCTGGCACCATGCAGGTGTGTGCCTTTTGGTAACTACTTGTGGCTGGCCCTTAGCCTAATGGGAGGAGGGAGCTTGGAGCAGTCGTCGTAGCAGTGGCAGCAGGTTTTGCTTAGGGAAGTACCAGTTTCCGTTTGCATGCCTCGTTAGGAACTAACTGCTTTTCCTTGTATCTCGCAGCTTTGTATGCTTGTATTTGCTTCACCAATGGTCCCTAGTCCCTGCATTTTTCGCTTAGTTGCAGCGTATTCAGCTTTAGCCTGCATTCGGACTTCGTGGGGGGTGGCAGGGTGGGGGGCTGGCCAGTCACAAGCATGCTGTCTGTACAACACAGTTAGCAGTGTAATAAGATAAGGGCTCAGTCTGGTCTCCCTGTCTCTGGCGCTTGCTCTCCAAACACTAACAAAAACGGCTGGAGTTATGCCTCGGGCGCTTCATGGCCTCAAGTAACCACGGTCATGGAGTAGTCCATCAACAATATTGTATGGGATTGGGTACCGTTATAGATGCTTGACCTGCGCCTCACGTTGCACCTGTTACCTATATAGTTATAGTCTATGTGGTGTGATCACATGCTGATACTTATTCTTTTGTCATGTCTGCTTGTGTGAAGGTGGAGGTGAGTTGTTTGAAAAAATGGTCTGCAGGGTTAGTAGCATGTCCTGGTTTTGGTTGTTCTCTGTGCAAGCAAAAAGCATGGTAGGTAATAATTTGCCATGCAGAATGGCTGTTAAGTTCAAAAGTAGTATGCTTTGCAGCTGTCTGCTTCTGCAACAGCTGGCCTTCCGCGTTGGGAGATGTGAGGTCATGAGTTCATTAGTGTTCATAGCAGGCCCTTGCTCCCGATGGTGCCTCGTCAGCCACAGGGGCAGACCCAAATAAGGCACGTTTTGTTTTTGGGGCTTTACGCACTCTGTTGGTATGAAGGGTTTAGAGTATTCATGTTGGATTATGGGGAATGTTGCAAATATCCTGATGTGAGGGCTCAGCTGGCTGCCCCATCTATCACCCATCTCATACACTAGTGTGGTGGCATGAATGCATGTGTGTTGGTTGGTGGTATTTTCAGAACTGTTTGACTAGTGTTTGCATGACTTGTTGTCGGTCCATATATGGAAAGTGAGTGCTAGGGTTTAAGAGGGGGAGACGAGCAAACAGATCCAAGATCTAGTGTCGACATTTGGTTACAGCCGGACCGTGCCGATAAGCGGCCACACCAAAACTTGAACAGATGCTCGCAAATTGAGAGCTAAAAGCCCCCCAAATTCTTGCAGAGTGCTCAGAAGGAAATGCACAGTCGATTTGCAGAAGCGACATGCAGTGTCTTGCGGAAGCCTCAGGCTGGCCTAAAGACATGCGCTAGGTCGAAAACGACTGTGGCCTTCAAAGGGAGATTTTGTGAGGACGTTTGCGCATGCGTGTCAGGCTCATGGTAAATATATTTGATTAGTGTAATTGGCCAGTCTAAAAATGCAGGCGACCTGATTAGTGTGCACTCCCGGTGGGACTCTGCCCTTGGCTTGCATCTGTCTGCTTCTGTTTCTTCCTAAAGCAATGTGCGGTTCCGCTAAGAAACTCGAGGCGCCTAAGGGCTCTGTGCGTCATGCCAAGAAGGACAAACAGTCGGAAAGCCGTAGAGTGGAGCAGTGCAGGAGGTCAAAGCCCGTGATGCGCAGGGTGGGGTTGTGCTCGCCCTTCCAACCTTCCGGGACGGGCGAGTGTTCGCACGGTCTGTCTCTCTCAACAATTCACTTTTGGAAGCAGAGGTAGGCCGAACACATATACATTAGTCAATTACAGCTGCAGAAAGTTGCATTGGCTTGCAATTGCCTCGGCTGCTTGCAGCTACGTACATCCGATCCAGGCAGTAAGTTGCAGCTTCAGCTCGGTTGCAATGGACGCAAATTCGCCAGTTCAGCAACACAATGGCAGTAGAGCGTGGCGGAAGTCTTCTGCATGCAATCCCTATGAAGGCACGTGTTAGCCCACATACAGCAGCTGAAAGGTGCCCTCATGCCCGATTGGTATTCTCCCTCAAAGATGCATCAGCCTGGTCATTATGCTTAACACAGTGCTTGTGATGAGTACCGCATTGTGTTTTTTCATGTAGCTCACAGAACCCATGTTTATCATAGCTGCATTATACCAATGTTCTGAGAGGCCGTTTGCGAGCGGTGTGCATTGCTTTGCTTGGAGAGCGCACCCCTGACACATTCCCTTTCAATTAAGGGGCCAGCCGCAAGAGGCGAAGCCCTTTATTATACGAAGCTCCTTGCATAACTCTCTCCCTATCTATCCTTTGAATCAGGCCAGAAGTAGATATGTCAAATGCCTTGCATGTAGTAACATAAAACTCGCATTGACACAAACAACCGTACATGGACCAACTGTCATGTTCTGGGGGAAAGTATGGGTCTTTAAGCAACCGTCCTTGAAGGCAACAGGCCTTATGACCTGCCTCTGAGCACCGCCAGTCTCGACTCAGAGTGAAGCCACCCGGTCACTTGTACGCTAGGACTTAGAGTCGTCAGGGTGACTCGGTGCCTCTAGCGTCGTCCGTACTGGTCTGGCTTACGTCGATGGTAAGCTCGTACGTTACCCTGACATTCCGCGCAAAGGATTTATCGTACTACCGAGACTTCTGCTCCGCGACCGGGATATCCAGGATAGCCAGCGAAAACAGGCTCAGGTTGCATAAACTTGTCGCTATTTATTAAAAAAGCAGCGTATGCAAGTTCTGGCTTGTCTCTGGAAGCCTGCTTTGCTGCCTGGGGACAAGTTGACCAGCGCATGCTCTGAGCGCGGGTCATTTAGGGAAAGTTTGTGCGCACTCGAATTGATCCTCGGCATCGTTTCTTTCTAACACGTACATAAGTATTCTAAATAGCTTGAAGCATTCGAAGCACTTAATTTAGGTCGACGCATGGGCAAGGCTGCTCGCATGTCATCTGCGTAGCAAAGCTGAATCAACTCTCGCGGCAATCCCGCATGTTCAGCCTTACAGAAGATACAAATGAATAGTCCCTTAAGCCTGCAACTGTAGCTGCGCCGCTATTGCCACAGAGCGGCAGCTTTTACACCAGTACAATATGGGCTATGCGCGGAAAGTCAGGACATACTTCCGCCTCTGATGTGTGACTGTCCTCAGTCACATAGTCAGTCAACCACGCATAGCACGTTTGCGCTTGCGGGTGTTTTTAGGTGAGGGTGTCAATAATAAGTCAGCAGGGTTTCTGCCCTGTAGGAATTCCTTTAGTAACTTGGGGCAATGTAAGTTTGCCTTAGGCTCCCAAGAGTCATAGGAGTGGTCATAACCAAGCCACTTTATCAAGTACTCAATTGTATGTCGTTTGCCTCTTGGTCTTAGGCGAATGTCGATTATTGGCTGGCCCGCTAGGGCCATGCCTTATAAGTCGGTATTCAATTCTGGTCCGGAAGCTGACCAGTTACAGTGACAAGATCTAGTGACATTTGGTTACACGCGGACCAAGCCGATAAGCGCCCACACCGAAACTTGAACAGACTCTATAAGTGAGCTGTGGTCTGATGACGCGGGGCACTTGGGTGTGTGGGGTTCAGCGGCGGGGGCAGTGACTCAATACGTGAAGGTTACTCATGCAACGGGGCTGAAAGTGCCCAAACTTGAGAAGAATGCGCACACGGGCATGCACAATCGATGTGCTGAAGAAGATGCGGCATGCAGCCACTTTCGGAAGCCTCAGGCTGGCCCGAAAACATGGACCACGTCGGAAACACCTGTGCCCTTCAAAAGCGTCAAGGGGAAATATTCTGAGAATATTTGTGCATGCATGCCAGGTCCATGGTAAATGTATTCGATTATTAAGCGCTCGTGGTGGGCATTTGCCCTTGGCTTGCAGCTCATGAAGCATCTGCGGTTCTGCGGAGAAAGTGAACGGGGCCCAAGGGCTGTTTGAATCATGCCAAGAAGGGCAAACCGTTTGAAAGCAGTCTCTATTAACATTATCGTGGGATGCGGTGATGCGGGAGGTCAGAGCCCGTGATGCGCGGTAAGGGTGAAGTTGTGCTCGCCTTTCCGGGACGGACGACTGTTCGCACGGACTGTCTCTTTCAAGATTCCAACTTTGGAAGCAGAAGCATGCCGAAGACACATACGTAAGCTGGCTCCAGCTCCCTTGAGTTGCATTGGGTTGCAGCGGCCTCGTTGCTTGCAGCTACGTACACAGGCAGACATGCGCTGTAAGTTGCAGGTTGAGCTTTCAGTTAAGAGCTTCAGCTCGGTTGCAATGTATGCATAATTACCAGTTGCACAATTATAATGGCAGTAGGGTGTCTTCTACATGCAAGCCCCACGTAAGCAACTGCCAGCCTACAGCATGCAGGTCCTAAGGTCTCACTTATGCCCGATTGATTACCAGATTACCAGATTACCAACTAGCCCAGAAGGGCATCCCTTGGGAGCCAGTGAAGGCTCATAGGGCCGGAAAAAACCACTGATTCACCAACTCAATAGGTATCAATATTGATGACTGAACCCACATACACCGTGATACTGAATCATCACTTGTTTAGGATGAAAAGATGCCATTGAGAACATAACAACACACAATCATAGCTCAACCATCATCATCAGAGGAGAATAGGTCAATATGGTAGCGTCCTTCCAAGTGCGTCTTAAGATCTGGCAATGTCTCCCGTAACTGCATACACGCAGACACAAACCTTGCAACATGGCGAGGAGTCTGATTTATTCATAAACTTTGACATACCCATGTCTCCTGCTCTGCGTGCTCTATGTGTACCGCCCACACACTCAAACACATTATACTTGGCATGCATAGACACCCTCAGGGATTCATACGCAGGGCATCTGAAAAGGAAGTGGTACTCATCCTCTACCTCATCTGCAGTGCATTTTTGACAAATACGCTGATCCCTAGGGCACTTATCCCACCTGCCTGTTGCAATAGCCAAGTTATGCGATCCACATCGGAAGCGCATGAAGTTGATCAAGTCAGCAGGCGCCACTAGATGTGTATATGCAACATATTCAGGCATACCAGGTCTGTACCATTTGTCTTCTACCTCTAGCCCTGTGCTTGGGTCCAACACTGGGGGTGCAGCCATCCAGTGCTTGTATGTTGCTAGCGTGATCCCATCCTCACACCGGCATGGGGGGGTGTTTGCAACAGCATCCCAGTCCTTTTCCCACGTAGCGCTCCAAGCTGCAGCTACGCTGTCCCACTCAATGACAGGCAGCCTCAGATCCACATCCCCAGCTTTAATGGCTGCCTTCACCTGTTGCACCACCAGATCTGCTTTCGCCCCTAATCCAAGCTGTCGCAACATCCTAAGGAACTGATCAGCCCACCCTACATTATGCAAGCAACCCAGGCGCACACAGTCATGAAAAACTACCCTCATCAGACCAGTAGAGAGCTGTGTCAACTGGTTCCAGTATGAGACTACCATTTTGCACCAATGGGCTGAAAGTGGTGCCCAAGAAAGCTCCTTCAACATAACCTGTCTACTGGTGCTTTTTCGGAGTTTCCCTAATTGCCGCATGAACAGTGTCTGAACTTCCTGTAGGGAATTCTTCAACATGCCATCAGCAGAGCTGATATCTTGTAGCGCATCTGGCCCCCACACTTCACAACCATAAGACAGCACTGGTTTGACCAGTGTGTCAAACATGTGAGTTTTCAAATACAGGTCACGCAGTTCCATATGCTTAAACTTCCCCAGCATTGCCCACATAGCCCTTTGGCCCGCTGCTTTCAGGGCATCCCTAGCAACAGAGAGGCCCTTAGTTGAGTGCAGCCATACCCCAAGGTAGCGGAAGGAGTCAGACACTTGTACTTGCTGTCCTTGATAGAACCAGTGCAACCCCTGTGGCAGCTTGCTACCAGCCTTCCGATACACCACTATTTCTGTCTTATCCAGGTTCACCTGCAGACCCTTGCTTGTGCAGAACTCAGACAGCAGGTCCAATTGCTGCTGCAGAGTCTCAGGAGACGTTGCAAGGAGCACCATGTCGTCTGCATACAGCAGCATACGTATAAATTTACCCCCACATTCCACACCCACATCAGGCAGACGAGATTCAAGCCAGTCTTCAAACTCATCGATGAACAATCCAAACAGGAGGGGTGACAAGGGATCCCCCTGCTTAACCCCAGTGGTGCTCAAGAATGGTGAACCAAGCTCTTGCTGTAACTTGGACTGTAAAGTAACATGCCAATATATGTTTCCAAGTGCCTGAATCATCTCCCCATGAATGCCAAGAACAGCTAGCCGTTCCATAAGCAGAGCCCGCAGTACACGGTCAAAGGCCTTTTGGAAATCAACAAAGCATAGGTAGAGCTTGGCAGCTGCTGAGCTGGACCGGGTACAGTCTATGAGATGGCGTAACACAAATATATGGTCTATGGTGCTCTTTCCCTTACGGAAGCCAGCTTGGCCCTCTGCCCGGGCCCCAATTCTCTCAGCATATGCATCAAGCCTGATATTTAGGACTGACCCAAACAGCTTGCCAAGAACATTCCCAACTGCAATCCCCCTGTAGTTGTTGAGATCTGCTGTATCTCCCTTTTTATAGACAGCAGTGAGTGCAGCCGCTGACCAACTCTCAGGGTAACTACCAGTCGAGAAGATGCCCTTCAGTAATGCATGCAGAACCGGCAGCAGGAGATAAACCCTCTTGTCACGCCCCCGTCCAGTTGGTACTGTGATATACGCTTCCTTAAAAAATTCCATGCGTAAACCATCTGGCCCAGGTGCCCTACCCAAGCGGGATTGCTTTAGTGCCAATTCAACCTCCCAGTCTTCAATGGGCTTGTTCAAATCCCGTGCAGCTTCAAACCGCTGCTCACCAGCTTTTTCTTGAGCTACCCGTGCAAGGTGATTTAACATTGTCCGTGCGTCACCAAAAATATCAGGGAGACCTTGGCCCTGCTGTCCATACAACTGCTGCCAGTGCCTATCGAGCTGCTGCATGGTGTGTAAGCGAGCGCGCATGCTGGGTCCCTTATACAGATTCCAAAACTTCCTTGGATTATGTTGAAGGTCATCGATCAACTTTGCATGGTACTGCTTGGTATAAAATGCCTGCCACTTCGCTTGGCTTTGTTGAACACTTTCCTTAGCGCAGCTGCTGCATGAGTGTCACCCCTTCGCAAAGCATTCTTCAAAGCAGCATGCTCATGCCTCACATGCTTGAACCACCGCTTTGGCAGATGCCCACAGGCAGTACGCTGCTGTGTGCCAGCCATACCAAAAACCCTACATGCCACCTGATGAATGACACCTTCCAAACGCTTGGATGCTTCTAAATCCTGCTGATTGTTCTCAGACATCTCACTTATCTCTCTAAGTTCCCTCTGAACAACCTCATCCTGTAATGCATTGACATACTCCAATCGCTTAGCGGCCACATACCGGGGAAAAATAAGGGCGGGAACTTATTCACTACTACCTGCAGGCTCCTGTTGAGGCAGGAGCAGCTCAGAGCACACCATGCAGTGATCAGATAAGATTGGATCAAAGGCCAGGACTTCAAAACTCTTGACCCAACTGAATGCATCCCTATTGCAGATACCATAGTCCAGGACTGCCTGTGACAGGATCTCTCCCTTTTTACTCAACTTATAGCGTGTAAAGGCCCCTGATTCATCTCCAGCTGTGCGACCATTCAAAATAACACAATCAGATTCTTGACATAACTTAATAAGGAGAAACCTCAGTTGTTGCACCTTGGTGCACTCACCCATCCTGCTCGTCACCCCCAAACACACCCAGACTTTTGATGCCATAACGCCAGACCTTTTACAGAGTCACACCTCTTGCCACCTGTATAGTACACCTTGTACCCCCGCCACGGGTTCCGCCTGAGGACTTTCCTTTATTCATGACAACTCCTTGTTGCTGTCCACCCCCTCCAGATTTCTTGACACAATCAAACACAACTCTAAGCCTTCAAATGTGTGTGTCCACCAAGGCAATAGCACGATTCTTAGCCTGTATGATGCCTTGCAATGTTGGCTCCAAAAATAGGCTTGGCCAACAATTGGTACCAGCGAGGTTTGTACAACTCGAAATACACTAGAAGCTGTAACATACTTTACACCATGGAGCACCTCAGCGACCAACTGCACCACTTGGTGTCTTGTAAGGAATCCCCCGGAGGTTTGGGGAGCCATAGCAGTTCCATATCTCTCGCCCTTATTGATACGCAGATGCCCTGCTGTTCTGGGGTGGTCTTCTCCAGCAGGTCAGCTACAAACAACCCCTTGTCGTCCGAACTCTCAGCGGAACATTAGATACTGGGATCGGGAAGCTGCCCTTTGCCTGCGCCCCTTGTTAATTGTCTGCATCCACAACATCCATTAGCTGCTCTGTGACTCCACACTGCTGAGCTTTCTGCACGAGCCTAGCCTAGTCTTAACCCAACCAGGCATCATCTTTGACGCTTGTTTTGCTCATTCCTGACAGCTTCTTCAATCTTGCGAATTACAAAGTCGGCGACACCGCTAGCACCCATAGCAGCAGCGGAACCCGCTCCTGTTGCTCCAAAGTCCCAAGCAGCCGTTACCGCACCAATGCCACCTGCCACGGTGAAGGCAAGCTTTGCTGCGTCATTCCCACCGCGAGCGCTGGTGCACTCCTCCAGCAATCCGTTTAGCTCATCATCGCTGAGCTTGGAAACAGCGTTCGAAAAACTCATGCTGGATAGGAGGAACTCCTTCCAGAACTTGTCGGAGGCTTTCTTCGGGCAACTCTTCGTGTTCCCCATCGTTCTTAAGATGTGAGATAGTGATTGGTTCTCCTGCCTGCTTGTTGAGCGATGGATTGTGATAGTGCACACGCAAGCAACATCGGACGCTTTGTGGATCTGTACTTACCCGGACAAGATAACCAAGTTAAACGGGGCCCCGAACCCACTCCAGATCGCAAACCCTAGTAATGGGTACCCTGACCTCGCCGCCTGGTCCACGAGTCCTAGGAGCAAGTTGAAGCTCCAGGATCGCAATATGAGATTATACCACACCTTCGGCAGTTGCAGCGTGACTCTCGGGGCTTTCATAAAGCACTTGCACCACTTCACCACCTGCGACGCATGCGGGGGGTCTGCCGCTCGCCTTTCTGCCGGTGCAGACTGTGCAAGTGGTCGAGTGCACATTTGCCGACCCTGGTAGATGCACAGCAGGGGTATTTCTGCCCGGGAGCCAATAGTCGGTGCATGACCGTAGCTCGTCAGATACATCGGGGTTGCCCGCCCGCGTACGCTGCCCGTATACTCAAGAACGCAGGCAGCCAGGTCATTCCTGTTCAATAAGGTACCACAGGAACTCATGTTCCGTAATTCAAAGCACTAGGTTCCCAGGGCTTTCAGCTCTACACTTCAGCGACAGCCGGTCTGCCACCACCCAAGTAACCTGAGTGGCCAAGGTCAGCCAAGAACACACCAACCGCAACAATGCTAAGTAGGGGCCAGCCATCTAGAGGCGAAGCCCTTTATTTTCTCGACTTCATATTCTAAGGATCCATCGTCCATTAGAATAGGTGGGAGAGGTTTTAACTTCCCTCCTGGTGACTGTGTACTTTGACAGAAGTGCTACATGAAACACAGGATGTATGCGTTGCATGGTGTCAGGTAGTTGTAGTTTATACACAACGTCTGAATACTTCTGCACAATAGGAAAAGGACCAATCCATTTGGGCAGGAGTTTGTTAGAACCTGGATGTTTCAGGGTTATGTTCTTAGTACTTAGTAGTACCTGCTGGCCAACATTGAATGTGACCGGAGTCGTATGTCTGTCAAAGTAGTATTTCTGCCTATCTTGAGCAGATTGTAGGCATCTTCTGGCCCTTGTCAAGAAAACCAAAAGGAATTCCTACAGGGCAGAAACCCTGCTGACTTATTATTGACACCCTCACCTAAAAACACCCGCAAGCGCAAACGTGCTATGCGTGGTTGACTGACTATGTGACTGAGGACAGTCACACATCAGAGGCGGAAGTATGTAACGTACGAGCTTACCATCGACGTAAGCCAGACCAGTACGGACGACGCTAGAGGCACCGAGTCACCCTGACGACTCTAAGTCCTAGCGTACAAGTGACCGGGTGGCTTCACTCTGAGTCGAGACTGGCGGTGCTCAGAGGCAGGTCATAAGGCCTGTTGCCTTCAAGGACGGTTGCTTAAAGACCCATACTTTCCCCCCAGAACATCACAGTCGGTTTCTTGGCTGGCCCCACGTACTTGGCAAAAAGTGGTACCCTGCAGGAGTAATGAGTGGTAACACTTTGCATGGCCATGCCATGCACCTGCCAGGGGTGGATTGAGTTGTGTGCACTGTGCTCTGCCAGAGGATATTTGACATAGCAATCAACATGGACACGGTGATATGATGTGGCAAGATGTTCACACGTGCCATCTGGCACGCAACTTGAAGCCATTGACCACGAATTGCAACGACGCCACCTGACAGCACAGAGATGGAAAGTCTGCAGCACACGAGTGCCTGTACTTGTAATCTTGTAATCTGTACTGAGATCAGCAACATTACAACCAGCAGCAACATAATTTTGACAAGCAGCACTACAGAAAGTTCAGCATTTCCTGAAGTCTGCTGCAAACCTGAAACACACATGCCCACCTTCACTGTCTGGAACTCGACTATAAAATGATAGTTGTTGGAACTTCTGCAGTTGCTGCTCTATGGCATACTGTTGCTGCTGGCGTTTGTACTGTTTCATGTCCAGGTTCCTCATGCATTCCTTCAAGCTTGGTTTACAATACAAACCGGCCGATGTGTGAGCTGTTACCGAGGTTGGCAGCATGTTGGGAACAGGTGCAAAAAAGAGATTGTAGAGCCATGCACACAAAAAGGGCACACAAAAAGACATTCACACGGCCAGCGGCAAATGGTCATGTTGCGCAGGAGGCTTGCTAAAAGTACCGAAGTTCCCCAGATGTGCTTACCAAGAACTCTGCTATGATCTGCTCCCCACTGCGAGCGCCCAATTAGTCCATAACACAGAGTTCAATCCCATGGGTACTACGGGCTTGTCGCATGCACAAAGGCGGCCCCCAATTGCGTCCCTTCCGGACTAACCTCCATGACGTCCCGGAAAGTTGCCTCAGCCGGGACGCTGCTACATATTCTGGAGGGCTAAGCTACTGCAACCTGCACAGGATGTGCTGAGACTACTTTACATCGAAGGCGCGGCTGCGCCCTTGCCTCACACTCCTAAATCCAGCCGCTCCTCGCCTTACAGACCGGTACTGCAATGGAAGCGGTCACGACTGCCGCTAAGCCCATGTTGAAAATAAACCCGCCATCTAAACTGCATGTTATAGTGGTAAGTAAAGCTTTACAGGATGCTGGTCCCAAAAAGCTCGTAATATATGCAGGGCAGAGGTTGAACAGGCCTGAGCGATGATCACTGCTGAGCGGCCGCATTTGGAGCCTTTTGAAGCGCAAACAACCACATTTGCGTACGCAAGCATTTGGACAACACAGACGAGCACATACGACTACTGTTGACAGGAGCAAGGTGTGGCAAATCAACTGAATGAAACCATGGACGGACCGATCACGTAACCGGCAGTTCGGGCGCCGGAAGTGCGGCGCCCGAACTGCCGCTCAAATGACATATCACCGCTAAGTATGGCCCTATGGGGCCAGCCAACAACCATTTTCCTGCTGTTTGAATTGAACTCTGAACAGGCTCAGCTAGGTCGGACCTAGTTGGGTGCCCTGAGCTAAGTGGGATGTAGTTGGTCCCAGCACTGGTGCAAAGTAAAGGGCAGCTGGTTTAAGGTGAACGAGGCATCATGGTCTTGTGCGCGGCGGGCTGCTTAATACATGTTCTTGTTGAAGGCTCAAGGTGGCGATCAGCGTTACCCGAAGCCCCAGTTCAAAGATAAGTTCAGGGGTGGCCCCAACCAACCCTTTAGCTTCTAGCTGTCAGCTTGCATATTTTGTGTACCTGCCTGCATAACTGTGGATATCTAGATCTTGTAATTAACCCTGCTCTGGCGATGTGGGACACCAGCCTCAACGACGACCAAGGACGCTGGAGGACCCTGGGTACGTCCGTCCGAGCTTACTCCGTTTAGATCATGCATTTACTAGAATTGTTCTTCCTTCCTGCTTGCTGCAGCGTGAGTCCCTAGCAGCATGACACTAGGTGACAGCATGTCCTTCCCCCAACAGTCTGGTGCCCCACGGCTGGCTGGTAGCATTTATTGATTGGTGGCCATATGCTGGTGGTTTAATAAGTGCTTCTACGCTGTTACGAAGCCTCCAGCTGGCTTCTACGGTACGCCGCGGGATGTCCTACCTGCTCCGAGGGCTCAGCTTCGATGACAGAGACGCGCTGGCCATCATGTTCGTCCCTTTCCTGCTGGGCCCAAAGCTTGCTCAAGGCTCGGCAACCGGTGTCGACCAAACAAGACTTTGAAGGGTGAGGTGCGCACCCACTCCAGTTACGAACAAACAAAAGAAGTTCAGTGGGCGATCTCTAAACGGTCCGACGGACCAATTCACACGCAACAGTAGTGTAACATCTGGCTCTCGCCAGTAGCAAAGGAGTGTCCATCTCAAGCAACAGCCGGTAGTACCCCGTCGACCTGGTCCATGTTGAACCTCTGACTGTTCGCGACCTTCTTCCCGTTTCGCACCATCTCGTTGCGCCAGTTAGCATCAGCTGGAAGTTTTCTAGGGGCCTGCCTGGAGGTAATCCTAATAAACAGTCTCTGGCACCGTTGAGGTTGGGTCTATGCACATCCGACGCGTGGTTGCAGTGTGCAACACCCTTCAGGTATCGCGGCCGGCACCCCCAGCTCCTCGTACTGTACTTACAGCAACGCACCAGTGGTAAGAGCGCTGCTTGGGGTCGCACTTCCCATGGAGGCTGTTGATAGGGGTGCCCCCCTCAGCTAGGTCGGACCTAGTTGACTAGGTCCAACCTAGTTGCCCCATGAGTGCAAGGCGGAGTCCCTGCTGCTACAGCTGCATGTGGGTGGCAGATACAAGCAGCAGCCACTGCCAGCCACCTATGCTGCCAGCCGTCATCTACATGGCAATCCCTCGTCATTGCTGGTGCAACGCGGAGTAAGCTGGCGACAGATAGAGCCCCTTGGTTACACCCAGTCCTGTGCTGGCCACCTTGAAGGCTGCTTCTGCTTTGGAATCACTACTCATGTTGTATCTACAAGGCCTGCTGCAAGCCAGCAGAATTGTGGAGAACCAAGTAATTGGGGAGCCTGCTCAGGTGATCAACCAGTCTACAGGTATGCTGCTGCTTAGTGCCTCAGCGACCAGCTGCAAGATGCCCTTGTGATCCAAGCCATAGTTTACACTCTCCACAAAACTACGCTCAGGAGCCGCCCCTCGTGGCAGCATGGTGGTTGGCGACACTCTCTGTGCACTAACATCCATGACACAGTAAATGTCTGAGTGCATGGCATCGTATCACCACCCACTGTCAATGACGCGGAGGCATGCTGTGCAGGCTTCTGCAGTGAGGGCATTCGTGCACCTTAGCCAGCTGCTCATGGCACTCAAGGCACAGCCATTTTGAGCAAACGCCACATGCCGCCATGCCTCTTTTTGGCTCCCAGCACACACAGCAAGTGGACTTCTCCCTTGGGTCCTCATTCATTCGCCGCTTTAGCCACTGCTCAAAACCTGCTGATCCATGTATGATAACGTCACATCCACGGAAAGCAAAAACACACTTCTTTGCCAAAACACAATCAGTTTGATCGCCTGTGCAGAAGGCGGCACCCTGAAGCGAGTAGGGGTTGGCATGCCCTTCAATCTTACACACCAGAAGCTTGGAGGCAAGAGCAGCACTGCTGTACAGCATGCAGTTTGCATTCTTGAGAGAACAGTTGCTGGCCACCTCCCAGCGCTTGAGGATGCGATCCACAATTGAGCCCCACTCGTGGGAGGTAAGGAACTTCTTGCCTTCCTCCAGTTCGGGCATGGACACCTCCTTTATAGTCAGCCCCTGACTAGCTGCAAACTGCACACACTGGGGGACAAAGCTGGGGACCATTGTGTTGTTCTTGCCTATTAAGCCTGTTGTCCCCATAAGTGCTAGCCGAGTAGTACTGCTGCTTGCCGCCAGCCACTCACGGTTGCGTCCTCTGAATCGCTGCCCTTGTCCTGATTGCATGTGGCAATACCACTGCTAGACTATTAACCATGTGGGTAAGCAGGGAGGGGGGTGTCCTCTTTACAGGGACAACAGGGTATCCACTTTCATCACGTGTCACTATGAGAGTGTACAGTGCCTTCAGATTACCAGCTAGTCCCCAAGTCAATCTCCCGTTCATACAGTTCAATACAGTCTAATACAATACTGTATTGTAAGTATCTTCTGACATTCACATGCTTCATACACTAATACAGTAAATACGGACTTATTAGTATTTCTGGAGACAGAAGTTTTGCACAACCTTGGTGCACAAAAAAATAGCTGCAGGACCATCCCCTGGAAGGGAGCAGGTGTGTATGAAAGGGCTGATTTCATTCTGGAAAACTGCACTACCTTACACATAGGGGTGACCGCTGGCCTTTGCCTTTCCTGGCACGCAGTTGAATGCATGTGAGGAAAAGCAAGGGGTTTGGATGTCTGCTCCTGCACCTCCTAATCACATGTGACCTGGTGCCCTTGGCAACCCCAGCTGACCCACTTGAGTGCTTGTGGCTGAGCAGGGGGGCTCTGCTTTTCCAAGGGAATCCACTTTCACCGAGGGTCACTATGAGAGTGTATAGTGTCTCCTTCATACAGTCAATACAGTTCATACAGTACTGTAATGTAGGTATCTTCTGACATTAACATGCTTCATACAGTACTACAGTAAATACGAACCTATAAGTATTTCTGGAGGAAAAGGGTTTTTCATGCACAACCTTGGTGAACAAAAATAGCTGCAGGAGCACCCCCTGGAAGGTGTGTAGGTGTGTATGAAAAGGCCGATATGACTCTGGAAAACTGCACTACCTTACACATCTGAGTGATCACAGGTCGCCTTCCCCCTCTGGTGCACCCACATCTGTTTCCTCTTGCGCGCCCACATCTGATCCTTTGTAACACAGGCCACAGCGAACCCTTTTGGTGGTCCATCTACCATTCACCTTGACGCTCTTGGGCTCCTTGGGGGAGGTGTACCCCAGGGCGTTCAACTGCATCCCCAACTTCTTCTCTGACATGGCCAGCTTGAGGCGGTTGGGGCCCACCCCGTCCACCAGCAGTGCCTGCTTGATCTCATCAAAGGGCACCCAGCAATCTGCGCTGGGGCGGCCCTGATTATCCAGCTTGGTGTCGTAACCCATGGCCAACAGGCCCTCAAGTCCGGCCTCATTGACAACCCACTCCTTGATGGCGGCAGACACACTGGCAGGTATGTTGTGCCCCTTATCTTGGAATGTTTGGTAGGCATCGAGGAGGATGCTTAAAAAGGCTGCCTGGTACTCAAGGCTGCCAAACAGGTCTTTGAGGGTGCGGTCAATCTTCTTCTCGTGGTCAGGCCTGAAGGGGTTAGGCTTGCCCACAAACCGGACCTGCTTCTCAAAGACGCCTCCCTGTCTATCCTCCACAGCTTCATCACATGGTTCGATCTTTGGCACATCATTGCACATCATAAACAGGGTGGCCCTGTTTTTGCGCCTTACCTCATCCTTGTGATTGGTCCGCATGGTTAGGTTATCGCCCCCGCTAACCGCTTTCTTGATGAGCACCCCATCCAGGATGCTGCCCTGCCGGGCTTCGCTGGAAAAGGCAATGCGCAGGTCCACAATCATTGTCATCCAACTTAGCTGCTTTGCCGCATCCGCCCCATTGTTGGGATTGTGGACAAAGCTGTTGACGTCAAATGTTCCCACGTATGTGCCGCAGGAGCGCTCTAGGGCCTCAGTGAGCAGGCCTTTGCCTGAAGATGTGTCGCCCACCATGATGTACATCTTCCTCAGCCTGTAGTCTCCAAAGAGGGCCCTGGCGAGGGCTATCTGCTCACACAGGGGCACGCCCTCCTTGAGCTGCTCGCTGGTGTAGGGGTCAGTCCACATCAGCTTCATCAGGTGAGTCTTGGCTGCTGACTCTTCGCACCGGTCAAATGTGCGGTCTATGCGGCCCCTGAAAACGATGGTAGGGTCAAATCCAAAGCTGAATTTGTTGGTCTTGAAGTCATAGATGCCGTCCTTGAACAGCAGCTTGCCTAGGCTGCTGTCCAAATTTTTGACATAGAAATCATCATCCAGCGGGATGTGGTTAGGCAGCATGCTGAGCATCTTTTTGATGTTGTTGGAATCACCCCCGTAGTTCAGTGACCGCTTACCCTGCTGGAAAATCAGGTCGTCTTTGTGTGCATGCACGGCCCTCTGCAGGGCATGGGGGTTGCTCTCCCACATGCCTGTGTCTTTGTTGAAGAGATGCACAGCCCCCTCCACTAGCCTGAACAAGTCTTGGCCGTACAAGCTGACAAACTTGGCAGCAGCAAAGTCGTCATCCACCAGGATGTTTGCACCAATCTCAGCCAGCAGCTGGGGATACTTGGAAGTCATGGGCTTCAGTGCTATCTCAATGGCACAGCCTGTTGCTTCTAAGACATCCTTTGTGACCTGTTGCAGGCACTCTGGGGCGAGGCCCTCTTCTCCAGGCTCCAGGTGAACCAGGAGGCCGTCGTAGATCAGGCAATTGACGTGGCGGCCCTGCTTGGACAAGGAATGAGCTATTTCTACCAGCAGCTCTAGCTCCTGGCTGCACATCAGGTAATGCAAGAATGTTGCCCTGCCCTTGAGCATCTTTGCAGCCTCTGCTTCCTTGGCATACCTTGGATCTGCCATCAGCACCTTGCCCAGCATCTTGACCTCGGTTGCCAGGCGGTGTAGGAAGAAGTTGCCTCGTCCTTCATTGCAATACTTTGGCGGTGTGGCGCCATTGAGGACCGCTATCACAGCTTGCTTGCGGTCTGCATATGAACATAGCCCATAGTCTTGCTCCAGTTGTGCCAAGACAGCATCCCTGTTTTCCACGTAATGCTTCAGGTTGAGGGCCAGGTCCAGGTTGTCAGACTCCTTGCATTTCAGCAGCAGCATGTTTGGGTGTGAGCTCTTGATGTCCATGTCGTCACATTTCTCCGCGATATAGTTGCGGATGTCAGAGGGAAGCATGCCCAGCGTCACATCCCCATATATTCTGCCAATGCCTTGGGACTTGCAGGCAGGGTTTTTCCTGGTGCTGAAATCATACTTTGCCTCCACACACCACCTCCTGGTCTCAGGATCCTTGGAAGCGTGCTTCAGGAACCGAGTCAACTTCTTGCGGTGGTCAGCACATAACACGCCGGGAGGGGCTTCAAGCAGTTCCGTAGCCCTGTCCATGTTGAAGTATTCCTTCAAGCAGTACTTCATCCCTGGGAACTGCAGGGCTTGCTTCAGGGTGTTCACAGAGCCAAGCACGGACAAGGAGTCATCCACGTGAGTTGCTGTTGGCTGCTCCATGAGCTATGCTATCACACAGCTTTGGGTAGGGAATATTTTGGATTGGATGAACGCAAGCCTGTTTGTTCCTGGCTTTCCTGCGCAGGTAAGCCTCTCGCCACAGCTGCTGGTAGTGAGCATAATTAGCCCGCACCTTTTCAGCAGTCCTGACCTTCTCCTGGGCCCTAAATTCAGGGTCGTTCTGGTATCTTTGAGTGTAGTAATGCTTGGTGCTGCTTTGGGCCGGTCCCTGCTGGGTGCGTGCCATATTACTGGGGATACAATGATATGGCAGCAAAATCAGAAGAAAGCCTGGGACGCATGTCACCAGGTTGCTTGTTTGGCAACCACTGTCATGCTATTGTGGTGCAACAAGGTCCTGTTGTTTAGGAGCAGGTGGGCGCCTGCACGTTCACTTGGTCCCCTTGAGAGAATGATGGCTGCAGGCAGCCCAGGGCCAATCACCTGGCTGTGACCCCCGTTCTGAAAGCGCTACTCCTGCTAGGAGCAGCAACAGGAGGCTTAGCGGTAGGAAGTACAGGCCCCTGACCTCTGTGATCACCTGGGTTGCTGCTTCAGCCACCATGATTTGCTCTAATAGGTGTTGTGGGAGATCAATGCAGCTGCGCACAGAGCATGGGTGAACAGCCGTGCCCTCTGTGATCACCTGGTTTGCTGTATCAGGAACCATGATTTTGTGATTGGATGCCACAAAACTAACGGGTTGTTCTTTGTGGAGCTTAACCCTGCTGCTGAAAGAGCCTAGGTGATCTGCACGCCATGCGCTCCCATGCCTGTTCCTTTTTTCACCGGAAAAGTTCCTGGAAGAAAGTGTCCTGTACACATACTCAAAAGCTGTGGTTTTGTCCCTCCTGCCAGGCACTTGATGAGCCTTTTGGCTCCCAATTTGCTGAAATGTCTCGCTCTAAAAGGAACTGGGCGTGCAGCCCAGCGGGAGGGGTCAGGCGAGTACTTACCCTGTGCAGATCACTTGTGACTGTTCTCCAAATCACAGCTCCTATTGCTCACTGTTTCTGAACCAACGACCGGCTGTACAAGGAAGCTGCTACGGGTGAACATCTTGGGCCCCATGCTCCATGTGTCATGCACTTTTGTTTGGAGACCCTGTGCTGATCGCATGGCTTGATTGTTTTCAAATTGTGTAGCCTGCTTCCTTTGTTGCAGAGGAAAACAGTACCTTTGTATAAAGGAGAAATGCTGTGCAGCAGAGCAGGAACAATTTGGCTCTGTGCTGACCACCTGATTTAACCGTTTCGGACAGTGACTCCTACTCTCTTGTGTTGCAGAAAAGGCATGCCTTGATGTGAAAAGGAAGCAGGAGAGCTGGAGTGATCAGGCACCTATGGGGATGCACTATCCCCAGGGCCCTTGCTGGAGCCGCCCGGGGATGCGGCCCAGGCAGACGGGGTGCCTGCACCCAGGCATCGGGAAACCAAACCAGGTGCTATCCATGGGTGGGGAGCGTTGACACATCTGGGGGAGGATTTATTGGTCCTACCCTGGACGGAGTGAAGCAGTCAAGCCTGACTGGCTGCTGTGCTGCTGCTCTCTGCTTGCGCCTCTGGTATGCTGCAGCCCATAGCTCCTTGTAGCGGTCCTTGTTTGCCTCAACCTTTGCCCTGCTGCGCTGCAGCTCTCTTTCCCTAAAGTTGGCATCATTGTGATACTTGTCCGTGTACCACTGATTAGCAGACAGGCGGCGTGCTGATTGTGTTGTTGTTTGCATGCGGAGGGTTTTCAAAGCTATGGAGATAAATAAGCAAGCACAGCATGCACGCGCTGCCTACTTGTCCCTGGCTGGGGTCCTGCTGCACATGAGTGCTCCAGCTTGTTCTCTAGGCCTCAGGAAAAGGTGCTGGCAAGTCACCTCCTGCTGCAAGTGAAGGTACTGGAATAGGTGTGGCACCGTTTCACAAGAACATCACTTAATGCCCCTGCCTTGTGACTGCAGGTTTGCACCCCCTTTGCCGTATTTCAACCCAGAATCTTGGTCCACCTGCAGCATAGCGGTGCCCTCCTAGAAATTAGCAGTATGAGAGTATGCCCTCCAAGTGAAGAAACAGAGGCCCGTTCTCCATGTCTCAAGCTGCATGGCCCTATTTAAGGGATTAGGGCTACAACCACGCCATGTGCTGATGACCTAGATTGACCGTTGTCAAACCGCAACTCCTGGTGTTTCTGCTGCAAAAAGGAATGCTTTGCTGCAAGAGAGAATGTCTGTTGAGCTGTCACGGTGAACACACATAGAGCCCCTTGTTACACCCTTTATGTCCTGATCACCTGGTTTGACCGTTCCAAACCGCAACTCCTGCTGTTTTCTGCTGCAGAAACGAATCCCTAGCTGCTGCAAAAGGAAGTGGTGGGTGTAGCTGTTCCAGGTGAACACAGTTGGGGTCCCTTGTTACACCCTTTATGTCCTGATCACCTGGTTTGACCGTTTCAAACCGCAACTCCTGCTGTTTTCTGCTGCAGAAAGAAATGCTTTTGCTGCTGCAAAAGGAAGCGGTGGGTGTAGCTGCTCCAGGTGAATACAGTTAGGGGCCCCCTTGTTACACCCTTTATGTCCTGATCACCTGGTTTGACCGTTCCAAACTGCAACTCCTGCTGTTTTCTGCTGCTGCAGAAAGAAATGCTTTTGCTGCTGCAAAAGGAAGCGGTGGGTGTACGTAGCTGCTCCAGGTGAACACAGTTAGGGGTCCCTTGTGGCACCCACTCCTGTGCTGATCACCTGGTTTGACCGTTTCAAACCGCAATTCGTGCTGTTGTCTGCTGCAGAAAGAAATGTTTTTGCTGCTGCAAAAGGAGGTGGTGGGTGTAGCTGCTCCAGGTGAACACAGTTAGGGCCCCCTTTGTCGCACCCACTCCTGTGCTGATCACCTGGTTTGGCCGTTTTAAAACCGCAACTCCTGGTGTTTCTGCTGCAGAAAGAAATCCCTTGTTGCTGCAAAAGGAAGTGGTGTCTGTAGCTGCTCCAGGTGAACACAGTTAGGGGCCCCTTGTGGCACCCACTCCTGTGCTGATCATCTGGTTTGACCCTTGTTCACAATAGTGACTCCCACTTTCTTGTGTTGCAGAAAAGGTATGCCTTTGCTGCTTATGCAATATGCGGCCAACAGCTGCTGGAAGTGATCAAGGTTGCCACCAGGACCCCTGTGAGGTGCACAGGCAAACATATGGTCCCTGGTGATCACTGTGCTGTGTCTGCTGCACCAAGTGCAAATCCCTGGTGCTGAACACAACCCACCTGTGTGTGTGCAGTGTCTACCCAAACCAGACAAGGACATTAAAAATGGGCCCCAACCAACAAAAACATTTTGAGGCAGCGCTGGAGCAGCTCACACCCAACATGGGATGGCTCGTTTTTGATGAAAAGAATGCACAAGATGTGGTCCCCTGTGTCCGGCACAGCTCTTCTGGTCGGTATGAGGTGGCCATGGTAACAGCAGAAGCCATGAGGGAGTTGGAACGTACTGTGCTGGATGAGGAGGACTGGCACGAGCTTGGCTACTCTCCCAGCCTGCCCTGCCACCCTGAAACCTTGAAACAAATGGGCATTCATGTGCCAATCAAGAAGGGCATCACCCTTGCGGATGCAGCCAGGCTCATGACTATGTGGCACCGCAGGTTCTGTCCTACCTGCCAGGAGCACTTTTCTGGGGCAGGATTGTGTGATGAGGGGGTTTGCTTGATGTGCTTCACCATGTTTGACCGTGAGTCCCCTGAAGACCCTTGTGTGGTCTGCCAAGAAGACCAGCTCAGCATGCATGGGCGGCTGGTGGTTAAGTGCAAGCAATGCAAGAAGCACACGTGCATGAAGTGCCGTCAAAAGCAGTATGATGTGGGGTTCAATCGTGATTGCCCAGCCTGTCGTTGCCCTGGTGGCATTCATTGTGCAAACACAAAGTCTGTCAAAGTGTGCTGGTACACTGGAGTGGCCACCAAGTAGGTCATCAACCTCTTGCTGGTTAGGGAGCCCTTCTTTTGTGCTGCTGCTGGTGTGTGGAGCACACCTTGGCATTGCTATTTCAGATACCAAGAGTTTGGTCCTTGGTCCAAATAAAGAACTGTCTTACTGATACAGTCACTGACAGAGCACAAGGTGAAGCCATATCTCTGCGATCACCTGGTTTGCCGTACCAAACACCATGCTGTTGTTCCTGGATGCCAGGAAGAAAGTGGGAGATAATCCAGCTGTTGATGATCATAGCTGAACAGCGCGTCCCCGCGATCATCAGGGGGTTCCTCTTCCAGGCACATTTTGTTCCTTCCTTGAGCCTAATGGGTGTAGAGGGAGATCATCGGCAGCTGCTGACAGAGCATAGGTGAACAGCTGTGCCCTCTGTGATCACCTGGTTTGCTGTAGCAGGCACCGTGGGTTTGTGACTTGATGCCATGAATTTGTGGGAGATCAACCCAGCTACTGACAGAGCATAGGTGAACAGCTGTGCCCTCTGTGATCACCTGGTTTGCTGTATCAGGCACCGTGGGTTTGTGACTTGATGCCATGAATTTGTGGGAGATCAACCCAGCTACTGACAGAGCATAGGTGAACAGCTGTGCCCTCTGTGATCACCTGGTTTGCTGTAGCAGGCACCGTGGTTTTGTAGTTTGATGCCATGAATTTGTGGGAGATCAACCCAGCTAGTGACAGAGCATAGGTGAACAGCTGTGCCCTCTGTGATCACCTGGTTTGCTGTAGCAGGCACCGTTGTTTTCTAGTTTAATGCCATGAATTTGTGGGAGATCAACGGCAGCTACTGACAGAGCATAGGTGAACAGCTGTGCCCTCTGTGATCACCTGGTTTGCTGTAGCAGGCACCGTGGTTTTGTAGTTTGATGCCATGAATTTGTGGGAGATCGACCCAGCTAGTGACAGAGCATAGGTGAACAGCATGCCATGCGCTCCCAGCAGAGTATGATTGCATGCCCGTTGTTTTACACCAGGAAATGGCAGGAAGTTTCCGGTACACGTACTCGAAACTTGCCTCTGCTGTTGTGGTTCTGTTCCTCCTGCCAGGGAACTGATGGGTCTTTTGGTGAGCAAAAACAGATGTGAATATGGTGAGTTAGTCATGGAGCTATAGAATGGAATCACCAGTAGTCCTTTACTGCTCCCATATTGTTGCATGCCTGTGTGCTCACCACCTGAGTGGGGAAGTTGTGTCTGCTCCTTTTCAAACGATAGCAGACATGGGTACGTGCAAGGACAGTTGCTGGCTGCAGAGCTGAGCCTGGGAGACTAAGGATCTGGAAGGGGGTACAACATTTTGGGCTTCCTCTCTGTTTGGACTATCTTGAAAACTGTTTCACACGCTCTGTTTTTGTTCCATCTTGTAAGAAAACTCATGTGTGTATTTGCAGGAAGATGCTGATCTCCTTTTTGCAGGTGAACAGGAGGGCCAGGGGCCTGAAGCATGTGACAGGCACTTGCTGTTGCAGGTACTAGCCCTAGGCTGATCACCGGACGGAGTTGGTTGCAAACAGCACTTTGCAAATTAGACGCCTGCTGCAGCTATCAGGTGACTTTGAAGTTACTGGGTGATCAGGCAAATACTGGTCCCCTGAACAGGTCTTTTCAGTTGCAGCTTTAATGTTCTAGCTCTCCTGTCTGTTTGTTGCGGGCCTGTTGCAGTCAAAGGCTTCCCTTTAGGGTTGCTCGTATTTTGCGTAATTGGCCCAGATCTTCCCAGCAGACCTAACCGTTTCTGGCCCAGTTGCGGGGCCATTGTGATACCTCTCGGTGTAGTTATGTGCTGTGCTCTTGTGCTTCATTGCCGGAAGCCATTCATTCTTTGGGTAAACGGGCGACACATGCGATTAGGTTGCTTTGTTGAATTTGTGATGGCACAAGATTGTCATGCACCTGTCTTGTTCAGCAGCTGAGCATGCTGTACACTATGGGGTTGGAACCTTGAACGCCTCAGGACAGTAAGCAAGCCTCTGATCCAAGCACTGAATGAACCGCCATTCCTTTACTTTTGCATTGTGCAAACTGTGCTTCAACTGACAGCACCTGTAGGGCAGCTGCTGCTCCACTTTGCAGTTGTCAATGCACACTTGCATGCATTACTTACTTAGGGCCTTTCAAAGTACTGTTGGTGACATTTGCTGCTGCATAGACGATGACATATTGGAGAAGAAGCATCTGCTGGAGCTGCTGGAGGTGAGTTAGGTAGGATTCCTGTGCAAATCCACTGTGTTTCTGTACCAAGCCCACATGCCCTGCCATGACCACCTGGTAGAGACCTGTCAGAGAACCGCAGCTGCTTTCGGCTGCTGAGTAGTTATCATTGCCAAAGGCAGCGGCAGTAGCTGCCAGAAGTGATCGGCGAGACCCGTGTTTCCTTGCACATGGCAGCATTTCAACAGGCTCGACTTTCTGACAAAGGGGTTGAGAGCCTCAGCATCTGAAGCCTCCTGCAGCAGAGTAGGTGCCATATAAAGGAGCAGAACCAAAACTGCTGGAAGTGATCAGGTGGGGCCATAAGCATTTGCACAGGGATCTCTGCCCGTGCATAGACCATTGCACGCAGCCAGCTGTGATCACCTGGGAAAGGTTTGGTAAACTGCTGCTGCTGACTTCTCCTGTACCAGAGCTGATAACGCCCAGAGGTTCAACGCCTGCTGGAGCTGCAGGGAGATGATCAGGTAAGGAGTTATGCATGTACCCTGCCATGATCACCTGGAAAAGCAATTTCACCCGCAAACCGCCCATGGTGCGCAATAAGTGCTAGCTGAGTGCAATCATGGCGACCTTTAATTGCTGGTTGAAGAAGCAAGTGGACCGTAGAGATCATGTTGGCGACTTGGCAGGTGATATCCTACATGATAACTCCCTGCCAGCCAGCAAAGAGGGCTGGCACAAGATGTTGGCAGCTCACGATGCGTGCGACGAAGCTGTAGCAGCCTTTGAGAGGGCTTGGTCCGAGTATGCAGCATTGACAAAAAGGCATGCAAGGAGGGCTGGAGGTGCCAGTAGCGCCGTTGATGAAGTGAGTGTTACACTTGTGTTTAATTACTGGCCTGAGTGACTGCTGTCAACCCCTCATCCCACATGTTTGCTGGTGCAGGACCCTGAGATCACAGCCATGCGTGCTGTCCTAGCAGAAGCCCACATCACCTTGCTTCCCATCAGCAGTAGGGGAACATGGCAAGCCAAGGTGTGTGTCCCGCTTGCTAGGCAGCTGAACGATATGACCGCTAAAGGGGCTCCTAAGCAAGCTTCAAGAAGTGGAATCACTGGAGACTCCACCTCTCCTGCATCAGCACGCCTGGCGCTGTACAAGCTGGCAACCCTGGACCTACTGCGGCGCCTTGAAGATCAGGACGTGTGTGTGCGTGTGTCTGTGGGGAAGGCTATAACAGCAATCAAGGGCATCCTGCCCTCTGGGCATCCTCATCGGAAGGAGCTGGAGCAAGCTCTGAATGAAGACTCTGAGCTTAGGTGCAGAGAGTAGTCTTTCGCTTGGCTGCAAAACTGAGAATGTGTCCGTGCCCTGCTGTATGCATGCTGTTCTGACCAGTGGAGTGTGCAAGTGAACACTGAAGTGTGGGGGATGCTGCTGAAAGTGTGTGGGGATTGTCTGGCATTGGTTGTTTATCATGTTAGTGAAGGCATCTCACATTGTTGAAGACCAAGAGGTGTGAACGGTCATACTGGGTTGCCACATGATAGTACTAGAGGTGTTCTTCTCGCTGGTAGGGATCAGCACTTGGTGGAGGTATGTATGTACTCCAATTATTTATAAGGGCTATGCTGGCTTCATGCAAGAGGGGTTGGTTGGCAAACAGCACTGTGACCGATTGGCTGCTGCCAATGTCATGACCGTTACCAACGCCGACAGACGATAGACTCTGAAGTTGGCTGTGCAGTCGATGCATAACCCTTCATTTGTGTGTGAGCAAAGCAGAGCGCTCCTTCATCGGTATGCGAGCCATCGTGATGCGGCCTCCGCCTGGGCCAGCGCTCCCCCCTCCGCGTCGCGCGCGAAGCCATCGGTCATTCGCGCAAACCACCTATGCGATCAGTATAAGATCTCATACGGTGAACACTAAAGACCATTAAGAGGCAGCTGCCTGCTCGCTAGCGGTGTTTGGAAGGCCATACTGAACAGGTCTGGTGCGGATGCGGTAGCGATACAGCGAGCCTACGAGGCCGGAACCCACAGTCCGCTTCAGAAATCCCCATGACTGAACGAGTTTAGTGCAACGTATCTACTCTGACTTTGGGTCATTTTCAGCTGCATAAGCATTGTTTGATCTGAAATAGCAGTATTGCCGTAGCAAGCCAGATGGAGTTGGTGCAGGATACTGTTGCAAGCGCCCTGCAGCAAGTGAGCCATATCAAGAACGCCACTCAAGGGCTTCTGTACGACGTATTCAAACTATCTTATGGCCAGGAGGGGGCTGCCTTGCGGCAAGGTAGAGTGCCCAACCTGGGAGGCATGCTGGTCAAAGTGAAGCCCAGTGATCCAGGAGTCCCTTTCCTCACTCTGCTGCCCAGCGGCTGGCCCAGCCCAACCACCACACCCCAGCAATTGCTCAGCCTCCTAGCCATGCCTCATGAAGAGAAACCCATGGACATGATCTGGTTGATGCTGCCGCTGCTAGCCGGCCACTTGGACAAAGCAGAAAGCAGGGCACGTATGTACAACAGGTGGTGCAAGCAGACACAGAGTATCAGGGCCTTGTACTCTGCCCAGCTGCACCAGCCATTGGCAGAGTTAGCTGGGCGCGACACAGTCCCTGCTGTATGGCTCGAGGAGATCTGCAAGTTGTTGAGTGGCAGTGAGGGCCTGGCGGCTGATGAAGCACAAGATTGGCCACTGCTCAGACAATTGGTGCAAGCCTTCAAGGATGGGGATGATCACACCATCAAGGGTTGGAGCAAGGCCTGGCAAAAGGTAGGAGGTTGCACAGGTGATGCCAGGGAATGGTGTAGCAATGAAACTCATGCTGACTTGCCAATGTTTCCTCTTGTAGACCCACATTACAAGCAGTCATGATCAGGGGAGATCCAGCATAGAGCAGCCTCCCCACGGTACCCCAAGTGCTGGCAGCAGCTCAGCAGTTCCAGCTGAGGAGGTAGAAGTGAAGGCCAATGCCGAGAAGATATTGGCGGAAATGACAAAGTTCAGGCCGGACCTGTGCACCGTAAGAGCAGCTCTGACTGAGGCAGCTACGGCAACTACTTCCAGCAACTCTGCACACATCAAGGTGCTGCAAGGCGGCATCAACTTTGAGCTTTTTGCAATTGACAATTTGATAGGATCCTTGTCCAAGCAGCTGCAGGAACAGAACTGGGCAGTGTTGGACCAGCAGCTTGAGAAATACCAGCAGCAGTTCCAGCAGGCCAAGGACAAGGTCTGTGATGCTCACGTGGCGTTGGCAGCTCTGAAGCGCAACAACATGCCCAAGGTGAGCTTATCTGGAATAGCAGCTGCAACAGCAACTTGTTCTGGCTAGTCAACAACTGTACAGCATTGCATTGATAGCTGAAATGCCACCAATATCAAGTCACCACAACAACAAAGTGGTTGACCCCTATGCCTACTGTGCATGTACTGTAGGTGACACGCAGCCCTGACTCCTCCAACAGCAGAAAGAACCATGAGGCCGCTGAAGAGCCGCCATGCAAGAAGCAGCGGCAGAGCAAGGAGTCAGGAAACGGCACAGATGCCAATGCTGCGGAGCCCTCAACGACGCAACCTGGTGTGTCAAAAGCCGCAGGTTCAAGCAAAGCTCCTACCTCTCCTCTGCTTGGTACCGCAGCTGCTGCTACTGGCAATGAGGGCTCCAGTGGGGGGAGTGTGTCAGCAAACAGATCCAGCCCAGGCCCTAGTGCTGCTAGTGTTGGGAGCAGGGCCATCCAGCGTCAGCAACACCAACCCGGCAAGGCAACATCAGCAGTGGAGGTTGCAGAGATGCAGGCGCACGAGCTACATACCAAGCTGGTGGAGGTCAAGATTAGCCTGGAAAATGGAGCCCCTAAGGGTGCATCAGCTGCATACTGGCAGGCCCAGCAGCAGCTGGTGAAGCTTCAGGAAGCCATGGAAGAGATAAAGACGCAACTGATGGATCATGCCACGAGCTAAGCACTTCATTTTATTTGGCATAAGGATAGACGTTCTGCAAAGCCCTTTCATCCATGCATGAATAAGGTTGTGCAAGGATGCGTTTGCTCAATGACACAAGATGTTGTTCAAAAAAGCGGGAGCACTAAGGCTGAATTAATTAATTAGGTTTATTCGGACAAATGTCCAGCCATGGAAGTTGAGCAGGCCCTTGACAACGGAGCAGGTCATTTTCTTTATTAGGGATATTCGGACATTTGTCCAAGCAGTCCATGCAGTAACTCTCTAGCCCCTCACCACGATCTCCAGTTTCCGCTCCAGATGCGGTCGATTCATCTTGTTGCCCCGTCAGGAGAAGCTCCTCTGCATGGTGCCTTTCGCACCGTGGCTGAGTTCACCACGAGCCACAGCTAACTCGAAGTTGTCGAATAGCTGACTGAACCTGAAATGAGAACTTGGGTTGCAAAAGTCTACATGTGTAGGCAAAGCGAGCATGCAACCTGAACAGAGACTCGAACGGGGAAGCCATCATGTCACGCACCAACGGACTGCCACAAGAAAGCTCTTATCTAGCTATGAATGAACCTTACAGCATTGTGCAATGTGCACCCTTGCTAGACACCAAAGCCAAATCACATGAATCGATTGAGGCGGCTAGAGCAACCGAGTGTCTGTCGAGTGCGATGGGTAACGTTCCTACGCCGCCGGAACACTGCCGCCGAGCCCGCTGGATTGGTCCAGAAATCATATCATATCATATCAAACGATGAGTAAATAGACCCTGTAGAACCCCAATCCTCGTTAAAGGTAATGCCAGTTACGCCTACCAGTAACGAAGGTCCTGGTCACTTATAACGTGTAAGTATCGCGTTGGGCCACTTCGGACGGCTGAAATACGCACTGGAGCAAAGCCTGAAATGTAATAGATCCTCCGGCATGCAAACGTGCCGTATTTATGCGACCTTTGAGGTGGACGCTCTCGACGATGTGTCGATGGCAGCTAACTCCGTGGTCTATGCAGCACAGATGCCTAATTAAGGTCAGGGAACCTCACTAGATCACTTGTCACAATCACTATAGACCTTGGCCTGATAGCTGAAGGGCTGCAAGGCAGCTTTGCGGAGTTTTAGAGCATGAATGTCAGTGTTTTCTGAACAGTGTCTACACTCTGATCAAGACTGAACATCCCATCCCAATCTCTATGGCTCTCACTGGCAGCCTGAAAGCTACATCAGAGGGCTTTGAGGCATGCCTAGGCATACACCTTAGGTGTAGTATGGCAGATCCAACCTTGTTCCAGTTGAAATAAGATAAGTCCATCTGCAGTATTGAATAGTGTTACTTCTGCAACCTGTTGTTGGTTTGTGCCAGTTCAAATGCCATAGATCCACCCAGAGCACACTTGGAACTGCAGGAGTGAAATACAATAGATCTTGTGTCTCTAGGTTGTTCCATAGCTCACTTATACTATGTAATAGATCTATGTAATAGATCAGCCTGATCTATTACATAGATCTATTACATAGTATAAGTGAGCTATGGAACAATCTAGAGACACGAGATCTATTGTATTTGGCCACTGCACTTCCAAGTGTGCTCTGGGTGGATCTATGACATTTGAACTGGCACAAACCAACAACATGCTGCAGAAGTAACACTATTTGATACTGCATATGGACTTGTCTGATTTCAACTGGAACAAGGTTGGATCTGCCGTACTACACCTAAGGAGTACACCTAGACATGCCCCAAAGCCCTCTGCTGTACTTCCCTGATTGCCAGAGTCACAGACATTGGGATGGGAAGTTCAGTCTTGAACAGTGTAGACACCTTTAGAAAATACTGACATTCTTGCTCTAAAACTCTGCTAAGCTGCCTTGCGACCCTTCAGCTATCAAGCCAAGGTCTATAGTGACTGTAGCAAGTGATCCAGTGAGGTTTCCTGACCTTAAATAGGCATCTGTCCTGCATAGACCTCGAAGTTAGCTGCCATCGGCACATCGCCAAGAGCGTCTATCTCACAGCTTGCATAAACGCGGCACGTTCGCATGCCGGAGGATCTATTACATTTCAAGCTTTGCTCGTGTGCATATTTCAGCCGTCGGAAGAGGCGCAGCGCGAAGAATAGACGTCCAAAGTGACCAGGACCGTCGTTACTGGTAGGCGTAAGTTGTCCCGTCATGTTAATCTGGTCAACAGGACGGAATTTCCTGCATGCGTCATGAGCTTGCATTTCTCTTGCTGCATCATGTGCTCGTATGTCCTGTCCATTCGGCTCTACTCAGGGTTTCTTCATGTTACTTAGACAAGCCACTAGCTTAATGCCTCTGTGTTAGTCTGTATATTGTAAGGTCTAGGGTCTGGGCTGTGCTACATGGAGTGTCCGGCACGTTTTTGGCAGTACCGTACGGAACCATATGACTGACTGACCATTAACCGACTTCTAAACACCTGGCCTCAATAGTCCTTCTTTTTTACAGCGGTCGGTCACTGCTGTCTTCTGGGTGCAGTGCTGCTTATCTGTTATGGCATGGTTTTGTTTTAAGGCAAATGTGTTCGCTTTCATGTTGTCTGAATTGTCAGTCCCATTTACCAATGTTGAAAATGTCCACTCTCGAGCGGTTGCTGCACTCGACATGTCTGCTGGTGCGGTGAAGCGGTATGACTGGTTCTGTTATGACCTGCTGTTTTGGCCCGGGATGGCTAGTCGTCTAGAGATGTCTGTAAGGTTCGGTTGCGTCAGGATCGGCAGCCCAGACGGCAGCGGAACGCCTACAGACCGAAGGATGTAACCGTTTATTTACAGATGGGTTCTTCAAAAGCGCCTTGTTTGCCTTTGGTTGAAACAAGCCAGATATATACGCGGTCGACAACGGATGTACAGTCTTATTTATTGATGCTTTAATGTTTTATGAGGTATGCTTGGCTGCAGATGTGGCCGGATGTTGCTATCGGTGGGTCGCCCTCCCTCGGGTGCCGACCCGTGACTCACTCTCCGAAGCGCGTGCCAGACATTGGACAGCTTCCACGCGTGATGGTCTATTGTCTCCTAGGTGCGAAAGTTTATGGCACTTCTGCTATGGCACATGATTGGATCAAGAAGACAATCCATTAATATAATCATGGATTTAGGAACAAACGGAACGACGGATGGGGTTGGGCGTGTGGCCTTAGTCGACCCTGCTTGTCATGCCTGTAAAAGTGTATATGCACAACTGCAGAGATCTCTGAAGCATACCGATGTTCGCACTTGGAGGAACAAGCGAACAAGCCCCCCCCCCCCCCCTGCTTGTGCTGGCGGTCAGTGGTGCTTCAGTTGCATTAATCCCAGCACAAACATGGATGGAACGTTTCTTACCATACGTCAGTGCATACGTCATACACGAGTGAGCCTCATGCTGGCTCCGAGTTTTTTTCCTTTCAAATGTAACATTCAAACCGTGCATTGGCTGATGATTCCAAGCCACCTCCTGCTCGATTCCAATTATCGCCCTCGCCCTTGCCGAGCTTTGATAGGGATAACTTTTTTGAGGTAGCTGCTCTCTGGTCATCATGGTAAATGATAAGTTGATAAAGTAAACTCTTCAGTCCAGGATTTTGACCTTCACGGCTGCAACTATCAACCTTTTTAGTTTAATATCGCAGAGGGGGCACCATATGCCTGCAGATGTTGTTACTTTGATCCACTTTTTGCTATGTAATAATAAACTTATCCCTTGCCCAAGAACCAGATTTCCACTTGATGAGGATAGCATACTGGAGCCAGGGCCTCCCACCAGAAGACGATGATGCCAGGCCTTACCTGGCATTGTGGCTGTATGTGGTGAGGCAATTTGCAACCCAGATATCAGCACGTTCCCCACACATAGTGGCGCTGTAGTGTGCCAGCACAGAGGCCAGATACCAAATTAATAGATTACAAAATGGCCCCCGCAACACCGGGCGCCGAGGGGGGAAGCGACACCCACAAGGAGCCAACTGAGGCTCCAACAGCAACTCAAGTCCCTGCCAAGTAGTCTCACAGTGGCTGCCACCAGCCCACCCTTGATCCATTGGTAACCAACGATGTCAGGCCCTGAAGCCCAGCCCAACTTGCCATGCGCTGACCAGATGACCCAGGGTATACTAAAGCAACAACAACAAACACTAAAGGCCTTGCATATCCTGAAACTTACATTAGTAAACACCAAAAGCACACATGCCACGGTACAGAAAGCCCGTGTAGGCGAATTTGCAGCCTGGGTATGACGGGAATCAAAGCCTGGCAGCCAGAAAGTTGAGCCTCAAGGATCACAGCAGAAGGATAGACGCTCTTTAGTCGGGTGTGTGGCACTGCTATCATCACCCTTGATGCATCTGAATAGAAGCACAAATGCTCCGCAAGGGCCCCACCCCTTCTATTCCTACTAGATGTAGTAGTCACTTACAGCAAGAATGTGCTGGAGTTGACAGTGCCCAGTCCAGTAACAAAAAATGATACAAATGTGGAAGCCATCTACGCCCTCTTATTCCTCAGACTGTTAGGTTCCTATCCTGCACATTGTCTTGCAGACACACCTGGATTTCTCTAAACCATATCAATACCCTCGCATCTACAAACAACCACAACAGATATTACCATCCTTATTATCAACTTGCCAGAGGCACATCATACCTGCCAAGCCTGTGTTTAAGCCAGCGTAGCGGTTGCACTGCTTACAACCGCAGTCAGAACTTCCCCCAGGACCATTCCTTCTGTACCAAAAGAAGAAGAGCCCACGCCAGGCTAGTTGAGTAACTGAGGAAGAGGCAGAGCCTCTGCCACAGTCCCACCCTGCGTAAGTTAAGGGAGAGGCAACTGAGGTCAGGAGACCTGGCCTCGTGGCCTCTACCACTCTTCTGTAGGTACCATATAACAGCCTAACTTGGCTCAGAAGCTTGCTGCTATCCTAGGCCATGCTGCTGAGCAGTGTGACAAACCACTCTGGGAGGTTGGGTACAGGTAATGAACGCAGGGGATAGTGCATATGAAGATGGCAGGGTTCCGCCCGACGTAGTCTGGGTCTGCTCTTAAAATGAGAGGGGCTTGATCGTCAATGACCAGTGGAGATACATGAGTTGCTGATGTACAGCTCTGCTGCCAACGGGCTAAGTTAGAGAAGCAAAACCCGAAACTCAGGTGGCATGGATCCACCCCAAAAGATTTCAACTAGCAAGTACAAGTTTTTGTAAAAGGAAGTTTGCTGTCTTTGTAGATAGCGCAACATGCAAACAGCGCAGCCAATCAGCTGCTGAAGCCTCAAATACTTAATCTCCTAGACCTCCTCCCTAAACTGCAAGCACAAATGCCTCTCTCTCTCCTAACTCTCTCCCCTTCGTTCATCACAGTGACGTTGGTTGCTGGGTCCTGTCACTGGACCATGGTTCACCTGGGTGGACCTGTGGTGTGCTAACCAGAGCCTAAGGCATTGCAATCCCCATGCACCTGCCAAAGGTGCCACCTCCTGCACAGCAGCATAACGAGAGCGCTCACTTAACACAACCGCTAAACTGTCCAGATCATTGCGCCAGAGAACACAATGATTCTGCGAATCTATGTTCACATCGCCTCCCCCACTGTAAGCATCCAGTCCATGGTGATAACCCTGGTATCACTTTAGTCTGCAAAGGTTTTCATTTGGTTTTAGACCACTGGTTATGGCAAGCTACCTCAGGCGGCATGCACTATCAATGTGGCAAGAGCTGCAGGCAACTCATCCATGATGTCTTTCAAATCTCACATTTGCAGAAAGCATCAGCTTATGGCACACTTGACATTGCAGCATGTAGCTCGAGTATAGGCACCAGTGCCGAATACTTGATAGATGCCTAATAATGACAGACCACCACCACAAATGTGAGGTCGGCAGGCTACAAAAACCCAAAGGCAGAACCACCGCATAAACAAGCCCTTTTACATCAAACAGTCGCTGAATGACCCTTGTCACTCCGGCCACAACAGAAGCACACACCTGGCTGGTGGTCCTGGTAGAACTCATTTGCCACTAGGCACCAGTGCTGTGGCTCATCATACCCAGTGATGTTCCATGCACGCTTGTGGTCAGCACCACAGCGCAGCGTCTTCAACGGCCCTCCTGCCGCCAAAGGGTCCTTGTTCAGCCTGGCTGCCACCCCAGCACAGCCAAAAACCACCTTACCATCAGGGCCTGTGATACTGCGAATGCAGTTTTTGCCATTCAGCGATGCACACTCTGGTCGTCCGGCATACCCCATGCGAAGAGAGAAGGTCTGGTGGTCTGGCCGCACGCCCTTCAGGCACAGCCAAGTAGACGTTGCCGTACGGGAGGTGCCGTAAGGGCAGTATGTGCAGCTGCTGCTGGTGGCGTTTGCTGCATGCCCTGGTAGCAAACCATCAGAACCTGTGGTGTTGCTGCTGCAGGAGAGGCAGTAGATGGGCTTGACTGGCTTGCCTTCTGCAATGGTACTCACGGTTGCTCCTAGAGCACAGCCATGTGTCAGCTGCAGAACAAGTGCCAGGCAATACACAAAGTGGTGTTTGGGAAGTTGTCATTGGCACATGGTCACTGGCGGTGCAAGGTGCAAGAAATTCTGGAGTTTGGCTATTCAATTTGGGCAGTGGTAGAGATAGTAATGGCATATGGTACTGATGGGCAAGTATCATATTACAACCTCATCCGCCCCTGGTTGCTTGCCATATCTCTTGAGCAGCCCCCACAACATATATCCACCTTGTTTTCCTCCTGACTGTGGTTGCTAAGCGTGCTTTGAAGCTACTTGTGCAAATGTTTCATTTGTTAACCGGTACGAAGGCAGACGTAGGGAGCTAAAACCCAGACATCTCATGCTCGACTGGTTTATGTTTCGACGTCTTGCGATGGTATCTGCGTGTGCCAGGATCAAGCATCTTTACTGCTAAGAGGACTGCCTCCCTGCAGAGTGTAGACACAACTAACAATATCAGGGCATTGCTGGTTATAAAAGAAGCACTCTAGTGCTTGCCTTGAGATTGAGAACACTAGTGGTAGTAGTGGTGCTCCAGTCCGTGTCCTGGCTCTTGGTCACACTCTTTTTGATAGTTAGGGCCACTTGGGGGTTGGCAATGTTGCTCTCAGGTGCGATTGCCAATGCCCACTCAACGTACGTGCTGTAACAATAGGTGTACATGCCACAGCCAGGCTCTGAGAGGTCAAATGCCTCAAAAGCAGTTGCTGTTTTACCTGCAAAACACAACACACCAAAGTATGGAGGTTCTTGCTCAGATGCCGTTGTGGCTGGATGCAGCATGTGACACTCCAAGTGAGTTCTTAGGTGTCACTAATAATCTTGACCTGTACCCACCATGGCATATGAGAAATCCCATGTCTGTAGCCAAAGGGTTCCTGTGGTTAAGGCTGTCAGCCAGCTAGCTCACTCCATCACAGTTGCAGAGCAGGAGCAAGAATCAGGCCTTAAAGCATGCTATTACACAGGTGGTGCAGCACATCTCACTCCAGCGCTGCAACAACAAAGCCAAGGTCAACTGCCCCAGTCCACAATCAGCGGGATGTACCTAGTAGAGAACCATCACAAGGCCTCAGCTGAGCTGCACTACTTGTTCCAGGAGACAGCTTGGCTATCATAACTTGCCCATGTCAGCTAAGGCTGCAAAGGCACTCCAGCACTTCCGGTACTACCCCTCGCTTGGGTTGCTCTAGCGATGCTTTTTTTATCATATTCAAAGACATGCTATTGCAGCCTGCTCACCATCTGCTGACAGTGTCAGGCAAGGCCATGACGTTGGGGAGTACGGCTTGTCTGAAACAATGGATGTTGCCGTAGGATTGGCTATGTATGCTGCCAAGGGGCATGTCTTAGACATGACAGCAGGCAAGCTCCTGAGGCATAGCTTCTGTTCTGCAAGGTTTAGCACCCCTGGCCTCAGATCCGCTACGATGCCCCTCTCAATGGTTTGAAGAGGAGTTGTCCAGATAGTTGGCTCGCTGGGTGGAATGTAAGGTCCCACCATGGAGCCCCTGCGCAGTTGTTACAACAGTTGGGTAACCAGGTATCCTTTCAGGGATGTCTCAAGGATCCAGCGATGCAGATTGAGCCTGATCGGCTATGTGCTCAGGCGTCTGCAGTAAGCGCTTGAGAACACTAACACTTGCCGCGGTCAATGTGAGGTGTGTGCCAAGGCTGCAAGTGGTCCCAAGACTGGCAACAGTGTATTTGCTTGCTGCATGCCACACACGAATGCATGACTGAGCAGCACAAAGCAGGGAGACATTATTTGGGAGCAGGTAGCACCATTCAAGGCAGTCTGCCTCGGAGATGAACGCTTTTATCCCCTGCCTGCACACGCTCTGGCTGCCCCCTGGAAACTGCTGAGCATGTCAACTACCTCTCCTGCTGCTGCTGATCTGCCCAGAGCACCTTCACCCGTTATGCCTACGTACCCTTCAGTTTGAGAGGAGTGTTTCCATTCAGAGACAGCGCTTGCCTTCAGGACTCCTGCACACAAAGTCGGAACAAGCAGCGAGAGTAGGCAAGCAGGCTTCTGAGCAGGCAAAGGATGCATGCTTCCAGTATGTTACCCGCATAAAGTGGCAAGCATGTCACACTAAAACCCTGAGTTAAAGTAATTACCCATGTTGCACGGCGAACTTGCCCATGCATGGCTGTAGAATCCCCACAGCAGCAGTGATACGATGATACATCTTGAAGGACTCATCATGGACGGAGTACGATTCAGCAGATGCTGAGATGTCAGAAGTATGGTAGAGTGTATATGTAGGTCTGATGAAACGTATGTCTGCAATGTTATAGGTATCGCTGTTTCCCCCGCAAACGACAGATGGCTACTTCGAATGTACTTTGGCAACAGATAGGGGCAGCACGAGCGGTACTGCGCCTGCAGAGACTCCTTTATACAAAATACCCTAATGATAACGGCCCTTGCACCCTGGATCGGACAATGCGGTCTCGGGCGGTTACAACTGCCGGTGCGTCCAACTCATGTGAGGGTTGTGCCTAAAGCACGTTAAGGGCATATCAGTGCTCCAAGCTGCAGTCGATACCTACATGGATTCATGGAGCTGTCAATGCGACTGTCATGGCCACCAGCACTCTCAGTGTGTGCGCCGCTTGGACGGTCAAAGCTGCGAAAGTGGCACCAGCCCGAACCAGCCCGAGGCAGTTTGATCACTAACACCCCCGGCATGCACATGTTGGTTCGTATAGTCAGAAACGCAACACTCCCTTCAAGCGTCGCACAGTGTCCCAGAGAGCATCATTGGAGCCACTGCGGTGGCTCGCTCGAGTGGCTGGAAAACTGACTCGGGCTAGTTAGGGAGGCAAATGGGGAGGTAGTCATGTAACTGTGTGACGCTCTTGACTCAGTCTTCACACTTGTGCAGTGTCAATTCAGGTCGGAGTGTGCAACGGTGGCTTCTGAGAAATGCGACCTGCGTGACTACAATTCTGGTTCTATTTGTGTTAGTGGCTTTGCCACCCCTGTGGTGAACTGTGGCACCGCACGCGTGCCGATGGGTTTGCCAATGTAAGATTCACACACACACACACACACACACAATGCCACAGTAGTGACGACCGGCCGACTCACTTGAAGCCCCCATGTTTTAAATTATAGGCAAACCTCGAAACCTCATAAAGTATTGAAGAATCCATGGCACGACAGCTCACCATAGGACTGGATAGTAACAGAATCCTAGCCACCTCGCATCAATATGCATGTGTGTGTGAATCCTACACTGGCAAACCCATCAGCACGCGTGCGGTGCCACACTTCACCACAGGGGTGGCAAAGCCACTAACACAGATATTAGAACCAGGAAAAACTGAACACCATCCACCAGTTTGAACTCCATGATTATGCATGTCCAAGCAGATACAATGATGCAGAATAGTAGCCTGGAAAAAGTGCACACACAATTTTGAAATAGTAACTTCCTTTTACAGCAGCTCACCTCAATCACAAATTTGCATTGTGAATTCTCTTAACAAAGTTGCATTGTGGTCTCTCTTAAATAAACCGCTTTGTAAAAAGGGTCCGACTGTGTCCACTTAGATGAATATCAAACATTGTTAAAAGGGGTCCAACTGCCCGGCCCTCCTCTGTATGTCCATTTGGCCGTCAATATCATGATGTACTACCATTAGCCACAGCACGGGAAACAAGAATAGATCTACCTCCACAACTTGATGCCACTCATTCAGCAGGGGAGCACACAATAGTGTCTTCAGCATTACCGTTGATTCACCTGTATGTGCCCACAAGCTAGTGTCTTACGCCATAAATCCCGAGCTGTCCCAAAAGCAGCAGCCGTGAATAGTGACTTACATGACAACTGCAGTGCAACAACAAAGTGAAGATTTGCTCACAGGGCAGGCCGCATAGCCTAGTGCACATACATCCATACACAAAGGCCCCAACCCCCATGCACCTGTATTCTTCAAGCGAGTTGGCTTGCAAGGCACCAAAAACACATATGACATGTGCAGTGCAGACGGACCGTGGGAGCTGAGCACAGAGTGGAGGTTACGTGAAGGCCAGTGCGCTACCTGAGTAGGCAGCTGGAGCACCTAAGATGGCGCTCATAAAAAAAAGTGATGGTGGATGGATCCCCATGGATCCTTATCCCAAACTCATCAGACAGCAGGAAACTTTGTTCAATAAGTAAAGCGCTGCACACTGAATTGATGATAACAAGGACACAAAAGCATGCTGTGAGGGCAACATTACAACCTTATTGGGACCACAACACGATACATGACCGCGAGCAAGCACAACAGACCAAACCTATTATGCACAACAACTACTATGGGATTCCCGTGAGTGAAATGAACACTCCAAGGACATTGCTTGCGCGGATGCTGGTCCACATCAACACCCTTATTATAGAGGTTGCGGATTGGCCCCACCCCATCACATTGCATGGCTTGCACCTCTGATATCAAAGCTCACCAAGACAAGAGTGCTGCTGATAGAGCCCCCATATGGGTCCAACTCACCAGCAGCTGACGCAAACAATTGCACTGTGCTCAAAACTGATGTTAGGCCCCACTAAAGTAACCCAGACCACATCTGACATCACTGCTTGCCAGGACTAGCAAGTGCAGCCTACTACAGCCGACAACAGCCTATGGATCTACTTGGCCCAGCCATGGCACTCAAACCCCAAATGATGCAAACAACAGCGCTGTGCTCACACAAAGAAGCTCAAAGCTGAGTAATGTCTGACTACAAGGCACTAGAAGCAAAAAAAGCAGGCCATCCATCTTTGGATGCTGTAATGGCGCAGGCACTGGACTTGCAGAGATCCAAAAGGTCCACCAGGGAATTGCATTGCGATAAGCCTGCCTTCAACATGGTCCACACAAATGAGTTAATCCACACACCTGCCAACCAATTGCCCTAACAGTTTACCCAGAAAAGAAATAATCCTATCCTTCAGTACAGTGTAGCAGCAAAACACGTGAAAGCAGCAACATATTTGAGGCAAAGATGCTCAAAGCCATACAACTATAGTATCATAGGTGGTATCAGGTGGCGACGTTATCTGTCGGAGCAACAGTTGCCAATGTGGCCAAAATGGTATATGGTACAGTCCATTCAACAATTCAACCAGACCAACTTAGACCAGACTTATACACCGTATAGAGTCTGAACGTGTGAACCATGGCAATGCCGGTCCCCATGGACAACCAGTTAGGCTCACACACCTTGCTGCAAATGATCATTTCTAGATTTTTTGCAATCCCCCGTACCTACATGGGACAGCCTCAAGGAGCTGCCGCTATTGCTCTGTGACATCAATACTCAGCATAATCCTCCTACCAGCTTCACTTGCCATTGGCTGAACCTCTTGGACACTTTGAAAACAACCTCACACAAAAATGTATGGTTCATAATGTAGCCGCTTCTCACCCATTGACAGCCACAAGCCATGTGCAAGCCAATAGTCTTCCTGCAACATCCGCTCTGTCGTCCAAAAAGTGTCCGTTCATCATTTGGTATACGGAACAACGGCCAAGGGATAACCATTACTTATACAAGCTTCTCCTGCTAAGTCGTAATCCAAGCTGGCAAGCTGCAGCAGCTGCCGATGCATGACCATCATACCAACTATCAGCGATGTTCAAGTTATAGCAATGCCTTCCAATTGCCGTTTGGACAGCCTAATACCCCAACTACATCCAAAGATGCATGCTTTTCGCCAGCCAGCCAGCAGAACAAAACATTCAGCATACTGTCACAGGTAGACACTACAGACAAAATGGGTGTGTTGGGAGCGTGAGCATAACAACAATATCAAGCCAGTAAAATAGCAAGATCTAAAAGCACGTTCTAGAAACTGTGCAGCTAGTGTGCAGGGCCTAACAGTGCGACATAGTAGTAGATTTGCCAGCCAATCCTCACACCATCCCACAAGCACCAACATGCAAAACCAGCCAGTTCAGTCAGTCGACTCTATGTACAATCACAAGCAGAAGGATGGAGGCAATGTCAGAACAAGGTAAGGTCCAATCTGTGGGATAGCTACCCATCCTAGTACTTGTATAGCTGCTGACAACCCCAAGCGGCCTCCAGTATAAAGAACCACTTGCTACCTGTTCAATTCACCAGACCCAACAGCACATGTGCAAAGAAGTAACTGCAGCACTGTATTTCTGGCAGCGGAACAGAGGCACTAGGGAGAAAAGGCTCGGCCTGGAGGCCCAAGCTTTCTTCCAGCATGTGTCCCTTCTCATCATACGCGAGCCTCCCAAAAGGGCAATGCAAACACAGCTGTATGGTTCATAATGCAATCCCTTCTCACCCATTGACAGCAGCAAGTTCATCGCGCCACGTTGATAGTTGCTACTACACAACAGCTCTAGCAAACTAAGAGCAAAGCAGTGTTTCGCAGTTCAGTGCTTCCCTGATCAATAGTACCACAGAAGGCCCATTTTACCCTCCAGAAATCTTGCCCCACCTGCTGCACAGACCTCTTCCGAGCCATGCTATCCATGATTTTCGAGGGGATGTTGTAGACTGAGCCCACCATCCAAGCTTGCCATCAGCTCACAAACAAGCGGTGTGTTGGCTCATGGTATGAAGCTTCAGCACACACATCCTGCCAGATGCAAATGTCACAGATGTCTGTGTGGAAACTGCCGGCGATCAGAGTGCATGCACCATATCATATCATGGCATCAACTGTCATCAAAGCAGCAATCTTGCAGTGAATGCTGAAATTGCTTTTGACCTCCACAAAGCTCTTCACAAGCTTCTGCATAGGAGCAGCCACATGTCATATCTTGTTCCATATGCATATCCTTTCCCCTTCAAAAGAACCAGAACTCATGCTGTGTTACTGCAGCAATAAAGCAGCAAACTCATCGCGTCACGTTGTGAGTTGCAACTACACAACAGCTCTAGCAAACTAAGAGAGCAATTACCCATTCCCAAAGAGGGTCAACCTGTTACTGTTACCTTTACTTTCTAGGGATTGAATGCTTGCTGCAACTTTTGTTGTACATAAAAGCCCCCAGTGTCTGCAGGCGAAGCAAACCAACATCAGGCTTACCCACCATACTGGCATACATGCCATGATTGACCCCAAGGCTATTATGCAGGCTCAACACACAACGGAGATTTCTACCATCTATTTGGCAAACCCTACACCACAGCACAGCATTTTCCAGGTAAAATGTCCACCCTACGACATGCTTAAAACCACGACAACAGAACACTCTGGAGATTTCCAGCTGTGTGCTTGAAAGAAATACACACAAAGATATTGATTAGCTTGGTTGCATGGCATTCCCAGTACCTGCAGCTGATTCATTGGTAGTCCCATGACAGGTAGTGCTTAAACGGGAATTTGCATGATCTGTAGTAGGACCAGCTCGCATTGTGACAATGTACAGCGGCCTGGAATGATGGTTATATGCATACTGAGAGCACTTGGGTAAGAACTGGGACCACAGAGTCAACAGCTCTGGTGCTGGCTTAGAGAATGCAACAAGTGCACTGCAAGTGAGACGCAAATACCTATTTGTAATGCCACAAACGCAGCGCTCAAACTAAACAGCAAAACCAACCTCTAAAACCTAAACTGGTTCACGCCGATGTCAGCCACACCATGATCGTGATAGTCAAGTTCACCTCCCAGACAAGTGGGTGCCAAGGGAAGGTAACACTTTCTGGAAAGCCTCAAACATAAATAAACTTTCCTAGTAAGCAGCTCATGAAGCCAACAACACAAGATCCTGGTGGTTGCAATACCACTGTAACAGGTCTAGCAGGCAATCATGAGAACAACTGTGCAGTTCCACAACCCCTGCTCAAAGCAGCTAACATGCTGCCATCTTAGAGCGCACACAGAAAGGAAGATCAGCAGAACATGGAAACAACACACCGCACCTCAAAATCAAATAGTGGACCTTTGAAATCGTAACAACCCACGCATGGTCCAAAATGAGAACGACACACTCCTGAGGAACAAAGTTTCCTGCCCTGGGCAACAGCAACACCTATGCAATGAGTCCTGCAACCCAAAAAGTGGGCTGATGTAAAACCAAGCAAGCTAATTGTAGCCTTCTGGACTGTAGTGAGGATGGGCAACCCAAGCACAGGCATTGGGTGGCTGTTCAGTACGAACTCCTCCAAACCTCGATCACAGCACAGGGACAGCATTAGGCCCTTCCTTCTGGGGTTACTGGGGCTTGAGGGAGCCATATGAGGCACCACTTGGCAAGGGCGTACTGTGCTTTGTGCAGTGCATGGAGGACAGCACTTGTCTGACCTGTCACAACCCACAACCCATGTGCTATCTTTACTACAATGAGACGTTTCCAGGGGTCAATAATGGGGAAATAGGTGACCCTAGTCCCAGAATGATACCTGGCCGTGACTGCTACAACGGACGTCCCATCAACGTGCCATAACCCTGTTGCAATACAGAGGTGAACGCCTCGTATAGCTACCAACAAGAGGCAGCCCATACTCAATAAGGTATTACTTATCTCTCCCCTTGATCGTACCTCGTCCATCGCCTTTTTGTGTCTATCGCAGCTATTGCGTATGTGAAACATACAAGAAATTGATACCTGCACAAAATTTCTACATGAGGCAGACCCCCACTCCTGAGGAAACGTCTGTTGCCTAAAACAAATACATGGTTGCTCCCATTCATGGTCTGAGCCAGCACTGCCGTTTCGGTCCATGGCACAAAAGAAAAATGAAAAAAAGGCAGCAGAAACTTCCTCCTAGTGGTAAGCGTTGCCTCTGGAGAGCAACCTAGCACTAGCAAACACTGTCCACGTATTCACTGCTAATGGCTCCAAAGCCTCTAGGAACGGTCCTTCACACGATTGGTATATTGTATGACCATCAGTCTGCTCAAAAAACTTGAAAACAAGAAACAATATGGGCCATCTCTAACCAGGGATCGCCAACCAGCTCGCTGATGCGTTGCTGCCTTTGACAACACAACCTGAAAGTTCAGACAAGCAATGGGAAAACACTTTCAACTGGCCTGCACATCTACCTAAGGCATCCCTGACACGACACAGCCAAGTTAACGCCAACCTTTAACTACAGAAGAGACACCGCTAGCCAGTGCTAGCAACATTGATACAGTGTGGAAAGGAAGACCTTCACTGGACAAAACAGCAGGCGTGATTGAGTTCTGCCGGCACCAGCATGTCGGTCCTATACTTAAGACATCTAAGAGGACAGTCAGTGTATGGATTTGTAAGCACCCATGCCGCAAACCCCTCAAAGCTCATAAGTACCACTAACAGCCATACTCTCAGACTCAGGCATACACTCACATGGAATAAGCCTAACTAACATCCCTCTGCTTGTCCATGCAAGCCCTGCTTGGTCTAAGCTTACAACTGCTTCGGCACAGGCCGCCCTCACAGCTCAGTGCTTGCTGCTTGAAAAAGTGGGTGCTCTCAAAGGGGACCATTACAACTGCAGCAGCAAAGCAAATACACTGGTACATTGTGGAAAAACCCATGCAGGCACAAGCGACACTCCAGGCGGAGCAAAAACAAGCTGGAGATCCTGTACAGATCATGACGCAGGCAAAAGTGGCCAACGGCAACAGCCACCTGCCATCTGCGCACCATTGTGTTTGGATGGTCTTAGGAAGATGCTTCATACCAACAGTGCAACGCATAGGTTGCTACCATAACCACGTATCCTTGCTGCAGCCAATGGCAAACCTCTGATGCAAGTTTAGCCCTGGGAGGCAAGCTATTAGAAACACAATGCAACGATAGTACCAAACGGATGTTACCTGCACAACCTCGTGTGAGGACTTTCCTCAAGCAGCATGTCCAGCTGGGCCTGGGACCTAGTTGCCATTGTCACTGCCTGAATACTGTTGCAAATCTCAGCTGCCAGTGACGGTTGCCAGGCCTCCATGCCTACACATGCTTCTCTCTTGAAACCATATATAAGTGCCTCAAAACAGCGCCGGTGCGGCCTAGGGCTTGCAGTATACTCTCTCAAGACACACTCTGTCAAGCATCGATACGTTGCAGCCCAAGCTCACAACCAAGAACCATGAGACGAACGAGCAACCCAAGTCCAAACATGGCCAGGGCATTCACCGACAGCCTTGCACACCTGCAATTCTGCGGGTTGCTCTTGGCAGAGAATGGGTCTCAAGCAACTCCAAAGTGCTGGACTCCTGGCCAGCGAGTCCCCATACAATCAATGCTGAGCTTCAATTCTTGCTGCACCGTTCTCTGCCATAAGAGGATGAGAATCAGGGCCATGCACTTCTACGGGATGCTTCCTGTGAAATAGTGCTTCTAAGTTATCCCTATGATTGCCAGGGGGAAGCCAGTCCATCAAGGTCAGCTCACTCTTCAGAGCATGCGCTTCTGACACAGCAGGGCAGTGTAGGCCGCAGCCCGTGCATTGCAGAGCTCTGGGCAGTGCAGCGCATCAAGCTGGGCTGCAACGTGTGGGTTGTCACGCAATGCGCGCAGAACGATCGCCACACTGGACATAGGTGGTCGTTGCAGAGGGTCCTGAAAGTGGCACCAAAGCGAGCAACTGTTGCAGGACATTGAGGGAATGCTCACGGCCTCCTTGACCATTGTCTATTCCATTCATTGGAAACCACAGCCAAGTCAGTGAAAATATTGCAAGAGGAGGAGCTGGATGGAATGTTCAGGCAGGCAGGGGAACAAGCTGGGAAAGCAAAAGGCCCATGCCCGTTCTACTAGCTGAGCCTATGCTGCTGTGGATAGCAAGGCCCAGAACAGGCCCAGGCTTTACATCTCAGAAGCCCATTTGTGTCCTCTTTCAAACATGCAACAGTATGCTCCGGATGTTTTGTCTGCTATCCAAGTGATAATGTAACACATGCCGAAGGAAATGGGCCAAAATCATCTTAATCAAACGAAGCAGAAAAACAACACCCTTATGAAGTAAGGCAACAAAGTGAGTTGGGGCTTCTTCCCCGGGTCCTACCTGATGCCAACATGCCTCTACCAGTTGCACAAGGGGTTGAGGCCACAGTGCAGGCAGCATGGGACGAGCACCAGCAGCTACCTGGCATGCCCACATCTGAGCTGCCAGCTTGCCAGCAGCGAAGTGCTGTGCCTGCTGCACAGCAGGCAACCCCCGAGGAGATACCCCCAGGACCACCGTGCGTGCCAGAACCTCATACAGCACCACACCAAAGCTGAAGGTGTCCACTGACTGGTTGTAGGGCTGGTTGAGGACCACCTCAGGAGCCATGTAGGTCCAACTGCCAACACGGCCGGTCATGGCATACCTATGGAAAAGAATCACGGCAACAGAAGGACACCACCAGCTTCTGAGCCAGGCATTGTGGTTGCGACTTTGAACGAAAAGAGGCTTCAACAGGCATATCCGGATGTGCAGCATGTGGCCTTGAATGCTATGAGGTAAAGAGGCTTGCACTCATACGTATGAGGATGGCAGATGCTCATACGAGAAGCCTGCAGCAACAGTGCACATCTTGTACAGTTCAAGGTTCGAAGGTTTAAGGCAACAGAGATTGCATGCCATCCTCTCTGCCTGCATGTTCCCTGTTAAACCTTAATGGAGTCAACGGCCCAAGGGGTACGCACCTGTAACAGCCATGTGGGAAAGCTGGGCCACCTGGACATGCAGCCCCAGCGGCTGCTACAACATGCTTCCCAGCATGTGCCAGCGGCCAGCAGCCGACACCAGCACTTGCAGCAGCCGCAACCTCCACACTTTCATCACCAGCAGGTAACTCTACAAAGGTTGCCGCTGTGTGCGCAGACTGGATGGCTGGAGGGTTGGGTTTATGGTGGTCTTCCTCCACAGCCAGCTGCCGTGAAGGCTGCTCTGCAGCAGAAGCAGCAGAACCTGCAGCAGCAGTCTCCTCTGTCTCGGACCCTACCGGTGATGCAGGGCCCCATTCAGGTTTGCACATGAGGGGTGCAGGTTGGCGGGTTGGAAGCCCATTCCTGTCAGGCATGCTCCTGGACCGCTCCAGCATTTGGCTAGAAATAGCAGGCTTGGAAGGCTTGAGGTTGTTCAGGACACCTGGATATGAGCAGATGAGCTCAGCTACCATAGATAGCCTGATGAAATCAGAGATAGTACACAATCAGATGTCCCAGCAAGGGCTACTACACTACAGGCTAGGAGTCGAGCATACATTTTTGCGTTTTACTCATGAACCCGTTGTGATTGGTAAAGGAATTAGTCATGCACCCGTTGTGATTGGTATAGGAATTTCTCATGCACCCGTTGTGATTAGTAAAGGAACTACTCATGCACCCGTTCTGATTGGTAAAGCAAGTACCCTCCTCTACACACACCTGTGGCAGCTGCCTTCAGCTTCGCTAGCTTATTGCTCTTGGGGGCTTCCTGCCCTAGTGCAGAGGTCTCCTTAAGACCAGCCCGGGATGCAGAACCGCAGCTGCCTGCCTGACCTCCCTGCCTACTGCGTGCTGAGAAGCTCAGCGACTTGCCAAGGAAGCCCTTGGCACCCCAGGTCACTTTGCGCACACGCACTTGCTCCTGACTAGCCTGCTGCTCGTGCAAACCTGCAGCTGCATCATCCTCAGACCTCACACTGCTCATGCTGCTGATCGTGCTGATGCAGCTGTCCATGCTGCCCTTGCTGCCATCCCTGCTGCTACTGTGCACAAAACCCGCCTCGCCTGGAGAATCCAAGCTGTGTTGGCTCTCAGAAGAGCCACTGCTGCTAGCATCATCCATGCTGTCATTGCCAAGCAGCACCCGCAACGCAGAAATGCCCTGAAGGTCCCCTGGCGCTGTCTTGCTGGTTTGCAGCTCCCGCAGGCCAGCAGCAGTGCAAGGTGTGCTTGCTGCATGCTGTGGGATCTCCATAGGTGCAGCAGGGTGAGCAGGGTCCTTCTGCTGCTGCGGCAGGCCATGCTGCTCATAGCCAAGGGCTGCATGCTGCTCTTGTGCCGTCCAAGCCTGTGGATGGACAGGGGACATGGGGCATGAGGCAGCCTTAGCCTCCAGCTGGCGATGCAGTCCAAGGTCCACCAGTACAGCCCTTGCTCCTGGCCTCCCATCAGTTAGCACCACATTCTCCAGCTTCACATCCCTGCAGCACAGGAGGCCAGAAGTGGAGTACGTCAAATATTACAGCGACACTGCAGTGGTTGGGAGAGCGGTCATGCATACAATGACCGACGGGCAAGCCATTCTACAACAAAAACGTGCAGGTTAAAGCTGCACCAAATATCCTCAACCTGATCCCAGCCGATTCAACACACAACACTGCAGCAGGTATTCCACATTTGAAATCGTTGCTTGCCTGGGCCACTAGCACGTAGTTTCAGATACACCATGCATTGAGGAAGAGGCCAGCCACATTGCCTGACAATGCAGTGAATGTCACAGGAACTGTAAGAATGAACAGTAGCATCAGCAGTCACCAAATATGTCGGCTGTTGCTTGCCTGTGGATAACCCTCTTCTTTCCTGGGCCAGTGCTATGCAGGTGCTCCAGGGCTTGTGCTATGTCCACCAGCCAGTTGAGACCTTCATGGCTGCTGTAGTTGCTCAGCGGGCTTTGCATCCCTGGGGCAGAACCTGCTGGTGCTTGGTACAGCTTGTCTGCCAAGCTGGGACCCTTGAGAAGGGGCTGGAGGAGGAACAAGGCGCCAGGGTGCCGGGGGTGGCCGGCTGAGAGCATGCCCCATCCCCAGCACCCCACGACGGACCTGGTGCACATGCACAGAATTCACACAGTAATGAGGCACTACATGGAGATCATTGCTGGAGAAGGCTTGGTGCCAGCAGTACTTGCATCGCAATATCACGTAGTGGTTGTGCAGTGGCAAAAATGGCTTTGGCAGGTAGATGGTTCCCTTCCTAAGTCTTAAAAGCAGAAGGATGACATGTGTCCAAGTCATTAATTATGCTGTCCACCAGCTGAACCAGTGATTGATAAATGGCCTGAATGCCTTTCTCTGTACTAGCAGAAGCACCAACGCAGTACCTGTGTTGCAAGTTCCAAAGAAGCTGTCCTTCACAAACCAAGCGCTGTCCAGCGGTGTATAATGCGCTTGCAGGGCAACCCCTGGGGGACTTCAAGACTTTCACTGCTACACTAATGGCATCCACCTGTGCTCCTGGCGGAACCGAAGGGGACTGTCCAAGGGGATTGACTGCTCCGTAGGTCCCCATGTGCCGTGAATAAGCGCTGTAGCATCCAGTCCATTGTCCCTCGTACACGCGGCAGAAGGCACCTTCGCCTATAGGGAGCCCGATCGCCACTTGTGCGGGCTGGACCTCAGGCAAGTTGCTGCCATAGGTACTTCTCCCTGCTTCTGAGCTTAGGGCAGAGAAACATGGTGTAGCCATGGAGCAGAAGGTGACCGAATCTGACCCTGCTGATAAGGGAAGTGATGTGCCCGTCAAAACGAAAGCGCATCAAGTTTTTGTGAATGTTTGTTAAATAAGGAAAACTGAAGCCAACGCGATCAAGGCAGCAGTGAGTCGCGTCCGGGTCAAAGCAAGTAGACGAAGACTCTGGTGCTGGCGCTGCCGAAGTATATTGTTATATGGCTGTATGGATGGTCTGCGAAGGCTGCCTGTAGGCTGGAAAGGCTGCAGAGGACCCTGCGCACGAGAAGGTAGTTGAGTCAGCTTGAGGCGATTAACCAAGAAATGGGTTGAAAGCGCAAGCACGACACGCTTATTTACTGACAGGAAACGCAATGTGAGGGCATTTGTGGATGCGCAGGCCGCAAAGTCGGATGATGAGGGGAAACGCTGCTCATCTGCCCTCAGAGGTTGCACACTGTGCGGACCATAGAAACGTTACGTGACTTGCGACCCCTGCAATCATTGACCTTTGCTGCGGCTTAATAGGACTTTATGGGCAGCCCTTAGCCTTACCTGAAGTTCTCCGGTCAGTGAGGGGATGTGCGAGAGATGCTCATCTATCTCAAGCTCGCGACCCCTCCACCACCAGCAGAGAAGCCTAGTCTCGCGAAAGCGCACACGGGCCGTGCAGTTGCGTTAGTATACAGCCGCTCGAGCAGGTTCATAAGGGCAAGAGTGTGCAGTTCGACACTCAAATCAGGGGTGTCAAGGGGTACGATTTCCGCCAGAAAATCCTCCGGCCTATGACTTAACCCCCCCTTCCATTTTGCTTTGTAACCTGTCGTGTTGCGCAAGCACATACAAGTCTGGGCGTTGCTGCTACCGCATCAGTGGGAGGTCGGATAAGGAATGGAGATGGATTGAGAAGAGTTACGGAACAGGCGTCCTATCAGGCGCCCTTCGGGATGGTCATAGCATCGCAAAAACAAGACTGAACAAAGTCTGTCTCAGCAGAGCCAACAGATTTGCCCTTTGCCACTTATTCATCATACCGTTGAGGCGGCATGCCCTTCATCCACTAATCCTCTCACAGGGCTTATTCCACTCCGTGCATGTGCACACTGCCTGAAACTGCTCAGCTGAATCCAGAGGCACATATATCAGCCAGGGTTCCACAAGTCCACTGTCCAGAGACCCATCACCATCCCGTCTAATGCTTGACAGGTTTCACTTTCATCACATATTAGCACAACAGCACTCTGCACCTGCACTGATATCATTACATTTCATGATATGCCATAGCAAAAAGTGCCATAGGTCCCGCACCTCAAGCTGTCACAAAGAACAGCGAGGTGGAACAGAATCCGGGTTAATTTCGGCATGTATGACAACATGTGCCTAGACATGAGGTCCAGCAGCTAGGTCAAAATCACCCAAAACCTCCGCTGCCCCAATGGGGGTAAGAGCCTCCCTCCTACTGAGAAAAACAAGGAGGGCTTGTAAGCCCGGGTGCAAGCAATAGTTGGTAACAAACCCCATTAGTTGCACCTCACGCCACATCAGAAGGGTGAGCACAAGCATTCCTAATAACTTTATTTCCAAGCAGCTGAAACATATTTAGCTATACATTTAAATGCATGCTTGAATGGGCCATATACTAAGCCAAACTCCTCATCGGCGTCTACACCCCAGAACTCTTCATTAAGCATGCTATGCAGCTTCTCCTCATCAGATTTGCCATCCAATATCTGACATTTGGCAGCAACATCAGGGTCAGAAGTCAGCTTCTCCCACAGCTTTTGCCATTGTGCCTGGTAAATAGAACAGTCAAACAAGAAATGTTCAGGAGATTCAACTTCCCCTCCCTATTCAAGGGCCAAGATGACAGGACTTGCAGCACTCTCTACGTGCATTTTGCCTGCTAGCGCTCTTCCTACCGAATTTTGCCGTCATTGCGTTGAGAGGAAGAATACCTGCACACAGCTGCATAATTCATTGAGTTCGTGAGTTCCATGCCTTGGTTTAGAGGGCCTGTGCGCAAAAATGGTTGCGGCTTCAACATATTTGATATCGTTGTTGTAATGCTGCATGTATGTTGCTAAAGTAGATCTGCACTGATAAACACACAAAGCACTGCTTGCAATGGCAAACCCACACACATCTAAGGAGGTTTCTAGTTTTTATATTAAAAAAATCCTACAATACAGCCAAAATCGATGCTTGCTTGTACTCCTATCATTTGCAGCACAATATGCAGAGCCGGTTGGCGATGACTTGCCTGGTGACGAGCTTTGGATAAAACAGTCTACAGCTCAACCATCGAGCATATGGCAAAGACGTGCTGGGTCCATCCTAAGTTGGACCCTGCTAGTGATAAGACTGCAAAAAGTTGACTCCCTGCTCTAGGGCCAGGGCCCACACTGTGTGTGTGTGAATCTTACATTGGCAAGCCCATTGGCATGCATGCAGTGCCACAGTTCACCACTACTTCACAACAAATCCAAGTAGCCTACCGTGCTGGATACACTTAGGACTTCCTAGTTTCACCCTTATAGCTGACAAGTCTGACTATCCAAAGCATTTGCATTCAAAAACATATTAAGATATGCAAATGCCAATGTTGTGGTCTTCAAACAGCCACAGCAACCCATTCATAAGCCTGAGTACGCAATGCAAACTAAATACCAGGAAAAACCAGATGGAAACATGCGGATGGCCAACACGCAACAAGGTGCCATCCAAGGAACAAGCACCCTATAAAGGCACGCAAAAAGGCTATGCAGATAACAGTGTCGCATGAGACGCAGCAACAACACCCTAGTGGTGAATGGTGAAGAATGAAACAAAGCAGGCCACAGCATGTAAGAAAGACATCCAGTTATGACCTTATGCCCTGGTTCTGTGGTGAACATGTTTGCTGTCGGCAGCAAGCCTTGCTGAGCATGGCAGTACGTCTGGAGCATTAACAGGTTGCTTCCCAGCCTACACCACACTGCCTTGCAATCTGCAGTTATGATAACATTCTTACACTTCACAAAATGATGGTAAATGGGCAGACCTGCAGACTAATGGGGGCACTCAGCACCCAGCTCAGATATGCACGGGGCGTTCTCACAAAGTGTTTAGCTGTCTACATTGATGGATATTGAGTCTTTGAGCAATGCAGGGAGACGGGTTGCAGCAGGTCTCAAGGCTTGGAACACCTCCTTTTGACAGCAACACTGCCTCACACATCATCGTTTGTGTTGCAAGCTGACTCAGCAACAGGTCTTACCCTGGAAGGCCAACAGCTTCAGATCCATTCTAGAAGCACCCACCAAGCAATTAACAGTTCCACAACAAGCATTGGTTCCAAAGCCATGTTACCTGCTGCCAAGGACATATGCACAGCAGCTTGTGGTCAGGGCACCCTCAGGACATAACCATCACTTCAAGAGTTAATGGCCTGGCTTTTTCCCAAGTGGTGTTGCTACTTGATTTTAAGATGAACCCAAGCAGGCAATGGAAACAGTCAAGCGGAACTGACATATTCTCCAAGCGGCTGGCCTTGCTGACATGACTGCAGCCAAGAAGCCCTTTAGGACATGGGGATCTGCGGTGATTCTTGAGCATAGCACCCTGGCCTACCAGGCACTGGGCTTGTCCACTCCATTGGTGAAGTAGAAGCATTTTACCGGAGATGAACAAGAAGCCAATGGTAGCAGGCTCAAAGTTTGATTGGATGGCACCAGTTCAGTGACGGAGGTCCCATGTTAGTGAGCTTGGTGAGGGGATCAGCATTGCCAGAAACCTCACAGCAGATGCAGCTAGGGGGGGTGAAGCATTTAGTAGACCGACAGGCCCATGTGGGGGCAAGTAGGCCCCAAATCGTAGTCAACGAGGAGCTAAGAACCTGCTGGCAGGTGCAAACCCGCTGGCGGGTGAAGCACTAGTGGGTTGTACAGTCACCAGGGTTCGACTGCAAGCACTGCAACCACTGCACAGGGTGCAAGCCACTCATTCACTGCTGTTTCAAAGCAGGAGGATAGGGAAAAAGCAGGCGGATGCTGCTGATGGCTCTGCTAGAAGTCGTCTTATTTTAACTAGCAGATGCGGTGGTCAAATGTGTGGTATTAGCAAAAAAGGATGGAGGTAAAGGTTCTTTTTCAGCAGCGATGTGAATGCCACCAGCCCTGGTTTGCATGACCGGCAGGAACTGTACTCGCCATGCCCGTCTGTCAGCATTACCTGGTTTAGACGCTGTTCGATTTTGCATGCCTGCTCCCCATGAACCACCTGTCGGTACATAATCCAAAAGTGAGAGAGATTGGGGTTAGGGCTCAGGCTGGCAGAGTTGCACGGTTGTAGGTAAAGATCGTCCGTCAACCCGGCTGTGGCTAAAGCACACACGAAGTTCCAGCTCCAGCTTGCTTTAGTTATTCTGCAGGTGTATGCTATGTGGTGGTATGTTGCATGCTCTACCTGTAGGTATCTTTGCTCCACTATGGTGTCAGCGGTATTGCAGTCCAGGCTTATCAGTCCAATCAAGGCACTTGATAACGGACTTAAGATATATAAAGGGATGTGCCATGCTATGTAATCAAGTCTCACGAGCTGATGGTTCCCTGCTTGGCAAACAGACCGGTAAGACGTGCTTCCGTCAGATAGCTCGTCGAGGCTCCCCTGTTTGACAATATCCTCAGAAGGCGCGACAGATGCTATGCAACGATTGTGGGTGTGAAAAGCCAACCACCCTTCTGGCCCCGCAGGGGTTACAGTTGGCCGGGAAGTCTGCACCATGCAAGACGCAAAGTGTGCGTTGCCCACCACTGCATGCGTACGCCGCGTCGATAGGGGCATCCGGAGATGCGTCTCTAGGGCCCAGCAGCTCCCTCGCGCCCGTTCCTGACTTGCAGGCCGGCCAGTGGGTGGGTCAGAAGCAGCAGTATGGAGAGGCCCAGTGGATCGATGCAGGCAAGTCGAGAGGCGTAAGTTACCGTGTCATCAGCAGCTGCGAGACCCATGAGGAGCTGGCAAGCCTTTTGAATGCTCATGGTTATCAGCTTTCGCCAGATCACCTTGCAGCGATCCTCAAGCAGCTATGTGCAATAGCCTGCAGCAGCAGCAGCCAGGGGCAGGGGCAGGGCAGTGGGCAGAGTGTGATATCCCTAAGCAGGGGTGCTCACATGGGGTCTGCTCCTTCCCGCAAGCAAGCTGGGCAGCTTCTAGCACAGTGCTTGGGCCTCCTTCAGCAGCAGAAGCAGCATCTTGCACCCAGGGCACTTGGCAACATCTTGCTCTCTGTAGCAAACCTCCAGAACAAGCTGCTTCACTCTTCTCAAAACACATCTCGAGCCCCCGTCGCCACCCCCACCCCCACTGCCAGCAGCAGCGTACACACCTCTGGCCGTATGGCTGATGACAGCAGCAGCAGCAGCAGCAGCCTTGGTAACAGCACCAGCAGCAGCAGTGTAGGTACAGGCTTCCTGCTACAACCTCCAGCCAGCAGAGACCTGGACCAGCTCCTAGCAGCAGTCAACCAGGAGCTACAGCTGCAGCAGCTGCTCCTAGCAGTAGCACCTCAGCTTGCATCCTCTGCTACAGCTTTAGATCTTGTAGATATCTTCTATGGGCTGGCATCGCTGAGGATGCGACCAGGAGCAGAAGCTGAGTCGCTTTTACTGGAAGCTTGTTCCGGAGTATTGGTCCAATACGAGCCTGCATGGCATGCCAGCAGCAGCAGAAGCCATACTACAGGACGCGCAGCAGCAGTAGCAGCAGCAGGAAAAGGAGCTGGCAGGTTAAGACCAAAACATCTATCCCTGCTGCTGTGGTCTTTAGCAGCGCTGGACATCAAGCCTAATGACAATCTTCGCTTGGCATGGTTTGGCTGCTCGGCCTCCAGGCTGGAATCTTTTAACCCGCAGGATATCTCAAATGTAGCTTGGGCTCTAGGGACATTGGGGCTGAACCCGCCCAAGCAGTGGCTGGGGCTTTACCTGCAGGCACTGGATCGCCAGGGTTTAGACTGGAAGCCACAGGGCATCAGCAATACCCTGTGGGGTCTAGCGAAGCTTGGGTGCAGGGTTCAGGAGGGGTGCTTGCTGCATCTCCTGCAGGAGGCAGCAGGTAGGGGCAGCAGCTTTACTCCACAGGAGCTCTGCAACACCCTCTGGGCTGTAGCAAAGATACAGCAGCAGCAGCGGGGTTGGGATGGTTCTGCAAATGCCACCAGCTGCACCTGCAGCAATGTACGCTACTACTTGCAGCAGCTGCTGTTGCGGTGCCAGCTGCTAGCAGATCAGCTACAGCCGTCAGACTGGTCAAACCTCCTATGGGCATGTGGTGAGCTACAGCTGCCTTTACCAGCGCCTTGGCAGCAGCAGCTGTACTACTGTATGCCTAAGCTGGAGGGTGCCTCTCCTTGGACACCGCAGGCATTAGCAATCAGTGTTTGGGGCTTGGCGCGGCTGAGGGTGAGCCCTCCTGTGGACTGGTGGGCTGGGTGGGAGGCATGTACTGCTGTGCTGCTGCCAAAATGCAGTCAGCAGTACTTGGCGGTGATGCTGTGGGGTTTAGGGGTGTTGCGGTATCGGCCGAGTGGGGAGTGGTGGGCGGGGTATTGGGGTGCGGTGGCTGGGATGGTGGAGGGGCTTGAGCAAGCAGCAGCAGCAGCAGCGGAAGCAGAGGTAGCAGCAGCAGGTTGGCCAGCAAGGGAGGCTGGTGGAGAGCTTCCAGCAGCAGCAGCAGTGCTTGAAGGCACAGGAGGAAGGCAGGTACCCTTGACAGCAGCAGCAGTTGTGGCATATGGAGATGGCTTGCCTAAGACCAGCAGTAGCAGTCAGGTGGAGTCAGCAGCATTAGCTGTTCAGCTACAGCATGTGGTTATGGTACTGCAGGCTACAGTACGATTGGGGGTGCTGCCTCCTAAGCCTTGGGTTGTAGCAGCAGTACCAGCTATCACTCAAAGTGTACTGCTGGCTTTGCCTCCTGCAGCTGCGGCACTCCTACCAACAGCAGCAGCAGGGGGAGCACTGGGAGCAGTAGGAGAAGGAGATACAGCCGTCCCCAGGCAGCAGGCTGCAGCAGCAGCTTGTGTCCGGGATGTGCTCAGCATTGAGACAGCAGCAGTAGCTTTAACTGCAGTGACTGGGTTGCTTGGATGGGATGTAAATGTGGGAGAGGGATTATGGTCAGGGTCAGAGGGCGGGGGGGAGGTGGTGGTGGGTGGGCCACTGGGCGCGAGTTTATTATTGGGAAGTACTGGGGAGAGGGTTGGCGAGAGTGGGTGTAGGGATGGAAGGGGGAAAGCAAGCAACAGTAGTGACAGCAGCAGTACAAGGAGCAGCAACAGTGGCAGAGACCTCATTGGGGATGCGAGGTGCGATGACGCCAGCAGCAGCAGCAGGACTAGCAGCAGCAGTGATCCTCTGACGCTGGGAACAGTACAGCAACAGCAGCACCGTGAGCAACTGCTCAGTTGTCAGGAGGTGTTGAAGTGTTGGTTGATGTGGAGAGTGGAGCGGCTGGACATAGCGCACCTGCTGCTGCTGATGGACTTGGGAACAAGGCAGAGTCGGCAGCAGGAGGTGCAGCATCAGTACCAGCAGCAGCAGCAGCCAGACTGCCAGAGGCAGGAGCAGCAGCAGCAGTCAGGAAAGCAGGGGATGGTGTTGGAGCAGCGTGGTATTGACCGACCGCTCCAGCAGCAGCGACGTGGCCATCAGCACCAACAGCAGCAGCAGCAGCTACAGTACCAGCAGCAGCAGCAGCAGCGGTTTACCATGTCCGGGTTAACACCACTGCAGCATCAGGTGTTGGGCCACTGCTGGATGAAACTGCATGAGGCATCTGCAGGGCAGCTCACCTCGCTGCTACGCTTGCTGCTGGCCTCAGGGATGCAGAGCACTTGGAAGGGCAGGGAGCAGCTGTGGCAGGTGCAGGAACATATGGCTGCTGCTGCTGCTGCTGGTGCTGGTGCTGCTGCTGGTGCTGCTGGCAAGGGGTGCAATGCAGCTGGAGCAGTACAAAGCTCGTTCGGGAGTGTTGTTGTTGGGGTAGGCAGTCGGGCTATTGGAGATGCTGGTAGTGCCAGGGGTAGCCAGCATGGCAGCAGCAGTAGCAAGGTCAATGTTAGCAGCGACAGCAGCAGCAAGGGGGGCATTGAAAAACCCAGCAGTGTCAGTAGCAGCAGGGGCTCTTGGCTGCTGCATCAAGTGGAAGGACAGGTGCAGCAGCAGCTGCTGAGCAGGAGTCCTGATGCTACTGCGTTTGGCTTGCAGGCACTTGCGGAGCTACGGCCTAAGTACCACAGGCCCTCCCCTTCTTTCCTGGCAGCTGCAGCAAAGGCAGTAGCAGACCAGCGCATTAGCTACAGCCCCAAGAGCCTTGCTACTGCTTTGTACCGGCTGGGGAAGCTAGGGTACAGGGTGAGAGCAGACCTGCCTGGCTTTTGCTTGTTTCTGGAGCAGGTCTCAGTGGCTAGTTACCAGCTACTGCCGAGGTGCGGGCCTGGTGACTTAGTGACTATGCTGGTGGGGATGAGCCTGGTTGCACCGGGAGGAGGGGCTTTGGACAGCGGATGGGTGCACGGGTGGTTGGATGAGTCAGCTGGACGCCTGCGGGAGTTGAAGGGGCACCAACTAGCAGCAGTAGCACATGCTTTGACCAGGGTCAAAGCCGATGTTGACCCTGTCTGGATGGGGAGGTATTTGAATGTGCTGCAGCTGAAGCTGCGAGATGATGGGAGGGAGAGGATCACAGCCAAGCAGCTTGTAGCAATTTGTGGTTTCCTATCAGAGGCGGGAGTGCAGCCCGGGATGAGTTTCATTTCGGCTGTAGCAGCATGTGTGGAGCAGCAGCTACTGCTGGAGGAGCTACAGCCACATCAACTTGGGTTACTGGCTGTAGCATGGAAGAGGTTAGGGTGGGAGGTGCCGCGAGAGCTGAGGGGGCAGTGCCTGTATGCGGTGACTACTCGGCTTACAGTGGTTACTGCTGCTCAGTTGGCGCAGTGCTTGAGGCTCCTGGCAGCAGCAGGGTGGAAGGTATCAGCTGGCTGGGCTAAGAGGGCAGAGAGGGCATTGGCTGTGCAGGAAGCGGCAGTGGCAGGGCGAGCAGAGCAGTATGAGGGAACTGCCGCAGCAACAGCAGCAGCTGTGGCTGATGGACAGCATGCATCACTGGGAGCTGCAGCAACAGCAGTAGCAGCGGGCGCAGCAGCAGCTGAAGCAGGAGGGGGGTGGTTAAGGGGATCAGCAACCTCAATGACAGAAGACATGGCAGCAGATGCACCAGCAGCAGCAGCAGCAGGTGCCTCAATAGCAGCAGAAGCAGCAGTAGCAGCAGCAGCAGAAGCGATAGTAGCAGCAGCTGAGTCACCGCCAGGTCATGGGGTTGAAGCTGGCTTGAGACTGATGAAGGCAAGGAGGGCGTTGAAGAGCATGCAACTGAGGCGATGTCATCAAAAGAACTAGTAAGCATGGGAACATTGGCAATAATATCAGCTGGTTTTAAGGGAGGGGCAAATAGAAGAGTGGCAGTTCTTCAGCTTCAAGAAGAGTGGCAATCATATCAGCTGCTTCAAGGCTAGCTGCTTTGAGGGGAGTGGCAGTAGTAGCAGCTGCTTCAAAAAGAGTGGCAGTCATCCCGTAGCTTTGACAGGGTGCTCCTAGAAATGTTTGCACGGTCAGTGTAAAACTTTCGGAGGCGCAATTTTCATGATCAGATTAGGATGGTGTCAGCTTTGTTTTCAGGAGCTAACACTAGGCCATTACTGCTGTGAACTGCATGGGAAGCATGTGAGCCATTGCCCACACCCGGGTTAACTTTCTGTGCATACAGGATGCAAAGGCAAAACAGCCACGTAAGTGCTGTACAGACCCAATTGTGTGCAGTTGTGGGTGTTCTTTCGCAAGAGGGCTGTGAACAGCAGGTCTCATCATCTTAGTTTTTCTCATTTTCACCATCCCCTGGGGTCATGACATCATGCCTGAAATACCTAACTTGAAAAGTGAAAGAAGAGATGGTACTGGAATTGTGGCTGCCCCTCATAGCATGAGCTGTGGACTGGTTGTTTGTTGTCGGGATATAGCAGTTTTATGGCAGTGTAACCTGCAGCATCTAGTCCATGCAGGTCAATTTCAGATTAGATGTGAGTTGCCCTTGCCTTGGGTATTGGGATTGTAGGTGGGTTGTTGGGCCGTGAATTTGTGGTTGAAACATTGTTTTGCTGGGGCATTACTGAGGGCAGGAGGGAGGGGGAACCGCTGTCGTATAAATGGGAGGGGGGGGGGGGCATGAATCTTTTACGCTCTCTAGTATAGCAAGTGGTTACACCCATGACAAGGGTGGCATGGAGCATTGTTAGGCTTATCGTTCAGCGTAGCACATCACTGGCTCCCTTAATTGGGTGTAGTTATGTTTCAGAGCACGGGTCGTGGGCGATGCCGCTGGTCTGGTGGTGCTGCCGCGTCCCTACCAAAAGAAAATGGTCAGCACATGGCAAGTCGAAATGGGCTGGCCTGACATACATTGGCTAGCAAGGGATCTAGGGTGGGCTGGTGGCAGCCATTGTGTCAGTTTTGGACAGGATCTTGAGTATGCCGTTGGAGCCTAAGCTGGCTCCTTGTGGGTGGCGCTGCCCCCACCGGCGCCCCGCTTTGACGGGGCCATTTGGTAATTGGTAAAATAATTGGTAATTGAAAATGATTCAGAACATGTGTGAGAGTGTTTCTTTGTTTGGCTTTCTTATATGTTGGGCTTGGATGTTATGCCTACTTCCAGGGTCATGCCTGATTGATCTGAACACTATGTAAAAGTGTTCGAGTTACGGGCTTTACTTGCTTGGAAAGTTTATGAGAATGGATTACAGATTACAGATTACAAAGTGGCCCCACAAAGGGGGCGCCCGTAACGGAGCCAAACTAGGCTCCATGGGCATCATACACCATGCCAGACTCATCAAAATAATCATCATAGTCAGACGAAAACGTATCAATTTGATAACCAACCAGACCTAGCTCCTCTAGTGTCTCCCTAGAGACATTTATGAGAATGGGCAGGTGCAATTGCATGCATCAGACGGGCGGGACCCTTCAGTTCGTTAGGGGGGCACTGGTGTATCAGCAGGGTTGACAATTTGATGGGTGCTTGAAAGGGGATGAATAGTCGTGGTCAACAACAGACTATATACAAGTTCTTCGTTTGCAGAGGCTAGCTGTCGAGGCAGCATGCAGGGGTTTGGAAGGCAATAAACATATACTAGCGTTATATCTAAAGCTTGACTGGCGGGCCCGGGCCGAAGAATTACCTATGAAACATTTGGATTCGATGCCATATCGAATCGAAGAGTGCACAAAAGCACCCGTCCCGGCGGTGAATCGTTGACGTTAAGGCATCGCACGGTGTCACCAACACCTCGGCGCTGTATCTACGCATGTGTAACGGTCAATCAATCAATCAATCAAAACGCAAGACCAGCAATGCCAATGGCCAAACAAACCTAGGCCACAAACACAAGGCTCCTGATCACAATCACGAAGCCACACAACCGATGGTGGATTTGCCACACACAAGCTGAGGCTAGATGCAACGGCGTGCACACCAAGGGGAAACAAACACCACCACTAAAACCCAAAACCTGCTCCACTTCCATCACACATGGGTGGCGGGGAGGCAGCAGGATCCAGCACCACCCTAGTAGGGGCTGGAGGTGGCTCCCACCACCTAGGTACTGGTGAACCACCATCCTCCCAGCCACTGAAAGGCACCACATAGCGCTCCACATGCTTATCAATAGCTTGCTTAGTGCGCCTTCTACACCTCACTAACCGTTGGCTTTCCCAAGGGTGCGTAAGATCCCACAACCTCTTCCTCCAAGCACTCTTAATCTGACATGAAGCCTCCCAGCTCCCCTCATCTTGACCAAGCACCTTCAGATCTGCACACACGCATTTCTCCCAGGTATGGCGAGGCCTACCCACTGGCCTCGTCATGTCACCATGTAATGAAGAGAACAACGCAATATGCGGCAACCTGCCCTCCTCCATGCGGCCCACATGCCCCAGCCACCTCAGCCTATTTGCTGTGATGTATGCTGACAAGGTGGCTACCCCACATGATTTCCTGATATGCTCATTGGTGTGCCGATCTGACAGCCTGACCCCCAGGATGCTCCTAAGGCAGCTAGAGTGCACCCGCTCAAGCTTTTGCGATTGCACTTTGGTCAGGGACCAACACTCACTCCCGAACAGCAGAATTGGCAACACATATGCCTTGTAACACTTCACCTTCGTAGCCAATGACAGATGCTTGGTACCCCACATCTTTTCAAACTGCTTAAACCTCCCCACAGCCTTACCCCTCCTGATATTCAACTCCACATCCAACCTGCCATCAGTCACAAGCACACTTCCCAAGTACTTGAACTGTGACACCTCTTTTACCACACCCTCACTGATAACCACCTCTGGTCCTTGCTGCACTGGCACATCCCCCTCCTTCCAATCCTTGTCAATGGACAGGATCTCAGTCTTGCTTGCATTGATGCGCAACCCAAGACTAGCAGCAACCTTGTCCATCACCTGCAGCATGACCACCAACTCCTCCCTGCTGGGACTTAGCAACACCATATCATCTGCATACAGCAGAACAGACAACAGCTCCACACACCCACCACTACCACACCCATCACGCTCAAGTTTCCCATCTGCATGATAGGCTAGCTTCACCCCACATCCCTCCGGCATCTGAGCCATTGCCTGCCGAACCACAAAGTCCATGTAGATGTTGAACAGCAAGGGAGCAATGACACATCCCTGCCGCACCCCGCCATGCACATCAAACCACTCAGACACCACACCACCCATCCTAACAGCAGCCTGTGTGCCAGTATGCAAGTCCATCAGCAACTCTATCAGCTTTGTGTGTACCCCGTACACATGCAGGATGCGCCATAGCGTGTCTCGCGGTACAGAATCATATGCCTTACGCAAATCCACAAAAGCCATGAATAGAGGCTGATCGAATGCTACAGACTTAGAGATGACCTGGCGTATGGTGAACAGAGCATCAGTGAGGCCCCTCCCCTTCCTAAAAGCAGACTGGTTATCAAGCAGTTGTGCATCGATATGAGAACTGATCTTAGCCAAAATGACCAAGACATACACCTTCCCCGGTATACTTAGCAAGCTTATCCCCCTATAGCTATCTTTCACTTTGCGCTCTCCTTTGCCTTTATACAGTGCCACCAACAGTGCACGTTTCCACTCCACTGGCGCTTTCCCTGACTCCCACACCGCCACAATGACCCTGTGCAACCATTTCAGCATGGTCCCACTGAGCTTTAGCATAGGCGCTGCGATACCATCAACCCCAGGAGCTGCCCCATTACGACAGGCAAAGACAGCTTCTTCAACCTCCTGCACAGTAGGTGGCTGAGCTGCTGCTTCACTCTGCTGGTTTGCACCTTGCCCTGCCTCCATCTTCTGCACTAACTCCTCAATGGTCTGCTGCATTTGCTGGTCGAGCTTGGCAGGGCAGTTGAGGACATCAGCAAAGTGCTCAGCAAAGCACTTCACCACCTCCTCCCTGCTTTGGAACAGCTGCTTGCCATCAGCACCCCCTAGCACAGCTGTAGGAGCAGCAGAGCTACTGCCCTGCTGCTCCTTGAAGATCCGCTGGACATGCTTGTGGAACACGGCTAGATTACCAGCTTTTAGAGCATGTTCCGCAAACAGCGCTTGCTGCTTGAAGTACCGCTCCTGATCCTTCTTAACCGCTTGCCTAGCAGCATTATTGGCCCCCCTGTAATCTGCCCTGGTAGCATCATTAGGAGAGGACAGCACCGCTGCATGTGCTGCATGTTTCCGCTCAATCTTCTGCAAGGTCGCATCGGATATAGCGAAATCTCGGCGCCGCTGCTGAGGCTTGAGGTTTAGACCAGCCTTATGGGCTGCTTGGCTGGCTGCCGCTGTTAGCTGTGTCCATTCGTCTTGTGCGCTCTGCAACTGAGCCCCTACCAGACGGCTGAACTGGTTAGACATTGCCAGCTCAAAGCACTGCTGAGTTGCTGCAGATTCTTGCAGCCGGCTGCAGTCATAGGGCCGTGCTGGCTGTCCCTTCGCACTGTGCTGCTTGGCCACTGACAAGCGGAGGCGCATCGTAAGCACCAGCATTCTATGATCAGAGCCACCTGTATCAAAGCTGCGAAAGACCCTGCAGTCTGTCACACTTGACATGAACCGCTTGGAGACAGCTATGTAATCGATGACCCTGAGCACATCCTGCTTGTTTCTATTAACCATCTTGTGAGTAGCAGTCCGGTAATTGCTGTGCTTGAAGAAGGTGTTGGCTAAGCGAAGGTTCAAGGCACCAGCCAGCTGCAAGAGTCGCTCACCATTCCCTGAAGGCTGCTGCTTCCCAAAGCCATGAGGCCCCATAACACCCCCATACGGTTCTGGATCAGTGCCAACCTGGGCGTTGAAGTCACCCAGAAGGACTAGCATGTCCCTGGAAGGCAGCGCTGCCAAGATAGCTTCCAACTGCAGGTAGAAAGCTTCCTTGACCTCCTCAGGGGTGGACTCGGTATCAGTCGGCGAATATGCTACCACGATTGAGGCGTTTATCCCACTGCTGATTCTCACACGGACTACCAGGATTCGCTCACTGACAGCAGACCAGTCGATTAGGCAACGGGACCACTTCGAGTTAAGAAACAGGCCCACCCCATGTTGCCGTGGCTGACCCTCTGGCAGCCCGGACCATATCAACTGCCAGTCCTTCGTAACATTACGACATCCACTACCCGGTATCCTGCTTTCAGCAACACCACAGGCTCCAACGCCAAGGCGAGACAGCTGCATGACGTAAGAGGATAGCTTGCTCTGTACCGAAGCATCGTCACTGCCGAAAGTTCTGCAGTTCACGAAGCTGAGGCGGTACATTGTAATAATAATGTGTAATAATAATGTGTAATAATGATAATAATAATGTGTAGTAATAATGTGTAACGGTACATTGTAATAATAGCGAACTTAAATACCATACGAAAATACAAAAAGGGCATTCTGAATCTCAGCTGGATCAATCTGTGGCGAGCTTACACATCCCATGTAAATCCCATGCGCTCCAACTGCCTGGACTAAACACGAGCAGGGCCCCGCCGCAAGCAATCTATATTAGTATACAATCCGCTCGTATACTTAAATGGCCCGGAGTTGGTGGGAGCGATAGACAAGGTTGTGCATCATGTGGGGCCGACTGTGATTACCCATGGCCGGCGGCGCCCATGACGCAGCATCGCGAAGGTCGCCGGAGGGGCCGGCACAGCTGAGTCGGCCGGAAACCTCGTAAGCACGAACCTTGTCGATTCGCCTGCCATGGGCTCGGAGACGGCCTCCCAGTCAGACTTTCACATGCATCCTGCAGAGGTGCCATTTGCCCTGCTGCTGGGTCTTGGGCTTCAGCTGAATCTCAGCGTTCTCTAGACCGTGCTCAGCCCACCGTCTACGGTGCGCACAGGTTTCACCGAGGGAGAGTTCGGCTTTGCAAAGAAGTGCAGAGTGGGAGCAGCAAACCGCTTAGTGTCCGGCTGCGGGTTCTGTCTCCAGTGTTCTCCCGGTCCGCCTCAATTGTCCCACGTATTTGGGGTTGAAGCCGCTGTTGCAAGCCTTGTCGGCCTGGCCGGTAGTTGCACTCTCCAACAGCCGAGGAATTGATTATCGGCCCAACTGTCTGAGGTGCCAGAGTCTGAGGAGGTTGCAATTGTTCCTTGTTGAAGCCATTTAGCAGAACTGCCTGTTCACAAGGTACAACTGGGCATTCATTGTTTGAGGCCTCTTCAGCGCTTGTATCTTACTCCATTCCCCTAGATTGCTGCATGAAAGCAATTGCTCCTACATTGTAGCCTCACTTCCATCCTCCACATCTCCAGGCGTATCATGTCTGCACAAAGGCCACAACACATGAGTCAGCGAGGCATCAGGTCGTCTCGTAGCAGCAGCAACGGAGCTCTATGGCTGCCGTTCCTCGGGCAGCTGCTGCTGGTCATGGCGCCTCTTGGATTGGCACAGCTAGTTCCTGGAGCGGCTCCCACTGCTGGGGTGCCTGTCCCTCAAAGTCCACAGACGGGAACTTTAATGGCCTCGCCATCAGTGAACGCAGCACCGACACCAGCAATCCCAGCAGGGGCAATGCCAGCTGACGAGACTTATACCCAAACGGTAAGCAGCTTTCGCAATGTCCAGTTCTAACTGTCAAAGGCAAACCACAGATTCAGGAAATTGTCAGAAAGTTGTTCTAGGAGAAGGTCTGCAGTTGCCTGCATGCTTAGGTCCTATGAGCCTTCATGGGCTCCAAGGGATGCCCTTCTGGGCTAACTGGTGATCTTAGGATAGAAGCTTAAGTTGCGGAGCAGAGTGTTGGTCCTCGTGGCCCAGTTGGCATGCAGCTACATGATACTCAGCATGCCTGCATTAGATGCTTGAACATGCCATGTACAGAAGCATATGCATTTGATGCCCGCCATTAGCAGCCCTGCCATCCACATGGCAGTGTAGTCCAAGGTATGAACTCCACTGTCAATTGACACGTAACTATATGATATGTCACGAGCAGAATTGACATATGCCCGGGCACCCCAAGCTGTCATTGCAACAGCGAGGTGGGACTAGTGACATTGCAGCATGTCTGTGGTAGGTCGCCATTGGTTTGGTACGTGGCATAGTTGCAGACCTAGTGGTGAATAGCAGCAGCAGGGGCTGAAACAGCTAGCGGTGTCAGCTTATGGAGTGAACAGCATGGCTAGACAGCTTTTAGCTTGTATTAGCGATCCTGTGAACGTGTTGCTCATTTCTGGGCTGACTGAAGTGGTGCGATTCAAGCCTGGTTGGGTTAGGTGGCTTTAGATCGTGTGGTATATGGATGGTAGATGTTGTCTTACGGTAAGATGCCTTGGCAGGTTAAGAGAGCTCCACTTGCTGTTCAGTCGAATGCAATGACGTCCCCTGCGACAGATACCACTGACATGCATATTGGACACAGACTACATACGATGGTAAGGACACTGCTAGCAGAAATGAGACTTACAGAAAGAGAGCTTTCCAAGCGACGGTGTTTTGAGGGAGGGGCCCTTGGTGTCAAGCTTACACAGCGCTGTACCTTAACTAGCAGAACTGCCTTCAGCTGAAATCTATCTTCATAATTAAAAAATCATTTTTTTAAAGCAATTTTTTCCTCCCTGCTCCCTCCGCACGCCAACGTTCCCCTCCCCCCTTCCCCCCTTTCCCCCTTCCCCCTGCAGGCCACCATCAGCAATGAAGAGCTTGCCTCCAATGGCTA